>JAKSZT010053791.1:23952822-23976422 GCA_026826555.1 Tolypeutes matacus
GGATATAACAGGGAAGATACTGACAGGAGGTAGTGCAGAGGAGGGAGAGGTCACAGAGGACCAGAGTGTTGGGGAACCTTCCTAAAGGGGGTGAGGCAGGAGCTGGAGGTCTTGGGAGTGAGAAGGAATAGCACAGGGAGAGAGGCCCATGCCCTGGAGTGCTAGCCTGGCTGGATCTGATATGGGATGTTTAATGAGGGCATGGTGTGGTTGAAGTGCTGCTTCAAGAAAATGTATCTGGTGTTTGGTTCAAGATGAACTGGAGAAGATGGGGAGCAAGAGAAGATACCTGCTAATTCCTAGTAACTGTCCTAGGCACATTCTCTCCATTTGCTGGTAGGATAAGTAATTGATATTCAGATGCTCCTGGGAAGAAAGGGAAGCAGGACCTCTAGTTGTAAGGGCATTCCTGGGGTAAAGGCATAGAGGGTAGCAGTAGATGCCAGAATGGTCATTAGGTAGAACGGCCAGGGTTTGGTGTTTGATTGGATATCGAAAGTGATGGAGAAGAGGTCAAAGGTGACTAACTCATTTCTAGCCTGGGATGTTAGGAAAGGTGAATTCACTGAAAAAGAATAGAAGAGTGGAAAAGAGAGCAGGGTTTGGAAGGGAAGTTGATGAATTCAGTTTTGGTTCTTAGAGGGTCTTCTTTTTAAAGAAAGAACCAGGAAATTCTTTGAACTTATATTATTGATGTATTGGTTTTAAAAGGCAATTTTTTCATATTTCCTTTCAATCTTTCATTCTCTTTCTTGATTTTTTTCTTTCAATTTTCCTAAAAAATTTAATGACCTTGCCTTCATGATTCATACAGCCACAAAAACAAGTGGACCTATTTTTATTTCCTCCTTAATATACTATTCTCCCCATATTTAAGTTGCTAGCAGCAGAAACCATTGTGGTTTTCTAAGACACAAAGCTATTCCTTAAGAAAAATTTGCAAACCTTATTGTTAAGTAAATATGGATAGTTTTCTCTCCAGTCACTTTCTCCAAAGCATCTCTATTATAAATAGATTTAATCTATTTTTTAAGCATGTGAACCTTGTATTTGTCATGAATGCCATTCTCCAACCAATGTTTAAGATTATCTATGTAATCTTTTCTTATGTTATACATATCATTGTTCCTTCTGCTAAAAATCATTGTTTATCTATACGTGATACCACACAAGGTTCTGTACTATTAGGTAGACACTCAGACTGATCCAAAATACTGAACCATTTTATAATTTACGTACAGTTAAGTACATATAGTGAAAGCTTAAGATGGGGAGGAAATTAAATGCATCGACTTGGAATTTGGAATTAGAAGAAAGTGGGGAATTTAGAAACAAATTTGTTTGTTAAGAAAGAATAATGATGAATTCAATGCAGCACAGTATTCCTATGTGCATTCCACCTGAAAAAAATCAGCCAGTTTAATTTTCAAATATATGTTTTTAAAATAGTGGCTATAGCTGGGTTTAAGTAGAGATGGCATAGTTCCTTCTGTATGGGCAAGGTCACATGGTCATCCTATTTTTGCATTTCAAGTCAGTTTCTGTTCTTTATGTGTATGTGTCATTTCATTTATTTTCCTTCCTCTTTTTCTGTTTCTGCAGCTTTTGCCCTAATCATCTTTCTATCATCCCCTATATTTTATTCCTGTCCTCCAGGTGTGTGTAACAATGCTTCTCCTTCATTCATTTGATCCTACTGATTCATCAAGTTCTCAATATCCTCCTTATAGACTCCTCTTTTACACAGTGTGAGTCAACATTTCTAACTCTGGATTACTGTCTAATTTGATCTGGTCAGTTCTGAAGATATTGGGTAATATAAGACCCATCTCCGGCCCTATGGAATTGCATTTAATATCTCTCCCTTGTGTTCCACCATGCCAAAAATCTATGTATAATAAAGATGAATAAATCATTTTTCTGACTGTAACAAGATCATCGTATTTTAATTATTGAGCCAGAAAAATCTTTCCTCAGAGCAGATGTTGAACCCAGGTCATTGGGGAGAACACCAGGCAAGCTCACCAATATAAGATGACCGAAAAATGGTCTGTGGAAAAATAACCTTTTTTAGGGTTTTAAGCAGAAGTGTTGTAATTAAAAGGCAATAACACTATTATTTGTATATTTATTGATTGATTAGTATTTTGGGGTGTCTTTTAATTTTCAAACCAAAAAATGAGAATTATCTGAATTATTTCTGATAACGACCTTAATAACCATCAAGATTTGATTCTTAGATTTATACAATTATACATGGGCTCATTTCCAACTCTGACTTACTCAGCCTTGGAAATGGATATGAAATTTAATTACAGAATAAAGGAAAATGTTTTCCTTAATGGAATAGATAGGATAAACCTTTATACTTAAGACTATATGCACCTAATATCACTTTCATTTTTGTATTGTGATTAATAAACAGATTAATTCTATTTATTCAAAGACCATTACCAGAAATATTACTTTTTAAAAGTAGTACTATGTTTAGACGCTAGAGTTTTCCCATATATAGTTCAGCAAATAACTTTATTCTGATGTTACTGTGGTAATTTTATAGGTTTTTTGTACGTAAAGTTGATAAACATTGTAGTGATATTCAAACATAATCTTAATGTTTTGAATATTTATCCAAATGAAACTCCAAAAGCAATCCTGTTGCTCCTTAACTATTTGTACAATGGTTCTGGAATAAGTTTTAGAACATTTTAGGAAAATTGAAGCATTTCACACATACAGTACTGATTCAGGATAGTTTTATATAGGAAACATATGTACATGACTTGTATTTATTAAACAGGCATTAGAAAAGAAACTTTCTGATTAATGTCCCCAGGGATGAAAATAAGCAAAGCATTTCCCATTCTATGAACACATTCTTTGGTGTCTCCCTCAATCTTTTCCCTCCTCCTCTCTACCCCCACACCAAGTAATTCAAAATGTGCGCATACACACACACATGCACGCACAGATCCTATACTGCTGTGTTGAAAGGCAGTGAAACAAAGCGGTCATGTTGAAATAGGACAAAAAGGGGGGTGCTAAAAAGTAAATAAAAAGCTAAAAATGGTCTGATAGAAACCTAGAATTGAAGAAGAAAAAAAGTACAGATAAATACAAGATGAAAAGGTACATGGGAGGAGAGGCATAGGTTAGGGAGAGAAGTATTTAAAAGAACAAAGAGAAAATAGGAATGACACAGAAAATGTTGAGAAAGTGAAAAGACTGACACAAATGGATTGTGGAGGCTGATTATGAAAGAAAACTAGAGAGAATAAAAATCCAATGCAGGAAAAAATCACAAGAATTAAAAGTCTGAAAATATAAAGCATACTGGGAGATAGAAAAGAGAAGAAATGTTGAAGAAAAAAGATATTTGGGGAAAAATGGGACTTAGAAATATAAGTTTATTAAAAAATTAAAGATACTATGTTTTATAAGAGGAATAAAACAAAATTTCTGGTGGAGATGAAAATTAAAGCATTGGGTTGTTGAGTTGTAACTCTGACATGAAATAAGTTCTATGGCTCCAGCCAGGCCACTAAGCGGTTTGGTGATTTGGTTTCCTCGCCCATAATATGGAAGAGGATGGCAAGTTTTTAAGGTCTTTTCAACACCAAAAGTCAAAGGAATGAAACAGAATGAGATAATGAAGTAGAAAATTTTTAATAAAGGAAAGCTTACTTTTGGAGTTTTTTTTTTCTTATTGAAAGTTGGGGCATGTTTGAAAGCATTTCAAGATGTTCACAGATGCCCTTTGCATACTGCGCAGTTGGTGTGGTGATATGCCCAGACATGTAGATAGACATGCAAATGTGATTTATTTGGCATTATTTTCAGTTCTACTGTGTATATTCCAACCTCTGGAGAGCCACTTCCTCTCCTTGACTGTCTCCAGAGGAGACTTCTAAACTGTGGGTCATTTAAAAGTTCAGAGATGGGATTGAGGAGTGTAACATACAGAAGACGAGCATGGTTTCTTAATTGGGGATAAAGTAATCACAAATTGGGGGTAGGTAAGATCGGCGAGAAGCCAGAAGAACATGTGCAAGACCAAATTGAAGGAGTCCTGGCTGCTCCTGGGTGCGTGTTTTAAGTCTTGCAAGAACTTGACTAGCTTCCAAACCTTGGGCCTCTTTTCAATTTAAAAAGTTAGCTGTACCTCTTTTCTTTATCATTATCAAAGCTTGGTTGCCCTTGAAACATGGTTTTAACTAAACCTGCCAGGAAAGGTGAGCAGCATTGCCTATCCATTGTATCCCTAGAAACAATGGTAAGAAACAAAGTTCACTTTGGATTTCTTTGGAAGCAGACGCTCACCATGTCTTGTTGGGGGAAGGCATTTCTGTTTCAGGCCTCTAAGACAGATAATCTGGGAGAACAGAAACTTTCAACAAACACATCTGATGGAGCCTTTCTAAATAATAATCGTTTCTATGGGAGCTAGAAAAGGATCCTTTACATCATCTTGCGGGCCTAAATTTTCCTCTCATTTCATGTATGTTCTCTTTTAAGACACTTTTTATTGTGGGCTTTGAAAGGAAACTCGGGCTCCTTTGTGTTTTAAGTCCTCATTCAGCATTCTGGTCCTATGAGAGAGAACAGAGTCAGCGTGAAAGCCTGGAGAGGGTTTCCTTGGCTGCCTTTCAAGTCGGCAATGCCTTCAGGTCCTTAGGGGTGTGTGTCATGCAGATCTTGTTAGCCTTTTCTACAAGTTTCTGGTGTAGCAGCAGAGCCACAACAACCTCATTTGTTATATTCCAAAGCCTGGTTTTGGACCTGGGACTGGGCAATGGGATCAGGGAGGGAACAATTCTTTGTCTTTTGTTTGGGAAGGGCTGCCAGCACCCAGCTAGATCAGAGTATGTTTGTTAGAGTTCTTGCTAACTTGCTTTCATCCATCTGTGGACAGAAGCTTTTATAGGAAGTAACAATCGAAGCTCAAACATGTAATTCAAGCTGAGAAAATGTTTGTTGTGAGGACACTGTATTAGGACTCTTGGGGGCTTTCTAAGAACTAAGCATGTGTGTAGTTTTAGGTCAATGTGTCTCAACTCATCAACACCAGGGGTGTGAATTGAGCCATTCATTAATTTTGACCTCAATTTTACCTATATAAAATGCATCCTTGGGAAGCGGCTGTGGCTCAATCAGTAGGGCTCCCGTTTACCATATGGGAGGCCCTGGGTTCGGTTCCCAGGGCCTCCTGGTGAAGGCAAACCCGCCCACACGGCGTGGTTAGCTGACCCAGCGAGCACAAGCAGCAAGGGGGGGATAAATGAATAAATAAATAAAATCTTTAAAAAAAAAAAAAAAAAAAAAAAAAATGCATCCAAGTTAGTGTTGAAAAACATATTCTTATCTCAGTTGAATAAAAACAATATTGTTTACTGACTTTGAGGAATTGTCTGGCAAAATAAAAGCTCCGTGGTTCATAATTTAAATTAAAACCTGGACTCAAAAGGAAAAGGAACTTCCACTTATATGTTGGGAATGGGGTGGGGAATGAAGGGATGGGGTGGTGTAGTAGTCAGCCAAAGGCATGCTGATGCAAAGTACCAGAAATCTGTTGGCTTTTATAAAGGGCATTTCTTTGGGGTAAAAGCTTACAGTTACAAGGTACCATAAGAGGTACTTCCTCACCCAAAGCCATTGGCCATGTGTTGAAGCAAGATGGCGGGCAATGTCTGCAAGGATTCAGCCTTCCTCCTTCCTCTTAAGGCTTTGTGATCCCAGCTTCTTCTAATCTCAGCTGTAGGCTGGCATAAGGCTCATCTCTCTTGCTCTGGGGCTAGTTTCTTTCCAGGCTTTGCTGCTCTTGTCTCTTCACAATGTCAGCTGTAAACTATCAGGCGAATTACTCAGCTCTCACTAGGGCCCCAGGGTCAAGTTCTCTCCTCTGTGACTGTGGAGCTGTCTCTCTTCCTCTGTGTATCTTCTCTGTGTATCTACTTCTGTGTGAGATTCTGTTTTATCAGCCCACCATGGGGGCGGGGACACAACCCTGCATGCCCTAATGATGTGGTCGGATCAAAGCCCTAATCTTGATTTAATCAATAAAGGTAAAGCCTTTGAATTTAAATCAATCAAAGGGTATCATGCCCAGAGGAACAGACCAGTTTACAAACATAGTCAATATCTCTTTTTGGAATTCATAAATAATATCAAAATGCCACAGGCAGGGATAGAAGGTGAGGGGATACACAGAAAAACATCATGGTGGTTTTTGAAGAAGCTCATATTTTGGTTTGTTAAGGAAAAAAACGTTTTATAAAGAATCTCAAGAGATCTTTTGAACATTCTTTTTCTTTCATTTTATTTCAATTCATATATTGAGCATTCACCTGATTTGGCACTGCCTCATGCCCTACCTCCTGTAAGGAATTACCTCATAGAAGACATGTTTCTAGACCTTAGGGAGTTTACAATCCTATATAGAAAAAAACAGCCAAGAAAGAACAGAGATACATGCTGTGTGAGTTCAGGCAAATTTACTAATTTCTCTGAGCCTTATTTGTAAAGTAGGGAGAATCATACTAGTACCCACTTCATGGATGGTTACATGAAGGTTAAATGAAATCATGCATGTGAAGAAATTAGCACCATGCCAGACACATTGTAAGCATTAAAAAATATTGCATATGACATTACTAGTATTATAATGATTATGCCATATGACCAGTCTCTTCTTGGCTACGTCAGCCTGAGACTGTAATAATCATAACAACAGAAACAAGAAAAATATTTCTGTAGCTTGACCTCAAGAAATTTTGGGACCTATAAACCCAATAAGTTCCCAGTTTCCCCTTCATGCTTTCTTATGTTACTCAAAGACTGACTCCCTATGTCCTTCAGCAGATCTAACGCTCTCCCCACATAGATTATTTATTTAGCTGCCCCCTCCATGGACGTAGTCATTCTGCTTAGAACAGGGGCACCTCTCCACTTGGTGTCCCCTTTCTGCTTCTTTCTCCAGCAAGAAGAAACAGACACACACGGTTAAGTGCCAAAACATGGTTTTGCAGGTGGAGGAAGCCATCACTATTTACTTTTAGCTATATTTGTTTTTTTGGTTACTAAATGGTAAGTGAATTGTTTTGCATAATATATGCAGACTTCCTGAGGAAAAAATGCTCTCCTGAATGAGTTTTGAATTGAGTCTGACTATTCCTGGCATAAAAGTCCTTAAAGGAAAGAAAGCCAAGGGGTTTGATGAAGGAATGAACACAGAAGGTAATATCAGGGCACTATGAGACCTCTTCTGGGGAGATTCTAACTCAGCAGTCTCCAGTGGAACCTAGAGTCTTAATGTGTGTGTTTACCAAGTATCCCAGGCAATTCTTCACAGGGAACCTTGACCACATCGGAAGAGAACTGGCAAAATACCGGGGGAGAAGGAGACTTTCGAATTAGAACTGGGAATTTTGATTTACTATGGTGGGCAATGGGGAGACAGTTATAACTAGGAGGATCACAAAATCCACCCACTGTCATAATTTCTGCTTGTCAGTTCACATGGTGGGCAGAAGGAGGTTATTTTGAAATATTTTATAGAAATACAAACACAAGCAAAAAGGTACAATTTTTTGCATATTAAATTTGAAAACATTGAAAAATTATAATATTCAATGCTGGCAAAGATACGTTTCCACATTACAGCTATAGTATAAATTAGCATGACACTCTTGGAAAGCAATTAATTAATACACATAGCCAATACAGTCTCATGCTCTTTGACTCAGTGCACCTACTTCCAGCAACCTAATTCAAAATGTAAAACATTTTGCCAGAGTTGAAGAGTCATCACAGCAGTGTTTATAATAGTAAAGGGTTATGCAATTTTTAATCTTTACTATGCTAAATATATAGACATGGAATAACACCTAATATATAACATTAAGTCTAAATCTCTATGCTTACAACCATTTGAAAGCATGTTTAGGAAATGGAAAGGCGAGAAAAATATAAAAATTTTAACCATTGTGTTTAGAGTGAATGGTTTGATTTTTCTTTATTTTCTCTCCTCTCCAAACTTTCCATAATATTACCTTACTCCCTGAATTTAAAATAAAAATTAAAAATCAGTTTATTTTATAATTAGCTCATATAATAACTTGTTAACTGTATATTCAATTTACAGTAAAAAATATTAGTAAAGAAGTGCTCCCTAGGTCTGGTTTTTAAAATGCTGGTGATAAATTAAGCCTGATTTACTATATAACCATCCTGTATGGGAAAAGACTGTAACTTTGGGTATCTTTGGTCAACCTCAGGAGATATAGCGGGGGTGATGTATGGGAGCCCTGTGTGATGTTATGCATGTTTGTTTTGTAGGTTCACGATGTTTGCTGAACACTTATAGTTTGTGTATGTTCATGTATGAATGATATACTTCAATAAATTGTCTTAAAAATCAGTTTATTTTATAATCAGCTCATATAATAACTTGTTAACTGTATATTCAATTTACAGTAAAAAACATTAGTAAACCAGTGCTATGCTTTTCGTGGTTTTTCTGATCATAGAGCTCAACCAGAAATGGAATAAAAAATAGAGATATGCAAACTTTGGTAACTTTGTTATGGAGACAAATGAGTGGACAGAAATCAAATCCTCTGTTTTAGTTCTGTCTGGATCTGAGCATTCTCATAAGATGTCTCAATATAAAGAGTTGGAATAGAGACATCAACTGGGTATTTATTTACTATTTTTTTGCTCAGCTATACTCACAGAGTAAACTTTCTGTCTTGGATCAGGAGCTTACTACATTCATGATACTGTGGTTCTTTTTTAAATTCCATCCTAACTTATTTTTTCCTGAGCATTTTATTATGAAAAAAATCTCAAACATGCAGAGAAGTGGAAGGATTGTACAATGATCCCATACACCCACCACTTAGGTTATAAGCTTCTCACAGTTACTCAAACTTTTTATTTGAAGAAAAAGATATATATATATATATATATATATATAAATCTATAAGATACTTTATTTTTACCATTACTGTGGTAGAAATTGAATGTTGTGCTTGCATCTTCACTCCTGGGACTGAAGATGTCCAGAATGTCTGTTAAGTGGAAGAAAGGGATTTAGAAGATATGTCTGAGCCACCACCTTGGAAGCAGTTTTTCCTTAGGAGTTTATCCCACAAGCCAGCACTCTTTCCTTCCTGTATCTTAAGATGCTCACCTTTATTTATGGTATCCAGTATTGTCTTCAGTACAGTATTTACATTGTGAAACTATGGTTAATATTTTATTAGAAAGCGATTTTACAGTCCATACACGATTTCTGTGCAACTAAGTGCTATAATTAAAATATATTTTCTTTCCATGAAGGACACATCTCTTATATTACAACATAAACAAGGAGGAAAGTGATTCAATTTGCAAAATTGGATTTATGTGAATGCTTTCAAGAATGCACATTGCTCTAAAAAATTTGTCACATTTGCCAGAAAACCAGAATAGCTGGTGAGGCAAGCTTGATAGTGGAAAGAGTTCACACTTCAGGTTCTAGAAAATCTGAATTCAAAGTCCCATTCTGCTATTTCCTGCTGTGTGAATCTAGAAAAGTTACATTACATCTTTGGACCTCCCTTAAATTGAGTTAATAATATCTACATTGCAATCTTGTTGTGCAAAGTAAATGCTTAGCACAATATCTGGCATATAAGATATTCTAAAAAGACCAGCTAATGTTTTTTTTTTTATAATTATCTAATGGAAAATGTTCAACAGGTATTTCCTCTGATTGTCTTCTCTATAAAATATCCCAACTTGAGATATTCCAATATTTTCCATTATATAGATGTCTCCTCATTTATGTAATAGAAGCAGTCACATATAATTTATAAGGTCATTGTGAGCATGAAATGGTATATTGTATGTAAATATTCTTTGAATTTATCATTTAAAGGTGCTACAATGGTGTGTCATGGGAACACAAGTTCAGGGCACAACAGAAACTTTCAGCAAATGATCCCTTTATTGCTTGCATTGTATAAAGAGTCCAGAAGGGGCAGATCATCTCCTTGTGTCTTACTCAGCACAAAGAGTCCAAAAGAGCAGGGGAAGAAGTCCCATCACAGCCTGTCTCCAGAGTGGCCGAAACTGCTGGATTGTGTTGGAAACCTAGTGTTGGAGAAGATACTGTTTGAGAGTTGTATTTATCCACCCTGGGAGAAGAGGTCCTGTCACTCAGAATTCCTGCCTCACTTAGCATCTGGGACTGCTCAGGGCTTAAGGTCTGGCCTCTCCTTTTCATTAAATTTAACATCTCTCCCAGGTTGTGGAACCATACGCAATAGAAAAGGAGGTGGGGGTAGTGGAAGGCAAGAGGATGGTCGCTTAGCTTGTGTTTATGACATCCCCACAGAAGGAGGTGCAAGTAGGTGAGGTCTGGGCGATGGCTGCTTAACAGGTGTCTGTGATTTCCCTAACAAATGAAAATTCTGCATATCTCTAAAGCTGCCAGGTGCCTTAATGTCCAAGGGGCTTCAAGAACAGGTGGCTCCCACTCGCCTCTACAGCCTAGCTCTTTGTCTGCTCTCCAGTCCTTGTTTTGGTTTGTGTTGGCTCCTGGCATCCTGTCCTCTCTTATCTCAGGGCCTAAATCCATGCTCTTCACTTTGCTTCTTTTATTAACTTTATCTCAACATCTTCTTTCCCAACACTCTCAATACATGTCCCAGTTAACAATTTCTCATTTCTTAGCTCCCTAAGTCAAAAGCCACTTCCTCTGAGAAGCCTTCTTCGATCTCCTAAGGCGCCCATACAGTTTGCTCTCACAGAAAATTTCATTCTCCCTATTTGAGCTTGCTCACCCTGTACTGTAATTATTTTCTCTGTCACCCCTACTGTATTAGTCAGCCAAAGGGGTGCTGATGCAAAATACCAGAAATCGGTTCGTTTTTATAAAGGGTATTTATTTGGGGTAGAAGCTTACAGTTACTGGGCCATAAAGCATAAGTATCTTCCTTCACCAAAGTCTGTTGCCTCGTGTTAGAGCAAGAGATCTGCCAACATTTGCCAGGGTTCAGGCTTCTTGGGTTCTTCTCTTCCCGGGGCCCCGTTTCTCTCTGGGCTCAGCTCCTCTGTTTCCTCCACAAGGTCAGCCGTAGACTATGAGGCTCTCTAGGCTCTGCCTCTCTCCACAAGGCCAGCTGTAGACTCTCAGGGGAATGGCTTGTCTCTATCCTGGGGCCTTCTCTCCTTCCTCACGACCAAGCTCCTCCATCTGCTCACCTCCCTCAGCTCCAGCATCAAAACTGCTTCAACACTGTCCTTTGCCATGTCTTTTATCTTTGAGACCCCACCCACAAAGGGGTGGGGCTCAATGCCCTATTGATGTGGCCCAGTCAACGCCCTAATCATAACTTAATCATGCCCAGATGAACAGACCAGTTTACAAGCATAATCCAATATCTATTTTTGGAATTCATAACTACATCAAACTGACAAACTGCTACACCCACTAAACTGTAAACTCCTTTGAGGGGTACGCTGTGTCTGTCCTGTTCATCACCGTGTCTTTAATGACTTGCAGCAAAAACTGATTCTCTGTGCTTAAATATCCAAACCTGATGCTTGAATACCAAACAACTCATCAGGGTTGTTCTCAATAATTGTGTTGGTTTAGAATCCATCCTAGGTTTATAAAAAAGGCAATAATGCAATATACATTACTTACAAGGTTACAAGAAAGTACAGGATCATCTAAACCAGGGTGGGCAAACATTTTTTATAACAGGCCAGAGCGTAAATATTTTAGGTGTTGTGGGCCATATAGCCTCTGTTGAAACTGCTCAACTTTTTGTTGTAGCACAAAAGCAGCCATTGACGACATGTAATCAAATGAATGTGTCTGTGTGCCAATAAAACTTTATTTACAAAAACAGATGGAGGGCTGGATTTGGACCATGGGCCATAGTTTGCCAACCCCTGTTCTAAGCAAATATGGAAGTATTTTTAACAGTAATATATAATGATCTCTGTAGAAATGTTTTTTGTAGAAAAGGCCTTTGCACATAAGAAGGGAATTTGGTGCTATTAAGAGAAGCTTGATTCTCTTTTAAATGGAAGTGTTTTCTCTTAAAAATAGAGAGGCAAGCACTCATTAGGAAAAGACGGATGGGCTGGCAGACATTAAATATTTTAAAAATACAGTTATTAAATACTGTCATTTGTCTGTAGAAATAAGAATAGCTGCATTTTGTGGCAGGCTTTATGTATGAATTGAATGCGATAGTGCCATATAAATAATACAGCAGGGATTTAATCTGGAAAAAAAATAGGTGTGAATCAAAAGAGCTACAGAATCCAAATGGGAAATGCAGCAAATGCTTTTCACTGTCACTTTAGAACAGCAGTGGATTAACACATGCCTCTCTTATTCCACTTGGCCATTGCCTGCTAAATGAGAATAGCATACACTTTACATCAGATGGAAAGTGCCAAAATATTGAGAACTTCTTTTATGACATCAGTACTAAGCTCATGGTCTCCATTATTCAGCCTTTTATTGTTCCTTGCAAAGAGATTTTATCCAGAGTACACTACCTATAAACGTATAGGACATGGGGCCTTCAGTTTGGAAAAGTTACAGACAAAAGTTTCCTAATTGACTTGGATCCTTAACAATGTCCACATTAGTGGCTAATTAACTTAAAAAAAGAAGGAAGGAAAATTACCTTTGGCTTAAAAAAACAAACAAACAAAAAACCAAACGAGTCTACATTTTACCTTCGGTCTAAAATCAAGGACGCACTTTTAACCTTTGACCTTCTGACTCCACTGTGTACCGGTCGGCTTCCAAGCAGGAACACTTCCAAGTGACTGGTATTTTTATTGGTTTTCAGTACACGATGTTGAAGCACTTTATTGTCCAAAAGTAATTATATTTATTTAAGACTGTTACTAGAGGAGGGAAAATAAATATCTAATGGGCCTTTATAAAGTTTCAGTATAACTTTCTAAAATATTAAAAAAGCATACTTATCTCTACCTTAAAAGTACTTTTCATACTCTTTTTGGTCACCAATCACATCAGGCATATTTGTTTTTCCCATTTATGTGCATTAAAAGTACTTATGGTACTAAACACCACTACCATCACCACCAATAGTTTTGATTTAAATGAAACTATTTACACAGACTTTAAAAAAATGTCTTACTTCCTAATTACTCTTTCTTACTCTCCTCTGAGTACATCAGGCCTAGATTCAGCTAGACTAGACTTTCAGTTTTAGCTGCTACCTTGCCTTAAAGCACTCAAACAAAAATGAATCCTACATTCTTAGAGCCTATGTGGTTTAAATAACCTCATATAGTAACTTTTCTGTGCCTCAATTTCCTCATCTGTAAAACAGAATAATAATAGTTCCTGTGTTATAGAGTCATGGAGAAGATTAAATGTGCTAATGTATAGAGACTTAGAATCTTCCTGGTGCATGATAAGCACTCTCTGTATAAACTATTCTTTTTTTTCCAAAAGGAACCAATTACCTTATGTTTTACTGCCTAACAATAATGAGCTTACATGTTCATGTCGGTACCACACTGCTTGGCTTCACTAATGCTGTTCCCTCCCACCTAGCCAAGTCTGATTCATCTCGAGAAACCTGTTCAGCCTAAAAATCACCTCTCTTTGGAAGGCTTCCTTGATACCCTTTTCCATCCCCATGGAGCTCCTGGGTCCCTTCCCCTTAGGGCTATCTCTTTACTTTCAGTCTGCTTCCACTATTGCTCTTATGACACTGAATTAAAATTTATTTGTTCACATGACTCTCCACCTTCTTGAAGTTAGGGACTGTGTCTTATTCATATCTCTCTTGCCTAGCACCATGACTGCCTGATTCCAAATGAGTTCTCAATTTAAGTTTATGGAATTGAAGTTTTGCTCAAATAGCATAATGTGCCTATGAAGGAAGCAGAGGCAAATTAGATACCATATATTTTACAAAGAACTAGGGCTTGAGATTGCCTAAAATTAGTGATCAGGGCAAGGAAAGCCAGAAATATACAAAACACCTCAGTCATCCTTAAAGTCAATTCACACATTCAGTAATATTTATTGACCATATTTATTGATTGTCTTCTCTGGTCTTAGATCCTCGGGATACAGTAGTAGGAGCTTCCCCCTTTTCCCTCCTGAAAACAATCCCTACTCTTATGGAGCTTGTATTCTAGAAGGAGGGAGTCAGACAATAAACAATGAATACAAAATAAAAATAAATTAGTGGAGCAGGTTTAGATCAGTGGTTGAGGGCCTGCTTTCCATGTATGAGGTCCTGGGTTCAAGCTCTGGTACCTCCTAAAAAAAATTATAATGAATTAGAAAGTGATAAATGTTATGGGAGAAAAAGGGTTGAGAAAAAGGTAAGGAGGATCAGGCATGCTGCTATTTGGGGAGTGGGCTGTGTGGCAAGAGGAGGAGCAGTTTGCAGGATTAAATAAGGTAGTCAAGGTGAAATTTGCATCAACTTTCAAAAGAAGTGAGAGTGTTAGGTGAGCACAAATCTGGGGGAAGAGCATTGCAGGTAGAGGGAACAGCCGGAGCCAAGGCTTTGCGTAGGGCATGTGCCTGTTGTGCTCAAGGAGGCCTGTGAGGCTGGAGTCACAGAGGGCAAGAGAGGAGGAGAGGTCAGAAAGTTAGCAGGGGCCATAGCTTAAGGTCAATGTCTTTTAATTTTCAAGCAGATAAAGTTTAAGAAGTCTCAGAATGTTGTTTTGAAAAATAGAACTCCCTGTGCAAACATTGATTGCATCAGAAAAGCCACCTAGAGTAGTCAGGATTCCCAAAGAAATTTCAAGAAAGCCCCCACCCCACCAAAATAAATAAATAAATAAAACTCAGGCAACAAGCCTAAAGAAAATAAGGCAGTGAAAATGGAAAGTTAATACATTTTGCTTCTGTTACCCTTTTATTCGACCTGAAGGAAAACTTTATTCATAAGGAACCTCGTATGTTGTCTGCAGATGAAATTTTTGTCCTTGAGGCCTAATGGCTTTAAAAAAAGAGGAAAAAGACAAACATAAATTGGAGACTCTCATACTCATACTTCAAAATTGCTCAGGCCAAGGAAAATGCCTATGAGCCTTAGAGATAGTTCTGATTTTTATCACAGGGCTGTCAGTAGTTTACACAATGCCAGCATTTAGACAGGAATCATGGGCAAATAATCCATTTTTAACTTTAAGATATATTTATGTTGTAGAAATTTTGGTGTCTATAATAATGTTTTGCAATGAATTATTTCATTTATTTGTTCAAAAATATTTAATGAATGCCTATTATGTGCCAGATATTGTGCTAGATGCTGGGCATAATATGGCAGTAAATAAAACAGGCCAAAAACTCCTTGCCTTATGGAGTCAATCAAACAATGTTCAAAATGTATATGCCAGATGGTGGCAAGGGCTATGGAGAGAAATAAAGCAGGGTCAGAGCAAGTGCCAGAAGCAGTGGTGTTGGGAGAAGATGCTATTTTAGATGAAGTGGTCAGGGAAAGCTTCTCTGATACAGTGACAATTACACAGACACTTGAAGAAAGTAAGGGAGCAAGTCATAAGGACATCTGGACAGAATAGTCTAGGCAGAGGAAACAGCTAGAGCAAATGGCCTGAGACAGAAGAGTATGTGAATGAATAATGCTTAATGGTTTACTGATCACTTTCACATCATTCTCTCATATCCTCCTCAGATCCTTGGGAACAGAAAAGTCAAGTATTGTTTTCTCCATTTTACTAACAAGTAAACAGAGGCTTGTTCAAGACATATTATTAAGTGATATAGCAAGAATTAGAGCCCTAGTTATTCTGTGGCTCCCCACATTGATGCTTTGATGAAGCCAAGCATCCTGCAGGGTCTTTCATGCACCCTGAGGAGTAAGGCAAGTGGCAAGTGTCTCGTGTTTGTGGTGCAGCAAGTATCAGCAGGAATCCTGAATTTTGCACGTAGGACAGACTCACAAAATGTTCATCATTACTTTTGGTCCAGCGTGAATGATGCTAACAGACAGGGAAAAAGCGAATCTCGGCCATCAAGGGATACCCTGTTTAAGACCCCCTTCTGTGTCGGGTTGTTATTTCCTGGCCCAAGATCTGATTCTTCCCACGATGACTGGGAGTGAAAATGCCTCCTCCCTCCAGGGGAAAATCTGCCCTCTCACCCACAAGAGTATGGTCTGCAGCTCTGACCCCATCAGGGCACTCACATCAGATCACAGTATTCTAGCAGCAGTGCCGTTCCCAGGGCCTGGGGGACTCGGCCTTAAATAACACCACATGTTGGACGTTACAGGACAGTCCTGCTTGAGCTTTGCCCAGGCCAGGCTGATTCTTTTTTTATAGTGGCTTTTCCTGCCTGAAATAAAGGTTATGCCTTCATAGCCCTCCTGTAGCTTTATCAGTCTCAGTTCCCCAGCTACTGTCAGCAACTGCTCAAATGAGAACACACACACACACACCTCCACAAGAATAAGCAATAGTATATAGGCACTGTCCTAACTTCACATGACACTACTAATTTTAGGTAACATATATATGTACTCTAATTATAGTTTCTCCTATATATGGATATATGGACATGTACATAAATATGTATATATATATGTACATACACATATTCATACCCACATATTCATACCCATGCTTATATAAACATATTCAAGTGCCTAAGCAAATCTTGGTTAATTATTTAATTTTAATAACTTAATATTTACGTCCTCATGATTGGCATGGCAAATAAATGATTTGTGTGAAGGACTGCTTTAGATTATAAAAACAGTCATTAAAGAAAAAAGAATTTTGGGGCAACTAGCAATTAACCAAGGAATATGGATATCAAAAATAGCAGAAACTTCCCATGATAGACATTGGCAGGGTGGCTTCCCACTATCCTCTTATTCTTGGGTTATCCAGCTCCTTAGATTGATTTATTAGGCAGTTTTGCAACAGCAATTCCTACAATCTCCCTGATGAGACTTGGCTGCTTCTTCTTCATGACTAATAAATTTATTTTTATATATATCTTGAAATTTTTGGTTTCTGGGGCCAAGTCCTACAACATGATCATCAAAACACCCTAAAGCTTGCTCAGGCCTCAGTTTCTAACAACAGGCCAGAATATTTTTGTTTGTTTTCTTCCTGTCTTTTGCTTCTGTTTTGCTGATATACTGTGAATTTGGCCCAGGTCATTTTATACAAGACAAAGAAAAGTTGAAATCTTGGGAATATCCGGTTATTTAGTTGAATATGGATGTCCAAAGTTTGAAGTATGAAGTCTCCAAGTCTTCAGTGGACCCACACTCAATGTTATTCATTCCCCCTCCTGTCACCCCCCATTTTTCTCCCCAAATTATTCATTTGGACTCTTGTCAAATATCCAGTCTAGACTCTGGACACAGCCATAAAACTGGGTTGTAGACAATGAAGTCCACTCTCAGAGCAACCAGTGTTTTGACATCCTGTAACAGTGTGAAATCTAGAGCAAAATTTTTCCAAGTTTATTAGTTGTCCATTAATAATGAAATGTGTTGATCATGTAACATTGGATTTTTGGGCTTCCTTAATTAATACTTAGGATGGCATTTATTTTCATATAAATCATGAGCAAGGTGACCATTCTGAGTTCCTTCCCCAACCTGTGTAATTCCTCCCAAACATTTAAATCACTTCTTCCTGTTTGTTATGTGGTAATGTTCCCCATATATTTAGGAGATACTAGGAAATGTTTTAGCAGAGATGTTTATTACCAGGCATTCGTGGTGTATTTACCACTCTGTGTTACGTCGAAGTCCTTGGTCATGGGTGTTGAATGAAGAAAATCCAAAAGTGACTCGATGTGATTGAAATGTGTTAAGCTGAAGGTGGTTAAGGGAATGACTGTGTGTCAAGGGGGAGCATAAGGCAGGGATTACTTCTTGAGGACAGTGTTCATTGGGCAACAGTCTATCATTTGGCAAAGGGAAGCACTTGTTCAATACTGGCATTTTATTCTAGGAAAGAGGAAAGGAAAGACTAAAAGATCAAGGATACAAATGAAAAACAAACATGTAAAGCTGCAAAGTTAAGAACACTAAGAGGAGGAAACCACAAGGGAACTGGATTATATTTCAGAGTTTAAAAAAAGAAAACAGAAAACCTACAATCTGTCTTGTAAATTAATTCCACACTTAATTTTTGAAATTCTTTCTTATTTTTGTAGACTCAGCCAATACTGAGGGAGTTGAAATGTTATAGGGAAGTGGCAGCCAGGCATATAGCGGTAAACTAGTTTACTTTCACAATATCCTTTCATATGTAGATTCAGCCCTGCCTTTTCCTTTGTCATTGCTTACAAAGATCTAAGCTTCCTTCCTAAGGCATCATCTTTTATTAATCAGCTTATCCACAACAGAGTCCAAGAGACTGGAACTGGGTTCAGACAGATGTTGATAAATGTCTTAAGTTTCTTATAAACTAAATCAAGGCCAACCATGTTTTATTAATAAGTTAACCTTCATACATACTTTGTTCTCTGTATATTGTATCACACTTTATATGCCATCCTGTTTATACTGGTTGTCCTGATTCAACTCAAGGCTGTTAATCTCTGTTTGGGAAGACAGGCAACAGTGTATATATGATTTTACATATTCTTAATGGCTAGTATAAACCATCATTTACAGATGCATATTTAGGAAAGCAACATTAGGTGTTAGTGAAGAAAATTACCATCATGCATCTAGGAACTATGTTTATTTTATCTCCTGACCCAGAGAAGAATATAAAAATGGTCAAAGACCTGCTGATGGAAATACTTATGAATTTAGCCTTCTGTATCCTTATGCCTCTGCTCAGAGAGCCAACAACATATTGAACAAATATATTACTTGTTACAGATGCCCATACGGTCTGGTTTCAACCTATGTTCTCTTTTAAGGGATTCTTATGTGGGGCTCCAAGATAGTAAAATGCAAATTGTTGCCAAAGTAGGTTACCTTCCTGACAGGAGCTATTGTGTTTATATTAGTTCCATGCCTATTATAAGTATAAGAAGATAATTAGGAATGAACTATGGCCTAAAGTAGACTTACTGGTATTCTACTATAGACTTATGGTGATTCTAGCAATGGAAGAAACTATGTCATTCATGTGGAGGCAGTGGCCACTGGAGGTTCTGAGGGCAGGGAGAGGGAAATACAGGTGAAATATGGGGGCATTTTAGGGACTTGGGAATTTTCCTGAATGACATTACAATGACAGATACGAGCCATTGCATATCGTGCCATAACTTACAAAATTGTGCAGGAGAGAGTGAATCTACAATGTCAACTACAATGCATTCTTAGTGACAAACTCTAAAATGTTTACATCAATTGTAACAAATGTACCACACTAATGAATGATGTTGTTAATATGGGAAAATGTGGGAGGTGTAGGAAGCGGGACATATGGGAATCCCCTATGTTTTTATGTAACATTTATGTAATCTAAATACCTTTAAAAAAAATATATATATATATATATATATATATTTTTTTTTAAAGAAAATAATTAGGCAAGAAGAATGAAATCCATGCTATGGAATAAATTATGTACAGTAACAAATAATCTTTAAATCTAAGCAGTGGTGTTAGTTTGGTGTTAATGACCAATTCTTCCTTCAAAACATAGGGTCAAGCTCTTAGCTAGAAGCAAATTACCTGCTGCAGTTTGTATCTTTACTTTCTTTGATAGTCTTGCTGTTGGGTCTTCTGTCTGCATCATGCATATGTGCGTCACACTCTGGTCCATTCTCTGCCCCACCTAGCAGCAGAATTGTTTCTTATTGTATGGAATGTTTCTTGGACTGCAATTGCTTCATATTGGGGGTTAAAAAAAATAGGCCTGCAACCACAAATGCCCAGGGTTCTGGTCTGTTTTTGTTTCCATGCCTAGCTAATGTCGCTGAATATGGGCAACAGAGGAAGACCAGCCATCATGAGTCTCCCCTGTGGCTTTCTCCAGGTGACAATGTGCTATGTGACATGATCTTTCACCCACACTGCCCTGGGAGGAGTTTTCTGTACCTCTTTGATTTTAGATAGAATAAAAACACATTCTGGATTAAGGAGTGCCTGAAAAATTCTGTCCCCTTACTTCAGTGGCTATTTCTCCTGTAGTTTTTCTGGCCACAAGAATATCCATTACAAAGAAACTCTCTGCCCCAAATCGACATTGAGCATATCAGGCAGGGGCCAGTATTAAGTACATGCTCGGGGTTTACAAACTTTTTGTGTTTATAATACGTCAGTGTGTTAGTGAACACTTATGAATGCTAGATAGAGGGTATGGAATTCTTATTCCTAGAGTTTGGATATAAGATTGTAGGGAAGAAAAAGATAATTCCAGCATATAAATTCTTAGAAGTTATAATTTAGGAAATAGACATTTAATAATATGGCTTAAAAATCAATAGCCTGTTCTCATCCAATACTGTATATGTTAACATGAGATAAAATATTTTAAGAATGTTTTAAGACATTACTTTTTTATGTGTATGAATTTTATTAGGTATAATCTGTGCACAATAAAATGCACTACAGAATTTAAGCATCTAGTTTGCAGACAGGTAATTGTATCCACTTGTGTAACCACACCCAAAACAGGACATAGAACATATCCATCACCCCATAAATTTTTCTTGTAGACCCTTCTAGTCAATATTCACCTCACCTTAGGCAACCACTTTCTGATTATCCACATAGATTGGTTTTGCCTGTCCTTGGACTTTATATAAATGGAATTATACAATATGCATTCTCTTATCTCTGGCTTCTTTTAATAAATATAATTTTCCATAAGATTCATCCATGTTGGGAAGCAGCTGTGGCTCAATCAGTGGGGCTCCCGTTTCCTATGTGGGAGGCCCCGGGTTCGGTTCCCGGGGCCTCCTGGTGAGGGCGGGCCCGCCCGCACGGCGTGGTTGGCTGACCCGGCGAGCACAAGCAGCAAGGGGGGGATAAATGAATAAATAAATAAAATCTTAAAAAAAAAAAAAAAAAGATTCATCCATGTTGTAGTTGTTTTTTGTGTGCTGGATCACAAAAATACACAGAAATCAGAGCACATAGAATAAGAAATATTTTAGAGCCTCTGCCTTGACTCATAGCCCAATTTGAGAGTCTCCCATGTGATGCTATTGCTACCTGGTACTCAGTCCTTTGGGGAACGTCTCCAAAAACAGAAAACCCAACATTTCATGAGGCATCTAAATTATGGTGAGTTAAGACATCTGAAAAGATTTAGGCTTAGAAAGAGGCCACGTTTAGCAACAAGGAGGCTTTCAGGAGGTAACTTGTTTTTGTTTTTGTTTTGTTTTCTTATTTATGTTTTAGGAGGTAACTCTTAAGCAATATATTATACTAAGCTAAGTTTCAATTTCACAAGAACAAGGTTCATAAGTACAACCATGTCAAGGGCCTGGTGTATTGGTCTGTCCTCCTTTGCTAGACATTGCCCATGTACTCTAGGGATTCTTACCGCTCTATTAGAGAATGTAGCAGGACTTCCCAGGATGGAATTCAATATTTTTTTGGTTATTGTGTGGGTCTCCACCCACCTAGATAAGACCCCATGTATCTACAACTTCAAGTAAGCCAGTTCCATCCATCTGTCCCTTGGGACCTAAGCCCCTTCTCTTTCAGAAACAGAGTGGGCATCACCATCCTAAAATCCTCAAGACTGAGGAATGAACAAACATAAAGGGGGGATGCAACTATGGAGTAAAGTAGATTTATTATTATTCTAGGAATGGAAGATCTTGTAACATTGATATAAAGGCAGTGGTCACGAGAGGTTGAGGGGAAGGAGAGAGAAGAATAGGTGGAACATGGGGCTTTGGAATTGTTCTGAATAACATTGCAATGCTGGATACAGGCCGTTATACATTTTGTCAAAAGCTATCATTATTGTACAGTACAAAGTGTAAACTAGAATGTAAACTATAGTCCATGGTTAGTAGCAATGCTTCAATATGTGTTCATCAATTGTAACAAATGTACCACACTAATGAAAGATGTTGTTAATGGGGGAAAGTGTGGGAAGGGGGGGGTATGTGGGAATCCCCTATATTTTTGATGCAACATTTATGTAATCTAAAGCTTCTTTAAAAATAAAAAAAAAGATAACTAAAAAAGAAAAAGATTTAGAAATATTATTTATTTTCCTATATTGAGAAATGATCTTTCATCGTTTTAATGTGTATAAGGGGCTCTAGTGAAGAAGGAAGGGAATTTCCTCACACAAATATTTTCTGAAAGTTTTAGTTTAATTTCTGAGTTGGAACATCTGCAGCCTAAAAGAGGGACTCTGTTTCAAATTGTTTTCCTCCTGTGAATTATTTGTAAGCCCTAATCAAATTTTCTCAAGGGTAGATTTCTATAATTGATATAAGGAAGACTATATAAAAATTCACCAATTTTGCATGTTTTCTAGCTCCTTCCTTATTTTACAAAGTTGTAGAAATTGCCTTTATTTATTTTTTTAATTTTTTATTATGGGTAAAAATCAAAATTCTCACAATACATACAAACATTTGCAAAATGATATATAAATATATATACATATATGTGTATTTGCTTACAAAATGTTATATATATATATATACATATATTCCAAGAGGTGCATAGATTACCCAAAATATTACACGGAACCCACTGGGATTCCCATGTTGCCCACCTCCCACACCTCCCACCACATCCCACACAAACATCTCCCACAGTGTGGCCCACCACCCTCAATGAACTTAAACATGCTGGAGCCTTGCCACCAACCATAGACCACAGTTCACACTGTAGACCACACTCTCTCCACTCAGTTCTGAGTGGTGTGTGCTGATTTAAAATGGCCTACATCCGTTGCCACAACAGTACTCAGGACAACTTCCAACTCCCAAAGAAGCCCCTGTATTTCAACCGCTCATCCCCTCCCTACCCCAAAAGTGTCAAGTGGCCACTGGCTCCACCTCATTGTTATAATTTCTTGCATTGCTAGAATCACCATATGTGAATAAGAGAATACCATCAAGTCCACTCTAGTCCATAGTTCTTCCCCCAATCCTGAGGGGACTGGGATGGTGATGTCCACTCCAACTCCAAGTGAGAAAGGGCTTATATCCCATGGATATGGTGGGTGGGATGATCCTGCCTGCAGATGCAGGCCCTCTCCATTCCCTGGGATGACCATTGCCCATCATTGTCTTCTCACCAGGTGATTTGGATGAGTCCATTGAGCTGTAGGGTAGGAGTTGCAGCTCCACCTAGATTTCATGCCACCTGGCACATAGGTAGGCAGGAGGCTCCAGTCTCTGGAAGTATACCTAAAAACTCCAGCATCACATATAGGTTTGAATAGAAGGGACTGGTGAACCATGTGCAGGGAGGACTTATTTGAGTCTAATTCTGTCACTCTCAGGAGCACAGATTCCAAAATAGAACCCACTGATAAGGCATCAGACTCTGGGGCTATCCCCCCTTATATAGGACCAGGGTGTCTCCGGAGCTCTCAGGAACCCCACTGAGTGGGGCAATAGGCACTTAGATGTTCTATGAGCTCCTACTGAGGTGTGCGTAAGA
>JAKSZT010053791.1:23981422-24033406 GCA_026826555.1 Tolypeutes matacus
AAAAAATGTTGTCTCTAAGAGCCACAACAGAAAACAGAAGGCAGAAAGATGCAGGAAGAATAAGCGATAGTTTGTAATACAGAATCAATATATACAGCGAGTGGGAAATTACTGAATAAGAAGCTCAGCAAAGAAGCGACCAGCTGGCAGCACGTATTTAAAAAAAAAAAAAAAAAAATAGAAGGAAAAAGGAAGAGGGGAGGAAAACGGGAATAATAGCAGTAGACCAGAAAGTAACAGAGAGAAACCAAAGATCCACACAGGCAAGCAGTCAAACAGAGCTAAGGGGAGTCAATGATTCCCCTAGGGTCCACGTGGATCCTTCCTGCCTACTTGTGTTTATCAATGAATTTCTCCACAGGGTTCTATATGCAGGCCCTGAAGCAGCTTTTAGCTATTAAACTAAATTTAAAAGAATTTATTTTTCATTTGTTGAAGTGACCTCACTTTTTTTTTTTTTTTTTAGCCAAATGCCGGACCCAAAATAATCCTCTAGACCAACCCGCTTACAGAAGGGACCCTAGCTGGGCCCGTGGAAATTAATCAAGCACGTCCCACTTTCTGGACTCCCCAGGTTAGCTGAAGCTCTGATGTTAGTCAGTGAAGAGTGCTAAAGACGGCGGATTCCGCCCCTTCTGGCGCCAAGCTCCAGCGTCACCGGGCTGCTCAGTAAATCAGTTTGAGTGCAGATTCGCGTCTGCTCTCAGCCTGATGCTGCTTCAGGTCGGCTTATCTGCTCCCCAAAGCTATGGGGCGGTGCAGGCAGCCAGATCAATGTCTAAAAATATAAAATACCCTTCCCTGTCTTCCAACCGAACCCTCCCTTTTTTGGGAAGTGTCCCTTCCTCCTGGCTCCGCAGCGGCCCATGTCTTATCCCTGGGTGGCTAGGGAAATCAGCTCCGTTCCCCGACCAAAATCCCCCCTCCGGTTCTGCGGGTGCTGATTAGCTCGTTTGCTCTGTTCACACAAGATCCAAGGGGCGCCAGGCAGCCAGGTCCCCAGAAAGTAAAACTTTTTCGCCCTGCCCGCGGCTCCAAATGGCCATTTTACTTTTTTTTCCCTAACCGCGGGGCTCAGCCGCCTGTGCCAACCTCCACCGGCAGCCTCAAAACTCACGAATCTCCACTGTTGGTCCACCCCGCCGATCCACGCAGATAGATGTCCCAAGCTTCTCACTCCACGCGTGCACAGCACAGACCCCCGGGCAGGACCCTGTCCACAATCCGCCTTGCTCTGGGAGCTTGCAGTGTGCGCCCTCCTACACTAACGCCATCTTGCCTTCTTATCTAGAAATTGCCTTTAAGCACCAATCTATGTCTGAGCCAACTCTCTGTGTTATACCTAATCTTCCCTATGACCGGTAAGATGCTTCAAGTTTTGTTTCCTTGAGGAGGACAAAAATTAGGATTATTAATGGTACCAGTAAATCATACTCAGTTTTCTGGTTTCTCAAGTATAAGGTAGACCTTAAAAAAAAAATCCTGATGTTCCTATTGTTCAGGGTTATATTTACATTTGACTAAGTTCCTATTAAATAACAACGACATAGGTGATGATTATAAATTAATAATTGAAACTTGTCAGCCAAAGATTATCTAAACACTTATTTTAAATGGACACGGAAATTTGGAAAATATCTAAATGACAAAGACATTTAGAAATAATATTGCATATTATTATTATATATTAAGATATATGGCAACAAATCAAGACAGTGTTTCTTGAGAAGAAGGGCATCTTCCTCCTTCTCTTTCTTTCCTCCTCGCTTTTCTCCTCTATATGCTTCTTCTTTGGTACTCAGAATGGAAGCTCCATGCCTGTCTTGTTTTCTGCTATATCTCAGCTGCCTAACGTATAATAGATGCTAGGTAAGATTTGTTGCATGAGTTATATAGTTGGTGGCTGGCATAGGAGGAAGTTTGGCTTCTGTCTGGATCTCTCACTCCTTGTAACCAAGTCAATTATATTTTGTGGCTAAATCTTTTACTTCCTTCCCAGCATCATCACTCCTGTTTGTTCTAGACTCTTACCTGGGTTATGCAATTTGTTCCTAAACTGATCTCCTCTACTTGACTTCTCACAATATATCCTCCACATGGTTCCCCAGAGTGAACTTTGTAAATCTGACCATGCCACTTTCCTGCTTAAACCATGTGATGGCTCGCCATGAACTAAGGTTAAAGACTAAAATCCTTAGTGTAGCCTAAAAGATCCTACAAAATCTAACCCTTCTCTACCACTCCACCCTCATTTTCCATCTTTTCTATCTCTGTTTACTCCAGGAACTCAGAACTGCTCATATACATTAGACCTAATTCCTTTAATATATCTGTACCCTGCTTTTGTTGTTGTTGTTTGTTTTATCCTAAAAGCCCATCACCCTGTCTCCATCTGGCTGATTATTACTCCATCATCCAGGACCTCCATTCCACCCTTCATTTTTGGCCATGGTAGGCCCATGCGGCACTCTGAGCCCTGTTCTATCCAAACCTATCACCACTGACATCACCTGCATCCCCACAGACTACTTTAGCACCTGGTTTGACATCTTCTGCAACCCCCTTCCCCAACTTCTGTTATTGAAGTGACTCTGTGTAGTTGTTCCAATCAATAACTTAGCTTGGAAATGCACTGACCTCTTCCAATCAGCAGTGCATTCCCATGATGCTGCCCTATGTCTTGTCATTGCCTGGACTTCTCCACACTCTGAAATCTTAGATTTTATTATATCAATCTTCAATCCAAATCTCCCTCTGCCCCTTCGGATCTCTCATTTCCATAACTCATTTATCTGCTTTTTTACCTCATGACCTCTGTTACTTTGACTGCATCTTTTCTAGGATTCCACCCACCCTCCTGGCTTTACATACTTCTCCATCAAAGAATATTTCATGCTCATTGCCGTACTCCCGGTCAATCCATTCATACATCAACTTGCAGCTAAGATTAGATCTCTATTGCTTCACTAAAACCACAGAGCAAAGACCACTGATGCCCTCTTAATTAACAAATCCAATGGACTCTTGTCAGTCCTGATATTACTTCATCTCTCTGAGGCATTTGCCTCTAGTGACCCTCCTTTATTGATTTCTTTGCCACTACTCTTTCCTGGTCTCCCTAATCTTCTTTTCCTAGTCTTCTTTGGGGATTTCTCTTCCATTCATTGTTGTTCAAGGACAGTCATTATCCCCTTGGCTTAAACTATGACATACCTGGATGGCTCCCAATACCTGATGCCTTCAGCTCAGATTTCTTTCCTGAGCCCAGACTTTTATATACAAATGCCCCATGCACTTCATCACAAGAAACTCAACCCAACAAATCCAAGATTGAGTCTATTTTCATCCTTTCAAAACCTTGTCGTCCTCCTGTATTTTTTGTTGTTTTTGTTTTTAATGAACTGAATTGCCTTCCACCCAATAACTTAAGCAGGAAATACAAAAATATTTATAAACTTCTGCATTTATTTCATTCACCACATTGAATTAGTTCCAAGCCCTTTCTCTTCTATGTTGTTACCACATCTCTTATTGTCCCTTCTCCATTACCACCACTATGTGCCATTCAGGCCCCACCATGTCTTGCAACAATTTCCCCAAGCTGATCTCTCTATCCCCCAAGCTCATACTCTTCTACTCCATTTTTCTCTTTGCAGCCAGAGTGATCTCCCTAAACACAAATTTAGTCTGTTTAGAATCCTAGGTCTTTGCTTTCTGCAGATGTGGCCCTCCCTTATCTTGGTTGCAAGTTAGAATCATCCAAGGAAATGTTTTTAAAATACCACTCCCATAGATTCAGATTGAATTGTTCTGTGATGGGATTGGAATATCGGTATTTTTTTTAATAGTCCCCAAGTTATTCCATTAAAAGGCCAAAGTTAAGAATGAGTATTTTACAGAATAAAACCAAAGGCCTTTATTTTGACATGTAAAGCTCTACTTATTGCTCCATTTTTATCTTTTCTGCCTCATTCACTCTAATCACAGCCATATAATATGGTACCATTTCCTTCCTCACCTTAAAAGAGATTTCAAAAAACTGTACTTGTTTCATAATGATAAAAAGGTCAATTCATTAAGAGGCAAACAATCCTAAACCTTTTTGGAACTTATAACACGGCTTCCAAATACATGAAGCAGAAACCGATGATTTCAAGAGAAATAGACAAATCCACATTTATAATTAGAAATCTCAATATCCCTGCCTTAGTTGTGTATTACAATTAAAAAGTTGTGCAGTACAAATTTTTATATGTTCTGTTTTCATTTTTTTTCTGTTCAGAGTATTTTCTACTTTCCTTTTATGTTCCTCTTTTTGACGTATGGGTTACTTCGAAGTGTATTGTTTAGATTCCACATATTTGGGGATTTTCCAGAGATCTTTCTGCTGATTTCTAATTTAATTAAATTGATTTCCTACTTAATTCCATTAGCAGTAAATGACTATATTAGATAACAAAAAAAGTCTCAAAACAATGACCTCAGCTTTTAACTTGAGAAACTAGAAAAAGAAGAAAAAATTAAACACAAAGTAAACAGGAGAAATAAAATAATGACTATCAGACAATAAGTCAATGAAATAGAAAACAAGATATAGGAGATTGATGAACCCAAAAGTTGGTTCTTTAAGAAGATAAATAAAATTGATAAGCCTTCCAGGAAAACTGATAGGGAAAAAAGATAAAAGACACATATTACCAATATTATGAGAAAATTGACAATACTCTAGCTCAGGGGTTCTTAACAAGGGGTCTGTGAGCTTGAATTGAAATTCAAAAAAAACGTTCTTGTGGGGCATCTTGGTGTAGGTATGATATATTTATTAAATAATACATAGTATAGTGTGGACTTAGTAAGGGGTCCATGGTTTTCACCTGACTGGCAAAAGTGTGCATGGAACAAAAAAGGTCAAGAACCTCTGCTCTAGATTCTACAGATCCTGAAAACGATAGTAACAAAATATTATGAACAGCTTCATGCCAATATATTTGACAACTTAGATGAAGTGGAAGATTTCCTTCAAAAACGAAAATTACCAAAGCACACTCAAGAAAAAATAAATTGAATAGCCCTCTATTTGTTAAAGAAATTTAATTTGTATTTTAAAAGTTTCCCACACAGAAAATTCCAGGCCCATATGACATTACTACTGAATTCTGTCAAACATTTAAGCAAGAAACAATAACAATTCTGTACAAACTCAACAAAATTTAAGATGAAATACTTTTCAACTCATTCTATAAGGCCAATGTTACCTTGATACCAAAACCAGACAAAGATATCATGAAGAAAGAAGAATACAAACCAATATCCCTCATGAACATATATGTAAAAAGTTCTTAATAAAATTTTAGCAAATCAAACCCAGTAATAAATAAAAAACTATAGTACTTCCAGACAAATGGGGTTATCCCAGGAATTAAAAGTAGGTTTAATATTCAAAAATCAGTCATTGTAATCCACTGTATTAACAAACTAAAACAGAAAAGCCATATGATCATCTCCATAGACACAGAAAAAACATTAGGCAAAATCCAGCATCCATTCCTGATTTAAAAAAAAAAAAAATCTCAGCAAACTAGGAATAGACAGTAGCTTCCTCAACTTGATAAAGAGCATCTACGAAAAACTTACAACATGATACTATGAACTGCTTTTCCCTTAAGATCAGGAATAAGGCAATGATGTCTACTCTCACCCTTTCTCTTCAACGTTGTACAGGAGGTTCTAGTCAATTCAGTAAGCCAAGAAAAAGAAACAAAAGGTTTTCAGATTTTAAAGGAAGCAGTAAAGCTGTCTTTACTTATAGATAGCATGATTGTATCTGTAGAAAATGGGATGAAATCTCTTTTAAAAATCTACTAAAACTAATATTAAGTTTAGCAAGGTTTTAGGGTACAAAATCAGTACTTAAATATTAAATGCATTTCTATGTAATAGTAATGAAAACTGAAATAATTAAATCTTTATCATTTATAGGGGACAGGATGTGGCTCAAGCAATTGCGCGCCTGCTTCCCACATGGGAGATCCCAGGTTCGGTCCCTGATGCCTCCTAAAAGCAAAAAAACAAACAAGGAAAGCAAATGAAAAAATCAACTCAGGCAAGCCAGTGTGGCTCAGTGATTGAGCACTAGCTTCCCACATCCGAGGTCCAAGGCTCGTTCCCTGGCCCTGGTACCATTAAATAAATTAATTAAGTTTTTTAAAATTATCATTTATAATAGCATCAAATGTATAAAATACTTAGGGATAAATCTGACAAAATCTTTGCAAGACCTGCACACTGAAAACTACAAAGCATTGCTAAAAGAAATTAAAGCAGACCTATATAAATGGAAGACTCAATATGGTTGATTGAGATGTCAATTCTCTCCAAGTTGACCTATGAATTCAATGCAATCCCAAACAAAATCCCAGCAGGTATATTTGCAAAAATTGACAAGAAAATTCTTAAATTCCTATAGAAATTCAAATGACATCGATTAGCCAAAATAACTTTGAAATAGAAAAACAAAGTTGGAGAACAAGCCTTAACTGATTTCAAAATTTATTTTTAAACTGCAGTTATCAAGACAGTGAGGCATTTATGTCAAAATAGAGATATAGACCTATAGAACAAAATAGAGAGCTTCTGAAGAGGTGCAAAGGCAATTTAGTGGAGAAAAAGTGGTCTTTTTCAACAAATGGTATTCAAACAATTGGATATCCATATGCTAAAAAATATATTTTAATCCATACTTCACACCACCTACAATATTAACTCATAGTCCTAAATGTAAAATCTAAAACTATAAAACATCTAGAGAAAACATAAGAGAAAATCTTTGTGACCTTGGATTAGGCAAAAATTTCTTAGATACAACATCAAAAGCACAATCTATTTAAGAAAAAATGATAATTCAGACTTTATCAAAATTATAAATTCCATTTTCAAAAGACACATTAAAACTCAATAATAAGAAAATAAACTTCCCAGTTTAAAAAAAATGGGTAAAAGACTTTAATGGACCATTAATGTTAAATGAATGGCAAATAAGCACCAGAAAAAGTAAGCTGCTCAACATCATTAGTCCATTAAAGAAGTACAAACTAAAATCACAATGAGATACCACTACACACCTATTAGAATAGCTAAAATTTTAAAAGCTGACCACACCAAGTTCTGGTGAGGAACTAGATGTCTCATATACTGCTGCTGGAAGTATAAAATGGCACAATCACTTTGGAAAAGAGTTTGACAGGTTTCGTTTTTTTTTTTAATTAAATATACACCTGTCATTGGAGCCAGCTATTCCACTCATTTCCCAAGGGAAATGAAAGCATATGTCTATACAAAGACCTGTACATGAACATTCATAGTAGCCTTATTTGTGAATGACTGAAAACTGGTAGTAACCCTAATGTCCATGAGCAGCTGAGTGGATGACAAGCTGTGGTATATCCATGCAATGGAATCCTTTCAGCAATAAAGAGAGATGGACTATTAATAAATGCAACAACATGGATGACTCTCAAAACAATTATGCCTAGTGAAAAGGATTCAGGCAAAAATGGTACATACAATTTAGTTCCATTCATTTAAAATTCTAGAAAATGTAAACTAATCTATGGTGACAGAAACCAGATCAACGGTTGCCTAGAAGAGGGGCTGTGGTATGGAGGGAAGGGATTGCTCTGGGGCAAGAGGAAACTTCTGGGCCTGATAGAAATGTTCATTATCTTGAGTGGTGACAGTTTCACATGTATATACATATGTCAAAACTTATTAAATTGTATTAAAACTTATTAATTGTATTAAGTATGTACAGTTTATTGTCAGTCAGTCATACCCCAACAAATCTCTTTAAAAATGTATTTCTATATAATTACATGAGGAATGAATAAATAAATTCTGGTTATTGTAAATATAACTTCAGAATGCTAAGATCCACTTTATTCAACTTCTCATTATCAATCACAGAGAAACACTTGCACATGTGAACGAGGAGACATGAACAAGAACCTTAATTATGTCATTGTATAAGTAAAGAAATTGGAGATATAGTTAACTCACAAATTATAAGAAACACAATATGATTTTGCATTTTTAGAGCAAGTATTGCATAGTGATTAAGAAATGGGCTTCACAGTTAGGCTGCCTGGTCAAATCCAGATGTTAGACTGCTAGCGAGGTGAACTTGTGCAAAGTCACTCAATCTTTCTGAAGCTCAGTTTCCTAATCCTTCCAATGAGAGTAATAGTGTCTACTTCATAAGAGGATTGTGAAGATAAAATGAGATACGTAAGGAATGCACTTGGCAGATCAGTATTATCATCTCTGATTTGACCTTTCCCCAACAGGAATATGGTCTCATCCCATTTACCTGGTAAATCGACTTCTGGTGTCTTTAACTAACCTGGAAGTTTTTTTTTTAAGTGTGAGGGTGCGTTTCATTGTCAGGGAAAAGTGTTGTTATCAAGCATACACCCTGATTTCACTGAAGGAGTATATTTCCATACATAGAGCCTTACCCAAGCTGTACTAGTAAAAAAGGGTGTCAAAATATTTCACATAGAAACAAATAATATTATAGTGCAAAAAGGTAACAGATGTTCCAAATTAGAGCATTCAGATGAAGAAGAGACTTTAAAGACCATCTTCTTATGGACCTTTATTTACAGATATAAAAGAATTGAGGGCCGGAGAGTTAAATGAATCTTTCTGGCTGAACCAGGACTGGGTCTGTGGTTGTCCTGATCCCATGTTCCAGGAGGCTTTCCATACTCAGTTCGGCATCTCAATCGTAATTCTGTATTGTTTAAGACGCCAAAGATCTGAGGAATGCAATTTAAATAATTTTCCATTAAAAAGGCTGAAATTAAAGAAAAAACTATTCCTTGTGGTCGACTTGTATTATTTGGGGAACTGACATCTCCAGAACAGTTTGTTCCATGATGCTGATGAATAAATGAGGCATCATTGTTCAAGAGTTGATTTACAAATGATTCTGTAGCAGCATAAGATGTAGAACTGTTCTCGATTAGCTATTCTTTCATGTTTACTCAGTCAAGTGTTAAATCTTCCCAAATCATGAATTTCCTTTGGGAATGAATCTTCTGGTTTTGATAGATCCCACTATTGGAAAGTTTTTATTGATATTTGACCTATTCTTTTTTTCTTTCCTTACTTTAATCTCACTTATCCTACTTATCCTGTTTGGATCAGACCACATCATTTCTCCCTAGTTCTTATGCTTTTTCATATATGTTATGCCTCATTATGAGTCATCATTTAGTGAAGCTCTCCACGTGCGCTGCTTCAGTACTGTTATGGCCCTTATTCTCTTTTACTAGAATAAATCTCTTGTAATGAGATATAGTGCTCTAGGTAGAGTATCACCTTACTTATAGAGAAGAGCGGCTGTCTTGCATCTTTGATATTAAATGCCAAATTTTAAAAAACAACTAAAAATCTTTGGTTTTCCTTTCACATTATATAGTACACTTCTGTTAACTTTTAGCACACTAATCTCTACAGTTCTTTTTGCTCATTAAGTGCCTACCATTCATAGGTATTATTTTTCAGATCACATTTAACCAAATGAATGAGTTGATACATTTGTCAGTATTCCTACTTACATTTAGCATCGTCGGTTATTCTTAATTTCCTCATCTGTTAATTGGAAATACTTCCTACCTTATAGGGTTACTGTGTGTGCTAAAAGAAACAACACAGGAAAGAGCCTAGCATAATCCTTTGCACAAAGTAGATGCTTAATAATTATTAGCTCCCTCCCCGATCGTTTCCATTTTTACTTCCCACGAATGCCTTTTTCTGTCTTAAATATTCCATGTGCTACTTAAACTATATCTTTATTCCCTAAGGGGTGTTGTTGATTGATGCCACAGCTCTTGCATTAGCATCTTCCCTTGATCCTGTCATTATTTCCTTTTGTTTACAGACTTTCAGCCCTATTTTTCAACCATGTGCAGTTTCTCTGATCCTAACAGATTTAAATTCATTTTGTCAGTAAAATCTCAGGAGACCATATTAGGTCCTTTGCTAAAATTACAATATAACATCTGCTGAGCCTTACAGATCAAGCCAAAAAGAAGCGATTAAGTTTGTAGGGTTTGATTGTTTTTTGTAAGCTCTGGCCGTATACTACTAATGTTTTGGTTTTCTAGTAGATGTTTAATATCCCGTCATAGAATCCTTTTCTTCTAGAACATGGATGCAAGTCTACTTTAAAATAATACACTTTTCTAATTATAAAATTAGCACTAATTCTTTGTAAAAACTTTGAAAATTCAAGACAAGTATAAAGAAAAAAACAAAACCTGCAATCATATGGCAGAGATAACATTGCTAACATTTTGGTGTATTTTGCACACATACATTTTATCTAAGTTGAATGTACAAAATTGTATACAGATCTCTTTTTAAAACCATACAATAAATTTTATGAATTTTATTTTGTATTTTAATCGTCTCTTTTTCCTCAATTTTTAAAATATACGTCAAATATTTTACCTCCTCAGTATATGAATTTAAATCATAACTCAACAGCCAATGTAAGCACATATTTGTAGCTCAGTAAACTTCAAGAGAATTAGGGCATCATTATAAGTTTTAAACCGAAATATGATTTGGGGGTCCCTATTTTCAAACATTTCTGCTTTCATTAGCAGCTGCCTTTGAAACTCATCATTACATTCTAATAATTCTCAATTTCTTCATTGCTTTTCTCTTGTTATAAACCTCTATATGGTGTAGTACATAATAGAAAATCCAGAAGTAAATCACATTAGGAACAATTTTGTTTTCATTGTTTTTCCATGAACTAACTTGCACTAATTCTCTTTACTTCAAATACCAAAGACCCTCCTAGTTTTATGGCAACCACCCATCCATATTTTGGTTTGTCATTAATTGTTACCTTGTTTCCACACTGTCTGCTGCTACTTCACTCAGTAATTCTGAAGCAAAGCAATGCTTTTGTTAATGAGTGTTTATTATGCTGAGCATGATTGTTCTTCATTGACAGAGATAGTTTTCCTAATAATTTCATAGTTTCAGTAAACTCCATTTAGATTGACTAAGTACAGATGCTGCTTTTTTTAATGACTCACCAAGTTGGCCTATGTATAAATTTTTTTTTAATTTTTATTTTTTTAAAGATACTTAGATTACATAAATGTTACATAAAAAATATAGGGGATTCCTACATGCACTGCTCCCCACACCTCTCACACTTTCCCACATTAAGAACATCCCTCATAAGTGTGGTACATTTATTGCAATTGATGAACACATTTTGGAGCATTGCCACTAAGCATGGATTACGGTTTACATTGTAGTTTATATTCTCTCCCACACAGTTTTGTAAATTATGGCAAGATATAGAATGGCCTGTATCTGTCATTGCAATGTCATTCAGGAAAATTCCCAAGTGCTGAAAATAACCCCTGTATTACACTTGTTTTTCCCTCTTGCTGCCCTCAGAACCTCCAGTGACCTCTGCCTCCACATAAATGATATAGTTTTTTCCATTGCTAGAATCACAATGAGTCTATAGTAGAATACCACTTAGTCTACTTTAGTCCATAATTTGTTCCCCAATCCTGAGGATTCTGGGATGGTGATGTCCATTCCAACTCTAATTGAGAGGGGGCTTCAATCCCATAGGGCCGATGGATGGGACTCTCTTGCTTGCACTTGTAGACTCTCTTGGTTCCTTGGTATGGTGGTTGTCCATCATCACCTCCTTATTAGTTGTCCTGGGTGAGACCCATGAACTGGAGAGTAGGTATTGTAATTCCGTTGAGATTCAGGGCCCAGTGGGCACATGGAAAGCCCAAAGATTTAAGTCTCTTGGACATACAACTACCAACTCTAGTGCTAATTACAGGTTCAAATAGAAGGACAGAAGAGCCATGTTTAGGGAAACTACAGCTGAATCCATCTGTCATACTGGGGATCATAAATTCCAAAGTAGGACCTACTGCAAGGCACCTAACTCCTGAACTATTTGCCCTGACTATAGTGTCTGGATGTCTCCAGAGCCCTCAGGAGTCCCATAATTTGGAGTAGTATCTACTTTGGCTTTCAGTGAGATCCTTCTGAGAAGTGCATAAGCATAACCTCTGGGATGACCACCCAACTTACTATGAAGTCTCTTAGCCATATAAACTCATTTGTCTTTACCTGTTCCCCCTTTTGGTCAAGGTCTTTTTCCAGTTGTATTGCTAGTTGGTGCTTGGTAGTAATCCCTCGGTGCCAGAGAGGCTTATCCTGGGAGTCATGTCCCACGCTGAGGGGAAGGTAATGTATTTATATGCTGAGTTCAGCTTAGAGAGAAGCCACATTTGAACAACAAGGAGGCTCTCAGGAGGTAACTCTTAGGTACCCTATAATACTAGGGTAACTTTCAATTTCAAGAGTAAAGGTTCATAAGCACAGTCATCAATATCAAGGGCCTGTCATTGACCATCCTCCTTCACTAGTCATTGCCCCTGCTGTGTATAAATTTGAAACACTCTTGAGCATCTATATTTTAGCTCATAAAAAGATAGATAGTTCTAGTCTGCCAAGAGTGTCCATATTATTGCAAGATTTAATATATCTACTTTTAGCTGGAAAATGCTGTTCCATTTTTAATTGGTTATATGTTCTAGGGAAATGCCCATTTCAACACTCCATTGCTTTGTGTTTGAGAACTTCAGTACTGTGACCCTTCCATTCTTACGGTTTTGTACGTACACTCTGATGTTTTCCTTTCAGTTGTGCAGATCCCACCAGGCTTTAAGCTTCATAAGCACAGTGATTAGATTTTGTTCTTTTCTGTATCTCCAGCATTTAACCCAAAGCATGGCACCTAATGGGCTCTAGAATTGAAATGAACAGATATGGTAAAAGTCACACTGTACCAATCTCCTTCATTCCATACAACCATTTCAAATAACTAACTAATGATGGGAGTTAGTCTACCTAGATTAGATTCCCAGCTCCACCACCTAACTTGCATAGTGAGAATGGGCACATGACTAAACTTTTTGCCTCAAACCTTTCATCTACACAAAAAGAATGACTCTAGTGCTGAACTCTTAGAATTGTGATAAGTTGCATGTTTCGCAGAACAGCACCTTGCATTTAGTATGTGCTAAATAAATGTTAACAACAATTATTAGTATGGAAGATCTGTAATATAGTGCAAGGGAGCTCAAATCAAAGGACTGTATCCAATATACATCAGCATAATCTAAATGTGACCAAAATGAAAAGAACAACACAAGAATCTCAAGACTATTTCAGGGCATATAAATTTTAATGTAAAAAGAAATGCTCAAAAAGTTCTTTTCTGAATAAGAAAACACAGAGAGGGAACCAAGATGGCTGTGTAAGACAAGATAGGGTGCCATTCCTCCACAGAATCTTTGAGCAAATAGCAAAAACTGGCAAAGTTATCTTCCTCAGGAGCCTAGAAAGTAGTTAAAGGATTGTACTAACTGGTTGAATACTGAATCAAGAAAATGCAGCTTTAAGAAAAAAGTAGGAGAAACTTGTTGTATTAGTCAGCCAAAGCGGTGCTAATGTGAAATACCAAAAATGGGTTGATCTTTATAAAGGGTATTTATTTGGGGTAGAAGTCCACAGATACCAGGCCATAAAGCATTAAGTTTCTTCTCTCACCAAAGTCCACTGCCACGTGTTGGAGCAAGACAGCTGCCGACGTTTGCCGGTGTTCAGGCTTCTTGGGTTCCTCTCTTCCCAGGGCTGCTTTTCTTTCCAGGCTTAGCTCCTCTGGTTCCTCCACAAGGTCAGCCGTAGACTTTCAGGCGAATGGCTCGCTTCTCTTCTCCTGGGGCCTTCTCTCCAACATCAAAACTGCTTCTCAAAAAACTGCTCCCTCTGTCCTTTGCCTTGCCTTTTATATTCAATTCTCCCACCACCAAAGGGTGGGGCTCAACACCCTAATTATAACTTAATCATACCCAGATTAACAGATCAATTTACAAGCATGATCCAATTATATTTTTGGAATTCATAATTACTTCAAATTGCCAAATGGCTATACTTGTGGTACCCTTCTTGCTGGCCCCTTCCCCAACCCATCCCTTGCACAGAGTGGAGCCAGCCTGCACTCCCATTGTGGGTCCCTGGCCCTGTTTTGGAGGGAGCAGAGTAACCTTTATGTGCATAATGTAGTACTTTTATGTTTGTGCCCATCTGTAAGGTAGCAGCCTGAAGGACTTGGGAAACTCATCTCTGGCTTTCCCTTCAGGACCTTGCCCTGCAGGCAGAGGCAGCTTGCTGGCAGCTAAAGCAGTAAAAGAAACACTTAAGCAAAGCAGGCTTGGAGCAAGGATTAATTGGTTTAAGTCATACAATAGTGCACCTGGAGGGGGAAAAATGTCTATTTCATAGGGCATAGGGGGTCATTTGAATTACTGTAAATAGGGAAATTCCTAAGGCCACAAGCAAGCACAAGCCCAGAACAAGTCCCAGGCTCAGAAAAGACAGAGGGGACCCTATACTTCACATTCACTTTGGACTGATCATCTTGATAAAAGAGTTAAACTCTGAAGAAGAGCATCAGCCAGTGCTGACCAATTTGCAAAGACTGTGAAAGGTGCTTTTTGCATTGGTTTTTTTTTGTTTGTTTTTGTTAGCTCCTAGCACTCAAAGAAATATCTGTCATGTCACTATCCAGATATAAATGTAAGGAATAGACAGTTCAGGAACTAAATCCCAGAGTTAACACTTTAAAATATCAAAATAGACAGTGTGCAACAAAAGATTATCAGACGAATATAGAACATGATGTCTCATTCAAAGTAACAATATAATAATCCAGAAACCATCAATGAAGAAGAGCAGACTTTGGACATACCAAAGACTTTAAAAACAAGTCCTCAATACTCTCAAGAAGATAAAGGAAAACACAAAGATAGAACTAAATGATATCCAGAAAACAATGAATGAACAATGTGACAATTTCAATAAAGAGGTAGAAAAATTTTAAAGGAACCAAATATTAAATACTAGAGTAAAAGACTACAATAACTGAAATAAAAAATTTCCTAGAGAATTTAAACAGAAGATTGGAGCTAGAAGAGAAAGACTCAGTGAATCTGAAGACTAGACAGCTGGAATGATTCAGGCTAAGGAGAATTAAGAAAAAAGAATGACAAAAAAGTGAACAGAGACCAAGAAACTGTGGGAAACCATCAAGTGTACCAATATACACATTAGGGGATTCCCAGAAGGATAAGAGAGAAAGGGAAAGAAAGAATTATTGAAGAAACAATGATAGAAAACTTCCCAAATGTAATGAAAGACATGAAAATGTACATTCAAGAAGCCCAAGAAAACCTATACAGGATAAACTCAAAAAGAAGCTTACCCAGATACATAATAGCCAAACTGCTGAGTGCTAAGGACAAGGAGAGAATGCTGAGCACTAGAAGAGAAAAGCAAAATGTTATGTGCGAGGGAATTCTAATGAGATTAAGTGCTAATTTCTCCTCATAAATATTTGAGGCAAGAAGAGAGTGGGACAAAATATTTAATGTGTTGAAAGAAAACAATTTCCAGTCAAGAATTTTGTATCTGGTGAGACTGCCATTTAAAAATGAGGGAGTTTTTAAGCCATTCCCAGATAAACAAAAGCTGAGAGAATTTGTCACCACTAGACCTGCCCTACAAAAATAATGGTTAAGGGAATTCTTGAGGCTGAAAGGAAAGAGCACTAGACAGTGGACTGAAGGAGCATAGAAAATGGTATGTAACTCCACTCTTTACTTCTTATAGGTTGTAAAATGCAAATGAAATGATAAATCTGTAGTGCATATGCAGTGAATAAAGATAAATTTGTAGCAAGTGCAACAAAATGGTGGAGGGAACAGTGTATGTATATGTTATTGAAGTTGGTATCATATCAAATGTGATTATTATAGATTTAGGATGTTAAATTTTAGCCCCATGGTTACTATAAGGAATTCTAGAGAAGTATATAGAGATAGAAATAAGAAGTGACTCAAAGTGGTCCAATACAAAATATCAAATAAATATGAAAGTAAGCATTAATGGAAGAATTGAGGGAGAAAAAAAGTATAAGGTGTACAAAGACCAAATATAAAAATGACAGAAGGTCCTGCATTATCCATAGTCACTATAAATGTAAACAATTAAACCTTAGTCAAAAAGCAGAGATTGGCAGAATGGATAAAAATTAATGACCCACCTCTATACTCAAGATACTTACCTTAAATTCAAAGACATAAGTAGGTTGAAAGTGAAAAGATTAAAAAAAATAGATACCATGTAAATAGTAACCAAAAGAGAGCTGGGATAACTACACTAACAAAATAAAATAGACTTTACGTTAAAAACTTACAAGGGACAAAGAAAGCAACTATGTACTGATAAAGGGACCAATTAACAAGAAAGCTTAACAATTATAAATATATATATGGTCACCTAACAGCAAAGCCCAAAATATATGAAGCATATAGTAACAGATTTGAAGGGAGAAATAAACAGTTTTACATTAGTAGAAGTTTCAACACACCCCTTTCACCCTTTCAATTAATAGATAGGACACCTAGACAGAAGATAAATAAGGAAATGGAAGATTTGAAAAATATTGTAAATCTACTATACCTAACAGAGGAATATAGAACACTTCACCCAAAAACAGCAAAATACACATTCTTCTCTAGTTTTGAAAAGGGGTCATTCTCCAGGATTGAACATATGATAGCTCATGAAAAAGTCTCAATAAAATAAAATAAAATATTGAAATCATATAGTGTAATTTCTCTGGCCACAATGGAGTGAAACTAGAAATCAATAACAGAGGGAGAACTAGAAAATCAGAATTATGTGGAAATTAAACAACATGCTCTTAAATACCCAATGGGTCAAAGAAGAAGTCTCAAGGGAAATTAGGAAATATCTGAGGCAAATGAAGATGAAACACAACATACCAAAACTTCTGGGATGCAGAAAAGGCAATACTGAGAGGGAGATTTATAGCTCTAAATCCTTACATTACAAATGAAGAAATACCTCAAATAGTAGACCTAACCTCATAATTGGAAGACTATAAAATGAAGAGCAAACTAAACCCAAAGTGAGCAAAAGAAGGAATTAACAAAGATTAGAACAAGGATAAATTAAATAGATAATAATAAAAAAAAAACAAACGATGGGAAGCAGATGTGACTCAAGCTCAAGCTGAGTGCCCACCTCCCACATGGGAGGTCCTGGGTTTGGTTCCCAGTGCCTCCTAAAGAAAACAAGGACATTATTGAGAGCAGACAATGAGCAGGCAACGAACAAACAAGGAGCAAAAACAAAATGAACAGACAACAAGCAAAAACAAACAAGCAAACAAATGAGAGAGCCAACAACAACAACTAAAACAGTGGAGAGAATCAACAAAAAAACCAAAAGTTGGTTACAAAAGAGGACACAAATAATTAAAATCAGATATGAAAGGGGAACATAGTTACTGACCCCACAGAAATCAAAAGGATTATTAGAGGATGCTATAATCAACTGTATACCAGTAAATTAGATAACCCCCATGAAGTGGATGAGTTCTTAGAAGCACACAATCTACCGGCACTCAAAATAAAACAAAATATCTCAATAGACCAATAGAAAGTAGAGATTTAGGCAGTAATCCAAAACCTCCCAACAACAACAAAAAACAGGACCAGATGGCTCCACTGGTCAATTTTACTAAACATTCCAAGAGGAATTAACATAAAACCTGCTCTAATACTTCCCAAAATTTGAAGAGGAAGGAAAACTTCCTAACTCATTCTATGAGGCCAACATCACCCTTATACAAAAGCCAGATAAAGATACCACATGAAAAGAAAATTACAGAGCATTATCCCTTACGAATATAGATGCAAACATCATCAACAGAATACTAGCAAACCGAATCCAACAGCACATTAAAAGAATCACATACCATGATGAAGTGGGATTTATCCCATATATACAAAAGTGTTTCGATATAAGAAAATCCATTAATGTAATACACCACCTTAATAAAACAAAGGTTAAAAAAAAAAAAAACATGTTTGGCTCAATTCTTGCAGAAAAGGTAATTGACAAAATGCAACACCCCTTCTTGATAAAAACACTTAGAAAACCAGGAATAGAAGGAAATTTCCTCAACCTTATAAAGGGCATATATGAAAAACCCAAAGCTAACATTATACTCAATGTTGAAAGGTGAAAATGGTCCCTTTCAACAATATAAAGATGCCCATTCTCATAATTGTTATTCAACATTTCAGTGGAAGTCCTATCTAGAACAATTAGGAAAGTAAAAGAAATAAAAAGCATCCAAATTGCAAAGGCAGAAGGAAAAGTTTTTCTATAAGCAGATGACATCCTATACAGGCATCTCTTGTTTTATTGCTCTTCACTTTATTATGCTTCACAAGTATAGCATTTAAATTGAAGGCTTGCGACAACCCTTCATCGAACAAGTCTATCAGTGCCATTTTTCCAGCAGTATGTGCTCACTTCGTGTCTCTGTGCCACATTTTAATTAATGTATGAACATTGTTTTTTAGACATAATGCTATTATTGCACATTTAATAGACTAAAGTATAGTGTAAACATAACTTTTATATGCACTGGGAAACCAAAAAATTTGTGTCTCACTTTTTTGCAATATTTGCTTTATTGCAATGGTCTGGAACTGAACCACCAGTTTGAGGTATGCCTGTTATATGAAAAGCAAACAAACAAACCCTGAAATATCCATGACAAAGCTAGTAGAGCCAATAAATGAATTCAGCAAATTGGCAGAATACAAGATCAACATGCAAAAAGCAGTAGTGTTTATATACTATGGTAATGAACAGTCGGAAGAAGAAATCAAGGAAAAATCCATTTTGAAAAAGAAGAGTAAAGTTGGAGGACTCACATTTCTCAATTTAAAACTTATTACAAAGCTACAATAATGAAAACACAGCATGGTATCGGCACACGGGCAGACATAGAGACCAATTCATTCAAATCAAGGGTTCAGTAATAAATGCTCGCATTTATGTCCAGTTGATTTTTGACAAGGCTGCCAAGTCCACTCATAGGGGAAATATGATGTGAAACAACTATTGAAGAGCAAATGGTGCTGGAAAAAGTGGAAACACACATGCAAAAAAAAAAAAAAAAGAAAGAAAAAAGATGGACCTCTACCTCATACCATATACAAAAATTATCTCAAAAATGGATCAAAGTCCCATACATAAGAACCAAAACTATAAAACTCCCACAAGAAAACATAGGGAGGCATCTTCAGGACATTATTGTTAGGCAATAGTTTTCTTAGTCTTTGCACCAAAAACACAAAAGAAAAAATACAGAAGAATGGACTTAAAAAATTTTATGCATCAAAGGACTTCACCATGAAAGTAAAAAGACAACCTAAAGAATGGGAAAAAATATTTGGAAACCACGTATCTGATTAATGTTTAATATCCACAATATATAAAGTAAGCCTACAACTCAACAACTAAGAAACGAATAACCCAATTTAAAAATGGGCAAAAGACTTATATAAAAATCTCTCCAAAGAAAATATACAAATGTACTAAAAGCACATGAAAAGATGCTTATCATCATTAACCATTAGGGAAATGCAAATCAAGACCATAAGATATCATTTCACACCCACTAGAAAGATTACTATTAAGCAAGTTTATTCTTGATGGAAATGTAAAATGACATGGCTGCTGTGTGGAACAGTTTGGCAGTTCCTCAGAAAATTAAGTGTAGAATTACCATACGATCCAGCAATTCCACCTTGTATTAGTCAGCCAAAGGGGTGCTAATGTGAAATACCAAAAATGTTTTGGTCTTTATAAAGGGTATTTATTTGGGGTAGAAGTCCACAGATACCGAGCCATAAAGCATTGTTTCTTCTTTAACACAGTCCATTGCCACATGTTAGAGCAAGACAGCTGCCGGTGTTTGCCAGGGTTCAGGCTTCTGGGGTTCCTCTCTTCCTGGGGCTGCATTTCTCTCCAGGCTTTGCTCCTGTTTCCTCCACAAGGTCAGCTGTAGACTATCAGGCGAACGGCTTGCTTCTCTTCTCCTGGGGCGTTCTTTCCAACATCAAAACTGCTTCTCAAAAGACTGCTTCAACTGTCCTTTGCCTTGCCTTTTATATTCGATTCCCCACCCACCAAGGGGTGGGGCTCAATGCCCTAATCCTCACCTAATCATGCCCAGATTAATAGATCAGTTTACAAGTATGATCCAATTATATTTTTGGAATTCTTAATTACATCAAACTGCCACACACCTTCAGATATATACCCCAAAGAAGGGAAAGCAGGGACCCAAACAGATATTTGCACACTGATGTTCATATCAGCATTGTGCACAATTGCCAAAAGATGGAACCCAAGTGTGCATCAGCAGATGAATGGATAAACAAAATGTTGTAAATTCCTACAATGATATATTATTCAGCCACAAAAAGGAATGAAATTCTGATGCATACAACAACATGAGTGGACCCTGAAACTTCATGTTGAGTGAAATAAGCCAGATGGAAAAGGGCAAATATTGTATGATCTTATTAATATGAAATAATTAAAATATGCAAATTCATAGAGTCAGAAACTAGAATACAGGGCAAAAGGAATGGGGAGTTAATGCTTAATTGGTACAGAGTTTCTCTTTCGAATGATGGAAAGCTTTGGTAATAGAAGGTAGCAATGGTAGCACAACATTGTGAATGTAATTCACACCACTGAATTATATATTAGAATGTAGTTAAAAGGGGTAGTTTTAAGTTGTATATGTATTACTAGAATAATTTTTTTTTAAAAACGTAGGCCTGTTTAAAAAAAAAAAATGGTTAACCCTAATATAAACTATTGGACTATAGTTTATAGTATAATTACTGTATAATAATATTGTTTCATCAGTTGCAACAAAGATTCCACATTAGTACAAACTGTTAATAATAGGGAAAATTGCTTGTGTGGAGGGGGTTTTATATGGGCATTTTCTTTTTTTTTTTAATGGTTTTTCTATAAACCTATAACTTCCCTAATAATAATAAAAAAAAGAAAGTTCTATACCAAAAAGAAAAAATAACGGATCCTACACACACAAAAAAAATAATACTCTTGGCACCAGTATCTCAAGTATAAGTCCAGTCTCCCCAACAAAAGTGTAGGAGCTTTGGGTGCCAGGTCTGGGTCATAAACTTAATGGTGACTCAAAGTTGTTGGTTAATAAATAAAAACTGGATGGACTTCAATTACTCTCTTAATTACATTGGGCTTTTTCCATACATCTGTCCCATATTAATTTAAGAAATAAAAAGTAGATTAAAAGGTTAAGGATACTCTCGAGATAACCCTAATATTTTCATTCATACTTGAATGAATTCACTGGCTATCCTCCCCCACCAGAAACCCAACTGGAACCCTGTTTGAAAAGTAAAGGTTTTCTTCCTGCTGCTTAGTTTTAGTTTTTACTTTCTTTACCTGGAAGCCATCACAGACCTACCACTACAGAAATATTTTTAAAATCTTCAAAAGCAGGAGAGAACTCTAGAAGAGAATGAATGATCTATTGTAGTAACTTAGTTGGCCCCCAAGATGTTGTCTTAGTCTCTATGATGTCTGAACTGTATTTGGCTTAATTAATAGTTATGGGGAAAATGAACTATTTTCATAGTTGTCTCCTGAAATGCTCTTGTTCCTATAAAAATGGACACTAAGACAATATTTTTTAGATAGATGTCTGATTTGGTGGGTCTGGGTAAAAAAAAAAGAAAGAAAGAAAGAATAGATGTGCTGTCATTAAAAGCTTGGTGAATTAGAGGATCTGTCTTCTTTGAGAGTAACAGGAGTTAAAGACCCTAAATGGTAGCAGAGCAAGTAGGTTTGAATGTAATAAATAAAATTTAAACTGCCAGGTTTGAAAAGGATTTCTAGGAACTGCCAGGATAGCCTCTTCTCTGGAGAGTTTTACTGGGTTTTCTCTCTTGAGCCAGGAGCTGATAGAAGAGTAAATGTCTTTCTAAAGGGTTTTCCTTCATTTCAACCAATACGCATTGGTTGTTGTGGACAATAATTTTCCCCTATCGTCCTCTTTTCTCTAATTTTTCCATTGTCAAGTAAAGGCATCTTTTTTTTCCTCTATGATTATTTATGCTTTTTTTTTTTTTTTTTTTTAACTTTGAAAGAAGCTTTAGATTGCATAAATGTTACATAAAAAATAGAGGGAATTCCCACATGTCCCACCCCCTCCCCCTCCCACACTCCACATTAGCAACATATATCATTAGTGTGGTACATTTGTTACAATTGATGAACACATATTGAAGCATTGCTACTAACCATGGTCTAAAGTTTGCATTATAGTTTACACTTTGCACTGCACAATTTTGTAGGTTTTGACAAAATGTATAATGGCCTTTATCTATCATTGCAATGCCATGCAGAACAATCCCCATGTCCCCAAAATGTCCCATGTTACACCCATTCTTCCCTCAAGGCTTCCTTTTTTTAGTAATTTGAATTCAGGAAGTACATTGGCATTTTGTGAGTTAAATTCATTAAAGGCAGCCTTAAATCTCCTCCCATATATGAATCCTCTCTGCTATTTTGGAATTTTTTCCAAAATAGCTCATTATCAATTTTCCCTGACTTGTGAATCCATGCTCTCCTTAGCTGTAATTCATTAAATGGACCCATTTTTCCTCTTAAATAGATCAAATTATTCTTTTTCTTTTATGAAAAATAGTCATCCAGATGAAAGGGCCATTGGGCGTTAAAGGCTGAAGCCGCTGCCAAGGGAAGTTATGGTCTTTGTTCGCTCATTGCATCTTCAAGTCCCAGAGCCATGCCAGGACTGACGTAGAGCCATGGTGCAAGGCTGGGACCAGAGTGGGTACTTCATGGGTCCTCTGTCTCACTCGGAGCTTCAGCCAGGACAGGGCCTCAGAGATCGTGCTAGAAATTAAGAACCTTAGGGCCAGAAAGGATTTGTGAGTATGCACAGTTACCTACTTATGATGACTGACTAAGGCAGGACTTACTTTATAATTCCACAGAATTTTGTACTGTGGAAGTCCAAGAAAATTGGGTGAGATTATCTCAAAACTGAGATCCAAACAAATTTACTGCATTAGATAAATGTTCTAAAACATCATGCTGTCCTTATTCTATTTTGTCCCTGTCCTTTCACTCCCCTCCCTTTCCATTCCCCCAGTACAGTCCCACCACCCAACCCTCCCATCCCATCCCTCCATCCTCTCCCACCACCCTTCCCCCCCACCACCACCCTTCCCTCCCCTCCCAGCCTCACTCCCACCTCGCCCCTTTCCTGTCCCACAGTTTCATTCAGTTTTGGATTGGTGCCTGGTTAGTCAGAACATATTTCTCTAAATTTGAACCCAGATCTTTATATGTTCTGCCTAAATATACACATATATTTTTTTCTTTTTTTTTTTTTACTTTTTCTAGCTATAACATTTACATATTGTACTTTAAAAAAAAACATAATCATTTGATCCATTCACTTTTGTTTCTCAATTTTTAGCAAGTATGCACTCCTTCCTCCCTCCCCATTTCCTCTAAATTTGGATTATGCTCACAGGTCATCCCCAGTGTAAAGCATTCAGGCAGATGTTTTCTTCAGGGGCAGGCTGTGTTGAAGGAAATCTCTGTGATTCTTTTCTCTATCTTTCTCCCTCTTACTCTTTCCTGCTGCCCTCATTCTCCCTCCTTATCACTTTTTTCATAGCATATGGGAAATGAGGATTCAGCAGTACCCTTTAATGTAGTCAGTAGAAAATCTAAACAAGATAATCCAGGCCCCACAGAGGAGACAAGAGTGAGCTTAGATAAAATATGGAAAGACTGAATATACAACATAAACTTGTTGGAACCCTGATTCTTCAGAGACTGGCCCCTTTAGCTATGGGTAGTAAATCTTTTACTTCCTGGAAGAGGATTGTTGTAAAATGTATGGGAACACTCCAGTGAAACAGATGATCAAAATATCTTCCGATACTAAGACTATTATTATTATCATTATTTTTTAGGAGGTACTGGGGATTGAACCCAGGACCTCATACATGGGAAGCAGGTGCTCAACCACTGAGCTACATCTGCTCCCCTCTATTATTTTTATCTTTTTTTAAAAAGCCATCCGTTATTGTTAAGTCAGAGAATATTCTAGCTTCAGTCATAGTTTATTCCCCCTTTCTCTCGCTGAGGCCAAATAGTAATGTAATATGAACAACTGCATTTCTAAGCTTCACGGGCTTTTAAGAGTGTTTCTTTATGGTTCTCATGCTAGGGTACATCCTATGTTAGTGATTTTTTTTTTTCAGATATTTGCAATATTTGAACTGTAACATGGGTGTTTTAATCCCAGCAGGATCCTACCTTGGGCTTACTTTATCTTTATCTAGAAAAAATTAAGAACATAAAAGTGCCAAATAGGGCAGAGAAAGAATATGGAATCTGTTCTGCAGAATCTATATCTGATTGATGTAAGGGCCCTCTCTTATTCTTCATTTTGATTAAATACATCAGATTTAGAGTGCAGTCCTCATGATAATAGTTTTGCTGGTAATTTATGGATTAAATTATTTCAGATCTTGAAGAAAAGTGAGAAGTAAATGCACACTGTTGAGGATATTATTATTATTATTATTATTATTACTATTATTATTACTATTATGTGAGTTGCTTCTCAAGAAATAAGCTTTGATTACCAAGGTACTTTTCCAAAGACCTTGACTTTTGTGAGCAAGGAATGAAAATGGCTGAACAACTTGTCTTTCTACCTTTCATATAGGATTCTCCACTATAGTGGGTTTTTTTTTTTTAGGATTTTGCAGAAATGATGAGCCCTTGTTACTTTATGTTCCTCTAGAACTAATTCAGTTGTACTGGAAGTCCCATAAAATAATAAAATCAATCAGTATATGTTTCTTCTGCGTTTGCCTTTTTAAAAACTGTCTATAAACATTAAAAGCTTAACTCTGGTTCTCCCATTTGGGCTTAAGGCCCCTGAAATTCAAAATGAGCTATTTGTTCTGATAGAATTGGACCTAAAATTGGTAAGCCTTGTCCTTTCATGTCTTTTTTCCTCTCTTAAATTTATGAGGTCTTTATATCTGCTCTGTTTTCTTTTCCTCTTCCTACAGTGCTTGCTTTTTACTAGTCCCTGAAGAACTTCTGTTGTCATCGTTTCACATTTGAATGGCACTAATATTTTACAAAATGCCTTACAATTGGTTTTTACAAGTTATTCTCATGCCTTCAATAAGTCTGGAGCTATTATTAGTAGTTCAGCATAGAACTTTGCTGTTTGTAAGTACATAGCCATTTCTCTTGACTCTGTCTTTTTCCTCTAGATTTGGAAAGCTTTCACAGTTTTAGGCTGTACAAGTTTTTTAATACATTAGTTGTAGAAGTCTTAAACTTTCTTGTGGCTTTTTGTTTTTACATAGGAAATGCCATTTTAGATCAAAAGGAAACTTTTATTTTGTCTCTTCAAACTTTCTGAAACATATAAGAATATGGAGTAATTTGATGCACCCAATGTTGACCGTGGAATATGCTCAAATAGTAGATGATGAGATTAAAAGTACAGTAGTCCCAAGAAATATGAGTTATTGGAATACATATTTAAAATGTCGGTCTTATTCCTGTATGTGATCTTAAAATAGCTGATTTTTTAAAACGATTCTTTGTGACTCCACAGTTGACAGAAATTCTGATATGTATTACCACTTAGTTGAGGAATTTATTATGAATGTTGATTCATATGAAGAGTATGCATATATGCTTCTTTGCTTCTTGTTCCCAGATAGTCCTCAGAAGAGTGAAGCTTTGAAGCTATTTTCCCAAATACCAATATGCTATTGAGTTGTGTAAGATTTGGTCATTGATCACAAGTTCATACAACCTATATGAGGTCTTTATGAGAAACCACAATAAATGCCCAGTACACATTTTCACCGTGAACACTTTGGGAGCCCCTCTATATAAACTTAAAGGAGGATCAGTGCCACCGGAATGTTTATCTTTATACTCTGACTTCTGAGAAGGTAGCTTCCGCTCTTAGCTTCTTTAAATCTCATAAACCAAGAACAACTTGAGCAAGGTCAGTGGATTTTCTCCTTGGTAATATACTTGACTTTTGAGTTTATTGGGGTTCATTTCTCACTTACTTTACTGTACTTTACCCAACAATTAGTTAAATCTATTTCCCTAAGGCAGTTCTTCCCAAACATATTCATATCAGATCATATATAAAATGATTGTGTTTGTATAGCACACAATTGGAGAGGATTTTGGAGGTTTCTACTTGGGGCTTGGTGAAAAAGTTATTCTATTTTCTTTATCTTATATAGTTATAAGAAAAGTAAAACATAAGTGTTATGGAGAATGTTACATATTGAATTTGTAAAAAAACTTCAAATAAAATATTTTCAAATTTTTAAATGAGAAACTGGAACTTGCTTCAGTCTATATAACTTTTTATTATATAGTTATATGCTTTAACTGGCTATATGTATATCCTAATCAAAATATTTTTAATGATGATGTCTTCACATTCTTGATAGAAATCATCTGTGAGAAACTTTGTTTGCATAAGTAGGAGGTAGCAAATAGCAAAAATGTATTTATCACTTTTCCTCCGTTTGATAGAACGCCTTCACAGCCATTCAGCAGAATTCAAATAATTCAAACTCTTTACAATTAAAAACAAGTGACATATTCACGTTTTAAATCTAACTCTTCCTTTTCATTCATTGATAAATGTAATATTTGAATTTCTTGTCATATGACAGTAAATTTCAAGTCCAATTAATATTTTTTAAAATTATTTTAAAATATTGATGAAGAATTTCCTCAACAATACACAGATGTTACTTGGTCTTTGAAGTTCTAAATTACTGTATTGACTAAGCATCACTAGCAAGTAAGTTTATGTGCTCCTTCAATACATATTGATATTTTCTCCATAATCTTGCAAATATCAATCAGGTAAGCAAATTTTAATCCAAAAAGTATATTTCAATAAATCAGAAAAGTGAAAAACACCCAATTTTTTTCCTTTTTTAAATTTTATAAAATGCTGACAAAACTCTTCTTTTGGACTGCTAATGCAATTAAATAGGGAACAGCAGGGAATAAAATTCTGATTGTATTTTTTGCAAAAATCTGAAAATAGATGGGACTGTGGAGGACTATATTAGTTTACCATTTTGACAATAATATCATATGTCTAATTTAGGTCTATAGACTGAATATATACATGTGGGCTACTTTTTAAATTTTTTTTTACTATTTGATACTATAGCTTTTTTGTTTTAAGTTTTTTAATTTTTTACAAGATACTTAGATTATATAAATGTTACACAAAAAATATAGGGATTCCTCTACGTCCTACCTCCCACACCTCCCACAACCTCTACATGAGGGCTTCTTTATGAATAAAATATTATTACTCTAATATGTTACTAAATCTCAGGATATGATGTAAAAACTTCCTGCTAGAATACAAACATTCAATTTTACCATCACATATTACTTATTTCAAATGAATATTACAATCCTAGTGTTTAGTAATTTTTTGCAGAGCAAATATTTTTCTCCCAATTATTTTCCTTCAGTGTCCTGATGAGTGCTATTACTATTATTACTCTGCAATAAGAACATTTTTTATTATAATCTTTTGGATCTATGTTGTTTCTATGTCTTTTGACACATTATCAATGAATCTTCTAATATTATTCAAAAATAGATGCTTTTTGTTTCCTTTCTCTCATTGGCTTAATACATGACATGGGCATGTTTTCTGTGGTGTTGTAAAATAATTCTGTGATTATGTGATGAAGTTTGACTTTAGCTGTTAATAGTACAACCTTGTAACAAGGTCTCTGAACTCTATATGTTGCTACTATTATAACTATTCTCTTTTTACAAGTCATACACTTGGTTTGCACCTTGAAACGTTCAAATTATTTCCTATGTTAGGATGAAACTTTTTTGGTAAGTTGTCAAGGTTTTGTTTCCTTGGCCTTGAGAATTTTCTTTACAAATAAGTTTTTCAGTTTGAGGAAGAGAAGAATTATGAAAGTGCATGAATTCATATTTGAAATAATTCTCATTTTATCAGTTTGAAAATGAAAAACTGTAGAAAGTTAACCTATTTAAATGTAAAGTTTTCAAGGGGGTGGTATGCCTTTATGATTCATATGTTTGAGTTTTTCAACATATGAATACTGTTTTAGGTTGTCTATAATTTTAGGAAATTTTTTAAAAATCACATGGAAATGATGTAAATTTTCAAGTAGTGAAATTTTATTTCCATTTAATTCAAATATTAAAACTAAAAAATTTAAAATGCAAATAGCACTTATTCTAATTTATAACAAAACACTTTCAAAAATTGTGTTAACAAAAGCTAAGTTTAAAAAAGTAATAAATGAGAAAATTAACAAACTCTTTTTTCTACCTCTTGCTCTGTCACTCCTGAGCTATAGAGAATTTGGTTGGTTCTATTTTTCTAAGGTTAGAAGTTCCAAAAACCCTTTGGGGAACCAAAATGGTATTAAATAGTTAAGAATTTTCTGATTTTCTGCTTTTTTGTCTCTTAACCATTCCCCCTCCTCCACTATTGCCACTACTGTCCCCCAGGGTCAAGTCTTCAAAGACCACTACATGGTTTCTGAACCCCAAGGAATCTCCCTGGGCAAAGGCATCCTATGCATGGCTGCTGATTTGGCATAAAAGCTGATCGCATGGCAACCCTCACCAGGCTCCACACTTAGCATGGCACCCAAGATCCTCCATAGTGTGGCTCCAATTTACCTTTCCAGCCTGGCTGCCTGCTGTTCCTCTATTTCTTCTCTCCACATAAATAAGCTCAGTGGCCTTTCATAAAAACCTTGAAGGGTGAGGGCAACTAACAGCAAGTGATAAGGGGAGCTAGTTCTAAGTGGAGGTAGTACCATCAGGAGAACCTGGGCCAGTTTCTGTGTTTCTAACATGTCCTTATCTAGCCATGTCCTTGAGACACTCAAAACACTTTGTCCCCATATGATTCCCTGAAAGGGTATACTCCTAGTTCATTTCAATCACCTCTTCCAGCCACCCAAGTACCTGCTGCTTTCTTTGACTCTTAGAACCTTGTATTTTTTTTTTAAACAAATCTATTTTATTGGTACATATTAACAAAGCATACAATTCATTCAATGTGTACAATAATAGTATTTGGTATAATCTCATAGTTGTGCATTCATCATTTCAATCATTATTAGAGTATTTTCATTATTTCAACAATAATAGTAAACAAAAAATGATAAACAATAAACAAGAAAATTCCTCACGTCTCAATCTCTCTGTTTCCACTTCTTTTTTTTTATTTATTTATATATATATATAAATATATTTTAAGAGGTGCTTAGATTACCGAAAATACTACACAGAACCCCCTGGGATTCCCATGTTGCCCATCCCCCACAACTCCCGCCACGTCCCACACAAACATCTCCCACAAGTGTGGCCCACCACCCTCAATGGACTTACACATCCTGGGGCCTTACCACCAACCCTAGACCACAAGAACCTTGTATTTTGACATTTATTGAATTCTATAGCTGTTTTAGTTTCCTTGCTTTATCTCAAACTATAGTTTTTGCTTTACCAACTATATTTTTTGCTTTAAGAGCCTTAATGTATTGCTCTTTGTATGTCACACAATGCCTAAAACAATGTCTTTTTCAAAATAGGAGCCTTATTATATGTTTAGTAAGTCCATTTTTTTTGTAAAAACTATTCAAATTTTGATATGTTTTGTTAATACAACCCAACTCATATTGGACAGTTTATCTATACTTAAGATGGTAATTAAAGCACCTGATGTTTCTCAGCAACCGTAAGGGGGAAAGTTACCTCCTTTTTTTTAGAGAAAATATTTGGTATCCCATAAAGTTTAATAACAATCATGATAAAATGTACAGAGAAAACAGCACCTCCTTTTTTCTCAAAATAAAAGTGTGAATTTATTTAGTTATAATGCATTCTCTACTAAAAATTTTAGGAGATCAGAGTTGAAATGGAAACCACTTTTCTACTGTTGAGTATCAAATTCAGGAAAACATTTATGAAGTTGTAGGTCATCAAAGGTAAATTAGGAATCACAATCAAAATTCTCAACAATCTTCTATAAAAAAGGGGTCAAAATGGATTTTGTGTTTGATCAGAAGTTAACAGCTGTTTTATTCCAGATATTAATATGACTTTGAATATGTATAAAAGAGTAGTTTCAAATAACATATTTGCCTTGCACAGCCATATCTGATTAGATGCTTAGTCTAAAGAGCAGAAAAGCCAGATAGATGGAACAAGTGTACACTGTTTTGCAGTAGTAACACTATGATTTCATTTTCAGTTTACCTTCCTCAGATGTCTATAAATGAGTTTATTGCCTAATACCTTGTTCTTATAATAAAGGAGCACTCTGGAAAAAAAAAAAGTTTAAAAAATAACTAAAGCACAAACCTTTGGAGAAACTCTTTTCTTTTTCTTTCCTATGCAGGAAACAGTTAAAAAATACTAACATGCAGTCTTCCTAAGACAGCCTTCACGAGTATTTTTATGAAAATATTTGGTGGCAAATTCTATATGGCCCTTGGTGATTAAAACAAATAAAACTACACAAATCAGGTTTTAATCATTGGATATCATTGGCTGAAAAGCTTTGTCTTAGTGAAGGAGGGAAGTAAACATATTTTTAAAAGATCGTTTTGTGAACAGTTTCAGAATCACAAACCACTAACGCTGAAAAGAATAGAGCTAGCACAATTCCTTTGCTTCTTTCAGAGAAGCCCCATTAAATGACTAGTTAAATAACAACGCTCATTGATGAGAAGGAAGAATGTAGGTATCCTGACTCATGGCAGAGCGTTCTTCCCACCATCCTTACTTAATTCAATTTTGCTAATAGCATTCTGGTTTTATTTGTAATGCTTGAGAGCATGAGTATACCACACTGTGTTTTACAAAACTAATAAAACTTCAGCAATATGAGAACCTCTCCATAGTTAGCTGCTATTAAATGTTTAATGAGGAGGGAAAAACAGCTGGGGAAGGAGTGGCAAAGATAATTGTGCAAGAACTATCTGAAAAAGGAGGCTCTGTGGTTTTAATTGAATTGTGTGAATTGTAGGTACAAGGCAGGTTATGGAGTAAAATTGCTGTAATGTCCAGCTGTCATGTCCTAAGTAATTTGCTCCAAATTGTGACCAGGAGGAATTTTGCTTGCCTAATGAATTAGAGACAAGGTACGGATAAGAGTTAGGAATCACTTGACATAGAGTCTAGTTTACAAATCAGAACTCCATCAGTGAAGGATCATGTTTCTACCTCTGATAGGTTCTGTTTACTTGAGTAAGTACAGTTCTCAGGTTATTCTAACATATTTTTTTTAGCACAAAGCTCAGAAACTATCCATGTTATTATTATTTTTTTAATGCATGGGGAGCAAACAAAATCATTCTACTCATGGAGGAAGTGTCCCTTTAACTTATAAATTAAACCTGAACAAATCCTCCCCCTTTCCCAGGAATGCCTATAAAGAAAAAATAAATCATTTTTCATGACTGATAAAGCTTCTGTTGACTGGTTGATAAAGGACTATGCCCCAAAGGTCGAATTCAACTTAAAGAAAAACTGTCACACCGAACAGTCTGGGAAAACGTTTCCATTTGCAGAATAAGTATAGGTGTGAGTAAACTTACACCCTTCTAGAAGAAATAATCCATGCAAGATAATTATGTCAGTGTCCTTAAAATAAACCTATATATATTTTGTGCATTTGTGTTTATTCAAATTTTCAATAACAGGTTTGTGTCAGACATTAGCAGAAAACCTTTTCTTTTTGATATACAGAAACATCTTCAACCCAGTGACTCTTTTTTTAACATATAAATTGAAGTGTTCACGTTGTCCCCTCATGGTAATCAAGCTTTCACATGCATTTCCCACAAATATGTACACATGATCACTCTTCACATTAGTTTGTGTTTCATGTTAGAATACTGAGATAAATTGGCAAAAAAAAAAAAGCCACAACTAAATCGTTTTTATCTTTAATTCACCTGTTTCACCTCAGAATTATTTAAAATTCAAACTGAATTCCCTCAAATATCCAACATATTTCTCTATGTCCCCAAAACTCAACCTACTTTTAATAAAGGTAAATACATTTGGAATAATGTATATTTCCTGAAGAAATTGCATCATGTGTTGCAAAGGCAATAGAAAGTTTTTGATTTATTTATTGCTTGTCATCATTCATATTTCTTTGGTTAAGATAGTCAAGAGTGAATTGTATTTAAAGCTATGAAGTAATGCTTGGTTAGAGCTTAGAATTTTTAATTTGTGTTACCCCTTATGTTCTCTGGAGATACGTCATACAGGAAGAACATTATCCAAATCTCCTCTTGAGCACATTTCTCTAGACTCAAGAACATTTTAGGAAAAAGTTTCCTAAACCTATCAATAAACACTGATAAAACTGTACATAAATATTATACAAATTTTAAATATTTCCCTCTTATGTTTGTTAATTGTAATTTTAAAAAATTAAACTGCTGGTTGCAGCTTTGATAAAAACAAGCCCAAATGCAGCATTTTTTAAAATTCCAAAAGGTGGTTTAAAAAATAAATTAGCATTACCCTATCAAATTTTTATATACTCCCTCATGCTGAGGCTGCAGTGAAATAGCATTATCATATATCCCTGTTGGAAATGTATATTTATAAAAATTCTTCTGGAAAGCAATGCATATAACAAGAACCAATATCTTTTCTTAAGAAAACTATCTTAAATATGTACCAACAACGTGAGCTTCAAAAATACTCTTTGCAGCATTGCTTTGTGAATAATTTTCTTCAAATAACAAAAATAATATATATTCATTTTTAAAATTAAATAAAGACTAAAATAAAGAAAAGAAAAGTAACCCATATTCCTATCATCCAGAGGATTACGTTTACACTGGTTACATATTAATATATCTCCTTCCAGTTTTTTCTTTGCTGTATATATATTGTTTGTTCATTCCTAAATTTGAAATGCATTCCACATAGGGATTTACAACCTGATTTGAACATTAGATATATTTTCATATCACTAAATATTACTTCACCTTAAGTTAATTTAGATTTTAACTTTAATTATTGTAACCAATCCTTTGTGTCATTTCCAAGTTTTTGTTGTCTTAAACGATGCAATGATCATCCTTATCTGCTCAGCCCTTGGACATATCCATAATTATTCCCTTCTGAGATGTCCTAGGAATAGGATTTCTGGGTCAAAGATTATTACATATTTTAAGATTTTTAATACATATTGTCGAAGTACCTTCCAAAATCATTGCATCAATTTATCCTTATATTATCTGTGAACAAATGCCCCCATTTCTCCCAATCTATGGTAACCTCAAGTATTATTATATTTAATTACACTTTAGCAATTTAGGTGGTGAAGAAGATATTCTTTTTATGGTTTTATTTTGCCTCATTTTATTTATTAATGACGTTAAATAGTGTGTCATGTTGCAACCTGCTAGTCTTACTACTTTTGTTAGTTGCTTCCTCATGATTTTTTTCTTGCACTATTTTTTCCTTATTGGTGTGTTAGTCTAACTTTTATTGATTTTAGTTTCTCTTAAGATATTAACCCTTTATCAAAGATGTGGCAAATCTTTTTCCCAATTCACAATTTGCCTTTTAGTTTTATTTTTGGTGGAGTTTTTTTTTTTTTTTTTTTTTTTGCTAAACAAAACTTAAAAATAAATTATATGGTTGAAGCTAGTTATCTATTCAGAGGAAAAAGAATATTGGAATATTGGAGGGGAAAACAGGAACACACATAGGTAGACACAAGAGAGGCCATTTCCTGCATGGCTGTTCTCAGTATTTCTGTATCTTCTGTTGATCACACTCTCACTTTTCGAAACCTGGAGCATGTGTTACCATACCATTTGGCATGGATCCACTTGCTGTCTTGCATTATTTCTGGGATAATTCCTGTAATTGTTCATGGATTCTCAACCAGTGATTGAGATTCTCAATCAGATTGTAAGTAATTTAAGGACAGGTACAGGAGCACTTTTATTTATTTATTCATTTTTTAATCTTTCTTTTTGTAGTTCTAGCACCATGCACAGCAGGTAATAAGCCTTGAATGATTACTTGTTCATTGATTACAGATGTGTTCCTTCCCTTGGGTTCTAAAGCCAAATCATTTTGCTTTGCTTTCCTCACAGATTTTATTAAAGCTGCATCTAGGTGTGAAAATCACTGAGCCATTTTAAATGGAGTGATTTTTGTTCTGGCAAATTATTAGTCAAACCTGTATTCAAAATAAGTGATTTCCCTAAGTGATGGGTAAATTCATTCAAAATAGATGATTTAATCCTTTGAGTTGACCCACTTTATACTTAACCAGGGGAAACACACTGTAGTACGTAGAATAAAGTGCTTCCCTGTGAGCCACAGCTTGCTTAGTGAATTGTAAGGGAAAGTGCTACTGTTTTTTTTCATAGAACAATATTAAAATGATCAAAGAAGCTGTGCAAGAGTAGATCTAAAACTATTCCTAGACAATCTTTTAAAAATATATATGGTCTATATAGTTATGTGTTTGAATTTATTTATAATTATACATGACTCTTATACAATTTTATAATTTTCAAACAACCTTTATCAATTTTATACAAGATTTCATATTTTAAAATTGAACATTTTGGTGCGTATAAATCTTTTGAAAGATTATGATCCAAGATTGTCAGTGGAGACGTATTTACTACATGGCAAGATTTATATATGTTTATTTGTGTGTATATTTAAGCATATACACAATAGTACATGCTTCCCACATAAAAGTCTTAAAGAAGTTGCTACTTCAAGGAAAATTAGCTTCTCTTGCTTTTTAAATGTGGCAGATACGGCCATAAAAGTAAAAAATAATTTACAAATATACTATTCATTGATTATGAGCCAGTTTTCTGGTATGACTCTCATGTCCAATTAATATATTTTAAAGAATGTTAGACTTGAATTAAAAATAAAGAATTTCCTAATATTTAACTTAAGAGAAGACTAAACTTTGCAATGCCGGAATTTGAAACTGACAAGGTACAAGTTAGTGCATAAGCAGTAGTAGACCCTTGAAGCTTAAAGTTTAATCCTTTTTAGATCATCAAGAACATTAGTATGTTCATGTCTGTTTCTCATAAATGAACATTCTAAATACTATCTGTCATCATCCCATGAAGTGTGGTACAGTTGACAGTTTTAGTGAGCAAGAAATCACTTTGGGATAAAAGTCATTCTTGAAGATTGGTGATGGAGCCTGCTAAATGGAGGATGCAATGGAGAAATTGGCACCGCAGGGCTCATGAATTACACAAACACTGGGCTGCATTCTTTGATACCACCTATTACTAACTTATTATGTGGAGTTCCTTTTTTTAAAAAAAAATTAAAATTAAAAAATTTTAAAAAGGTAGTTCCTACTACCACCCAGTAAAAAATGTACTCTTCAATCTTTTCTTGTTTTGCATATGATTGGTAGCATACCTTTTAACTGCTGTAAGTAATAAAAATATATATGTGCAAGTTGGCTATAAGAAATGCCAAAGTTTCACCTAATAAAATTTTGGTATGCCTCAGTTTTCAAAGTAAATTTGATTTATTTGAGCCACCAGCCGTCCGATGACAGCCCTGTGTTTTTTATATGAGTCATGTCCCAAGGGATCTAAATATGCCAATGGTGTACCTTGGATTGGATCCAGCGTCCGCAAACAGGTTTTCATTAGACTTTGATGCCAGTCGCATTTGGGAGCAGAGAGGCTGCTGAAAACCAGCTTTACTTTGGGATCACTTCTTTCTTTTTAGAAAAAACAACAAAGATCTTTTTTAGCAAAGCTTTGCGCCTCCACATTGTAGGTGTATGGCAATATTTCAGAGAGCAGTAATCTGTTATTGCAGGTGGTCGGGCTTCAAGCACTTCCGTATTTTGAGAATAGATCAGACGAAGTGCAACAACTTTTATTGAAAAATTGCCGAATTTGAAAATTAGAAACACATTTTCTGTGGCTAAGATTAAGTTAGCATGTATTACAGTCACTTGGACTTTTCTGCAGCGCTAAGGAGAATATAATTACATAGGTTATTCCACATGTCATGAGTTTGTAACCTTAATCACACCTAGAAACCTTTATCATGCTGACATAGACCCTTACACTTTAATCTCTTTAATAAGTGAAGGACTTTTTATTTTTTATTAAGAATATGGAGTGTGCAAGTCAACATGAAATAAAGCAAACCAACCTTTTACTTTCATTCAGTAAAGCCAAGTTTTATCCCTGATTTTTAAAAAAATATTATATTCTGTCATGCTGTCAGAAAAAGTTATGTGTGAGGATGAAGACCAAGATTATTTATTTTCAAATACATGTGTATTCATGTGAATGTGTGTGTGTGTGTATTCACACACATATTATAAGTGGAACTTGATTGAAACATGAGAATTAAGACTCTCATTCCTTAAATCAAAGAACAAGAAGGTGAGTGTATATTGTTTCCTCCATGACAACAAAATCTTTTACCAAATAGAAATTTGTTACCACTAGAGACAATCAGATCAAAAGAAGAATGAAGAAAAAAGCAAGAAGGCTCAATTATTATCAAAGGCCAAGAAAGTCCCAGGAAACCTAAGTCAACAAAGATTTTACTAAACACCCAGAGCATAAACATGAGATTGTCCTCTAGGAATTCAATGCCATTGTCTTCTGACTTGAACACTTTATCCTGCTTCATTTTAAATGAGGGAGAAATATTTTATTGCGCTTCTTCCCTATGGTATAGACTAGCAGGCTACCTCTTTTTGAAAGAAAAAATATCTGTTTTGAATCCCTGGTCTGGATCAGTCAGACATATTATAATTACTTGAATTAATCAACCAATCTAACAGAATTAATCTCTGATAAATAAATAACTAGAATAATAGAATTTATGATCTCAAATATAATAGAAATAAAATATTGCAGAGTAGACTATTACATAATTAAGAGTTCAGTGAAGTTGCTAGTGGTTTCAATCATTTTTGATTGTGTAGCCCCTACTTTTTTTAAATTAACTTTGAGCCCCCTCCTGTATATTTAGGTGTCAACATTTTCAGTATTAATTTAAATAGATATGTAGGATGTAATTTCCAATGCATTCCCAAATACTAACATTTTTCACTATTTTCAATGTATTCATTAAAAACTAAATACCACAGCAATTTGATACCCATCATCATCTATTTTTAAAATATACAAACAGATTGAATGCAAATGTGCTCAAGGGTATTTCTGAAATGATGGAAATGGTAAAAGCAGGATTGTGAAAATGTTTGCAAAACTCCATAAATTTACTAAAAATATGCACTTGCACAATTGCAATGGGTGAATTTCATGGTTTGTAAATTATACCTTAATGAAGCTGTTGAAAAGTACCCAAAACTTTCTTTAAAAGTTGGAAATTTTACATTGTCCTTTTTCCTCTTTTGACCTTTATTTCCATTCTACCTCCCCTGGAGAATCCTAAGTGTAGTATATATTCCGGTTTTAAAGTCTTTTGTTAATGATCCTACCATACCTCTCTGCAACAAAAATGTAAATAAGTTTTAATTTAAATAGGTTTACAAATCCTATGGCCCTGAATATAAAAATATTTCTTCTGTATCAGGTTATCATTATAATTATTAGTAGTACACAACTGATCACAACAACATTAATATCCCCTAAATGTTTCTAACTAATTAAACATAAAATCAAATATTTTAGCCATCCATCATTTAATGAGATGCATGAAACTGTTTCTTTTTTCATGTAGTTTTTTCTTTTTCAATTGCTCATTGCTAAATTGAGACAGAATTCAACATCAGTTTTATTCTAGATTTTTTGTTTTATAGATTTAAGCACTGAGAAGCTTTTTTCACATAAATCACAAGATGGGGATAAGAAGTTTCAATAAAACAATGTGGCTCAGGTTTTTGAACACCTTCAGAGTTATATGCCATATAGTGATATATTGCTAAAAATGTTTTAACCATCTAAACCCTATTAGGTCGTCTTGCAATTTTATTTTAAAGCAAAAAATTGAAAACCACTAGAATTACAAAGGTCAGTCATTTTAGTCAATCACTTCCTAGTACTTACATTGTATTTTGAATTTTTCCTTTCTTTGACACTGTGGAGGAAGATTTGGGAGAGTGGGAAGTGTACCTTTCTTTTGTAAACTGAGAGAAGGTTGATTGTTAAAGGGAGCATCTTGATCTAAATGGGTTCCCTGGCAGATCATTGTAATAAAGGAGCACTATTGGAAGTGAGGATCTCAAAATTGGCTTCCTTAAAGCTGGCCGTAACTGTTCATCCCTTGGAAAGTTTTCCTCTATCTTCAGGGGTACCCATATCTCACTTTGTTATTGTCGTTGTTTTTAGGAGGTACAGGGGATTGAACCTAGGACCTTAACCACTCAACCACTGAGCTACACCTGCTCCCCCCACTTTGAAGACTGTGATGTCTTCAAGGTTCATCCATGTTGTTGAATGTATCAAGGAGTCCGCAAGCTGGAGAAAGTACACACTGGGGGAAGGGAAGGAAGCAGCTGCACCAAGGCTGTCAGAACTGAGGAGGGCCTGCAAGAAGAGGTAGGCTTCAGATACTCAGAAAGAGGCAAGGAGGGCATTTCAGGTGAGGGACTCAAGCAATGGCATGGAAGCAGAATTGGCATCATCCATGTAAGAGAGAATAAAGAGACTACCTGAGATGCATGTGTTGGGTAGGGCCAAATAAAAATCAGGTTCTAAATGCAAGGAGATTGGACTAATGCAATAAGAAAGACCTTCAAGAATGATTCTAAGTTTTATCCCTAAACTCTAATTCCATTAATTCCAAATGGTAACAGACATATATAGTTGATAAGACCCCTTTTTTAGGTAAAATCAGCACTTGTATTTAACTTAGTGTCTAGAAAAGTGCTTTAGAGAAACCACTTTACCTTCAGTGTAACAAAGTATACTTGTGGCTGGAATTAATTCATCCATTCAACATATTTATTTAAGTCCATCTATCCCCTGTGTTATGCTTTGGTATGGCCTTATGGACATCTTTTCACCCTATACCCCCAAATCTAGACCAACCATCCTACTCAACTACCCTCTGTGCTCCTGCTGATAAATATGCTGGATTTAGGATTCTAAAGTAGCACCCACAGAACCCCCTTTATATTGTATCCTGCTTGTGGGGTCCAGTGCTTCTCCAAAGTCTATAGTTCCTTCCCACATAGTATACATGTTACCTAGACAGAATAAGAGACCGTCCTTCCTGATCTAACTGGTGGCTATATTTGGTATTCTCTTTAGAAGGAGGGAACGTTTATCCCTGTAAGTCACACCAACTTCTGGAAGGATTTCGAGTTTACTTTTTTCTTCTGTATGCAGTACTCAACTCTCGCCATACAGGCCTGAGTCTCTCCCTCTCTAACTTCCATTTTACAATCTAGCACCTTGTAGGAGGCCTCGGTGCTTTCAGGACAATCCCCTTGGCTGCTCTACCTGGAAAACCCTGTCAGCACTCAGCTCTAGCTCTACTCTTCCTGATTCCCCAGGCCAGCAGTTGCTCTGTTCCTCTTGTGAGGAGATGAAATGGACTGCAGTGATCTGTGAAAGCCTGTTTCCTCGTATTACATTGTTATAGGTTGTGTTTTATTCATCTTGGAATCCCATAGCAGAGTTTGAAGCCCTTTGCAGAGTTCTTGGTACATAAGTGTTGATCAATACCTCTTTGATAAATGAATGAATAAAGTAATAAGAACCTGGTACCCATTATGCAAAGAAGAAGAAAGATAACCCACATGTGATCATGGGTTACAGTTTCCTATGAGCATGTTCTTTAGGATTCATGAAACATAGTGGGTCTGTGACATTTAAAGCAAGGTTTTATTTGTTTTGTTTTTCCTTGCAGCATATATATATGTAGGTATATGCAAATATGTATGTATGTGTGCATATATGTACATGTAGTGTGGAAGAGAAAGCCTTGACTTTCACCTGGAAATCCTAGAGTTAGATCTTATCTTTCTCTCTCTATCCTACCCTCTCACAATTTTCTATGTTCTTACCATAATTCACTCCCTGCCACCAATACCCACACACCCACACACCCCACCTCTCTGGGGAAGGTAAGAATGGGAGATAAAATACAGAAATATGGAAAGATTAGGGTCTCCCCTCACTTTTCAATGATTCATCTCGCCAACTCAGAGTGAGATTTGCCATTTTAATTGCCTCTCCAATAAGCCTCTCTTGGTTTCCTTGATCTTCTGGGGTAGCTTTGTGGGTTTTGGGTGTTGGACATTAAAAGCAGCGATGTTGGAGGTAGAGACTAAGCAGGATAAACATAAAGGACCCTCAGGGTTCTTGGGGATATGGAGACCCTCTGTTAGAAAATGAACTGGCAGGTCTAAGAGTCCTGCTGCTGTGAGTTGGGGGCTAGGTAATGACCCTGCTTGTGAAATCAGCCCTCTGGGGCTGGCATAGAGTCATAAACCGGGCCAATTAAATGCTTAGAGGAAAATATAATTGTGTAAACTTCAAATGTTGAGTTGAACTATTCAATAGTGAGCCATTCTTTTAACTGCCAAGAGTGTCAGAGCCCGCCTCTTCCTGTTAGGCCAGCAGCTAATGACAGCTCCAGGCTCGTGTGTCTGGGTGCTGGAAATAAACTTTTGTCCAGAGTTTTAATGTCCTAATGGACAAAAATTGAAGTGTTAGTGGTAATATAAATGAGGAATAAAACAGTGAATACTAATGAAGTGGCTATTTGTGAGCTATATTTTACTTCTTTTACCATAGTTTAAAGAAGAAAAAATCATGTCTAAGAACACTATTTGCCATTTTCACTTGGCTAGTATTTTATGGTTCTACATAATAAGTGAAATTTGATTTTGATTTGGTTGCCAGGTGGATAAAAATAAATTAATTAAAGGTTAAAATGAGGTCTGTGTGCATTTCTACCAAGCTTGTTTCTGATCTGCCTTCAAGTGAGTGCTGGATGTGGCTGGAAGTGGGGAGAAGGGAGGGTGGGATGGATGGGAGGTCCTGAATATTTATTATTTCTGTCCCCTAAATGCAAGCTATTAAGTAACTTCAAAAGGCACCATCCCCATCAATAGGTAAAACCTCTCCTTAACTCCTTCATCATATGCACACTACAGAGAGGTGGAGCTGGATAGTCTCTGGCATAAGTTTTGAGCTCCTGAAAGGCATCTGAGAAGCAGTAAGATGTGAGCCTAGCTGTGCAGCACGATATCAGGACAGAGAGACATTTTCATAAAAACCAGGCCTACAACAAAACCATGTTTATCCTTCTCTTAATTACTTCTGAGAAGATAATACTTTGAGGACATCAAAGATGACAAAATCAAAACTACTTTTGTGCCTTCAAATATTCTATATACTGTCTTTCCATGATTTTTAAAAAGTTAATGTTATTTTTGGTCACCTAGTCCAGGAAGTATTTTATCCTAAATCTCCTTGTTTTCTGACTCAGTGAGCTCTCTAAGTAATGGGCAGTATGAAAAAGGAGAAGATTCAACTTTTGAGGGGCTTGAAGCTTATACAATTTTGGAGAGTGCCCTCAAGATAAAAAATATGAAGTTAGGTAAGAAAATAAATATTTATTGAATATGAAATGAAATCTCAACAAATTTACAAATTATGAAGAGTTGACAAATTCAGAAACACACGACCATGTGAACACATTGCTCACTCGGCCTCTTCCAGAAGGCTCTTCAGGGGATGCCCTGAGGCTCAGACTGGGCTACGGTCATAGTAAATCACCTCTGGCTGCTTGAAATGATAGAAAGTAAATGGGTTCCTCCACTGTCATATTTTCATCTTTCCATCCTCTTGCTCACTCCGTCACAGCAGATCTGTAAACAGGGTTTCTCTCTCATGAGCCACCACTGGGCCCTTAATTTATGTTTTTGGTCTAGTCAAATAATTTTTTCACCCAAATGTGGTACCTTATAGAAGAATCCTTGCAAATACCCTGCCCTGTGTAGTCATTAGTCATGGTCAGTTACTCTTTTCAGCAGCACTTTATGTAGATCCCTGGAACTGGACTTTCTCAGTCCTGCCAACTGCAGGTGATGGTGCAAAGAATGGGTGTCTGTACCACTGGTGCAAAGAAAAACTTCCCTGCAGTTGCACAAAAAAACTGAAAATTTTGGTAAAAAATTTCAAATAGATTCAGAAATCACTGAGTCCCAATTCAGGTTGCCAATGCTAAGGTCATTTGCATGACCCCTTTTCCGTTTTCACAGGCAAAGCTTCCCTCTTGCTCAAGACAAAAAAGTCATAAAACTGCCAGAGAAATATGATTTTTTTTCACACTTCACAAAGCTGTCAAAAAGTCTAGGTTCTCCAGTTTTGCTTTTAACGTGCAAAACCTTTCACACAGCTCCAGGCACAACCCAGGATCTGGTGGTCAACCAGTTAGATTTCCTTCCAAATGAAACAGTAGAAGCATTGTTGTAAGAGCATGGCGTTGGCCTCAAATGTAGCTGGCAGGGGTGGTGATCATATTCAAAAAGAGCAGAAGTATCGGCTCCTGTAGGGGTGACCTTTATTTCAGAAGTCAGCTTAAGAGTACCCAGACATGGTGGGTATGTATGTGTATATGCATGTGTGTGTGCATGTGCTTTATTCATCCACAATAATTTCATTATTAACTACTGGGATATAGGCAATATTTTTCATTTGTTTTGTAAATGGAATATCTGAAGAGACTTGAGACATAGGGTGATCAGGTCCTGGAACTTCTTCATACTTTCCTTTTTTATATTTTCCCATACCCAATCCAGGGACTTTTGATTAACAATATTCCATTGTATTTGGCCATGTACATTCTCCCTTCTTTCTTCTAACCTCTACACCAGTGATTCTCAAAGTGTGGTCCCTGGGCCAGCAGCGTCACCATCACCATCACCTGGAAACTTGTTAGAAAGGCAGATTCTCACTCACCTTAGACTGACCGAGTCAGAAACTCTGGGAGCCCAGTAGTGTGTGTTCTAACAAGCCTCCTAGGGGACTCTGATGCATGCTAGAGTGTGAGAACCACTGCTCTATATCACTTTTATCTCCTCTGACGGAGTTGATATCATCATAAGCATCAATTCATGGCTGGGCAAAGGCATCTACAATTAGTTGGGCACCTACAATTCACCAGGCACTGTGCTAAGTGCTTTTGTGCACATTAACTCTCACAAGGAGCCCGTGAGGTCGGTGTTATTATCCAGCTTCTGCAAGTGACAGACTGTGGTTCAGCAAGGCTGCACAACATGCCCACAGCCAGGAATGGTGCCAGTGGGTGGCTTAGAGAAGCATTAGTGGTTGCTGCCCACCCCACTCTTCATCAGACACACCTCAGCTTACTAAGCAACGTGAGACAGATACCCAAATTTTGCCTTCTAACCATATTGCTCCCTCTTCACCAACCCTCTAAAATTCTGGAGACATTACCTCCCAGGGCACTCAGCTGGTGATGCCACCAGGTTCAAAGACATTTGTGCTCAGGTTTAAACCCTTACGTTCTTCTACATCAGGCTGCTTTCTCAGAACCTGTTGTTCGTAAGGTGTAGGGCTTGGCTTAGTAGAAGATACAAAATTAAAAAATAGGGAGTCCCAACCCTTAAGAAGATGAGAGTTTAGCTGGGAACTCTGGTCTGTGGCTTGATCCATTCGTGGGAGGGCAGAACCAGGCGACACAGAATAGTGTCTGGAAAAACTGAGGTCCTGACATCAACAGCTGTGGATCTGAGAGCTGACTCCGCCAGCCCACTAGCTGTGATGGTAGGCAAGTTACTGAACTTTAGTGTCAACATTAGCAGAATGGAGATCGTAATACTTACTCATGGGTTTATGAGGATATATTGGGATCATGTAAATAAAAGCTTTCATACAGTGCCTTGTAAAAAGGCAATAAAGGTTCTTATTAGCATTGTTATTATGTTTTCCTACCAAATAGGGTTGTTAGGAAAATGAGAGATAATAAAGGTAAAATTCCAGGCAAGTCATAGGAACTCAGGAAATGCAGCCTTTTTTTTTCTTTTTATGAAATGCAATGACATTCGTGAGTACTGGCTTTGTCGTCACCTCCCCATGCAAGTCCATTAGGTGAAGGCTGGTAGAGCTAGAACCCAGGAGGAAAGTATGGGAGCACAAAAGGGCTGTGAAACAACTAGGGTCCATGCATTCAGTTATACTAAAAGCAGTTCAGGGAGCATTGAGTTGTGCCATGGGTTTGATCGCTGGAATGTTGACTCTTCAACCTCCTTCTAAACACTGAGTTTGGGGAAATAGGTTCCATAACAGTCACAGAGACCATAGCTTTCTTGGATATTTTGCTAAAAGGGATACAACCAAAACCATTAATGGGGTCCACACTGAATTTGTCACCTCAAATCTTTTTTAATCACATCAGTCATTTGTTGAATGCTCTTGGCTGGAGGTGGGCTCCTGACCTTGGAGCCGAGTCATAGACTGTCCAAGGGAACTGCAGCAATCTTACAACACCTGCAACTTTGGGTCCATGCATACAATCACTGCTTACAGGTTTCATATGCTTTTTCAGTTTTGCTAAATTTTGCTAAAAATCAAATCCAAGTCTCATATAGCTAGACTGCTAAGAAGTAATTTGGGGTACAGATCTTCATAGAAATAGACCCTTTTTTTTTTTTTTTCACAGAATCAGTTTACTTCCCAGGCCTTTGAATGAAATACATTTTATAAGACTAGAGTATATATATATATATATTTTTTTTTTTTTTAAAGGAAAGTATGAAATATATAAAATACCCCATAATCTCTAGAACAAAGAGAGGCAGGAAATACCAGCTTGATGCTGACAAAACTGGCAATGACCAAATTTCCCAAGAAAGTAATCATACAACGTTTTATAGTAATCGGTTCATTTTACACATGAGTAAATAGTGGTAAAAATGAAGTGATGTATATCAAGTTTGTAACCAGCTGTGCTTTTTATAATTATATAGATGCCCTAACTCTTGATAGAGCAGGAGTTAATTTTTATAGTTTAGGACAACAATTACCACATTTGTTCAATAATTCTATTGCAAGGGGAAAATCCTGTGTTAACTAAAGAGTTAATGTGTAAATATATGCTGACAGCATGTTCCTGATACTAGGTGACACATTGGCCTTTGCAGAATGGCAGAAGCAGAGTTGTAGAACCAGGCCATTGAACTTCAAAATACACCTAAAATAGCTGAACACAGCTTTGCCCTGGCTGTCCTGTTTGCTTCGTAGTTTCCCACTCTTTGCCAGCCCTTGAGGCCTTAATTGCAGTTTGACCATTCTTGTGTGTCCCTTGCTCAGCTTTGGCTACTCACCTGCCCACAACAGATTTTTTACCTTGGCTCTCTTCTTCTTTCACATGACCTCATGGGAATACTGTCCAGTTCCTCTCCTGGCACCCGTATCCCTCTCCCTGTTGTAGCTAACCTTAGCTCATGCTATATTATACCTTAATTTGCTAATAAACCCCAAACCCCAATACACACACACACACAAACACACAGAGTAAGATGTGATGTTTGCCATAGCTACCTGAAGTAGGCAGCTAAGTCTAGTTTAAAACACTCAAGTTTATGATTAGCAAATGTGTTAGTAATTTTTCCTATTTTAGGATATTTAGAATTTCTCAACATTCAGTATCATATATACATATGTGAGTGTTCTGTCTTTATATGCTGTGGGAATATAATTACCATCTCATTAATTTGGAAATGAGAGAAAGCTATTTTATTTTGCTGAAAAAAAATATTTTAAGGAATTTCTCTCTGTTGATTGCTAAAAGATACTACTATACCTGCTTATTTAATACTAATCTAATTTATCTGTTTCCATATAATTCCTGGCCTAAAATATAAAGCAAATCCATACTATATTCTCTTAAAGCTAAACAAGCCCCTTGAAATCTCTTTTTTTATACTGTTCAATTGTTTGCTAACTCTATGCTTATAAATGGAATAAAGATAAACTTGGATCAAATAAGCAAAAATAGAATTAATAAGCAAATTTTGCAATATGTATTTTCATACACAGACCTACAATTTTTTTAAAATTTCTATTTGGCCTACCTTCATCGATACCACTATTTATTCTCCTAAGGAAACTCACCTTCTCAACCACTAGTTTCAGTAATAACAGTAAGAATGTCTGATACCTGTGAAGACCTTACCATGTTTAGATACTGTTCTGGGCATGATATATGTGGAATTAATCCTAACAACTACACTCAGTAGGTCCTATTGTTATCCCCGTTTTGCATATAAGGAAACTGAGGCACAACATGTTAAGTAAATCACACCAACTTACATCACTTCTAAGTGAAGAGTCAAGGAAGAATCAAATCCAGTTTTCTCCAGAGCCTGAGTTCTCAGCCACTCTGTTCTACGGTGTCCTTAACTAGAGAATTTCACCACAAACATGGGCTTCAGAGAGATGGCAGAAAACAAAGGGAGAGACAACTGGGTAAAGACAGAATTGAATAACTATTTCTCCCTCAACCCCAATAAAAATAGCTGTAAAGGGATTTATTTTAAAGACACATTCGAGAAGAGAGGAAAACAGGAGATGAGATGGCAGTCATAAAATTTCAGAAACTGGAAAGCAGATGGATGAGTAGGGACTAAGTAGCTGACCTGAGATGCTGAATACTAAACTAGCAGTAGGGAACCTAATTACAACTAATAACACCCAGATCTTCAGAATAGGGGACACCAGGAATCTCTGTACTGAGAGACTGGAAGTAAAGGAGGAATGGTTGAAATCTATGGAGAAACAGATCCTTAGACCCCTGTTCCCACCCTATGGGCAAAGGGCCTCTCCTTCCCCAGCAGAGACTGGAGATTTGTTATCGGAGAGACAAGATGCACTGGGTTACTATATTAAAATAGGGAGATAAGGGAACAAATTCTTGTTAAGTGTACACTGGGCTTCAGTGGTAGACAGTCTCTTCCGCCTCTATTCACTTCAAATACAACTTTTAATTGCCTATTGTATTTATAATATTTTGTTAGGTGTAAGGAGAAAAACAAGGTAAAGAGAAGACATACTGACGTACTCAGAGCTTACAGATGTGTTCACAGAAAATTAAAGAATGATTGCCAGTATGAGTATGTTCATCTCCCTGAATGCCAGAGCAGGTGTCTACCCTGGAGTAGTCTTCGCTTATCAGCCTAGATGATGGCATCAGGGGCTCCTCAACAGAGAGATCTGGCCAGAACTCCCTATAGTGAAGCCCACAATTAACCAAAACAAAAAATAAAAACAGGTGCTTAGCATACCCAATCAGCTTTTTTGTCCTATCTTTTAAATATACAATAAAACAAGAATTATCAGTCATCTGTGGAATGTCTTAAAAGATTTATGCCAAAGCAATAAAAAAACTAAAAACTACATGAGGGAAACTGACTGTATAGAGACAAGGAAAAAAAAATGTAAATGCCATTTAAATCTCAGAGAGATAAAAGATGACAATCATTAAACAAAAAAAAAAAAATAGGATAGTATTAAAAAGGAACATGCAGAGAACAAAAAGAGTGCATAGTAATTAAATTATTATAGTAGAAAGTCATTGGGTTGGAAGAAAAAGTTGAAGAAATCTCAACTCCCAGAAAATAAAGACAGCAGTAGGAGATTAAAAAAATAATAATAAGGTGAGAATATTAGAGAACTACTTCAAGAGATCTGTATCTGAAAATAAAATTTCCAGATATATTTTTAATAGGCTATTGACTGTTTAAAGCAAAAAATAATAACAATGAATTGATGGGTTTATAGCATTTGTAGCAGTAAATCATTTGACTACCAGAGTACAAAAGGGCAGGGGTCAGGGGTGGAATTGGCAAAGCAATGTTGTAACATTATTACATTGTTGAGAAGTAGCCTATATTATTTAAAAGAAGATTGGGACACTATATTGAGGCATACTCTTAATAAAGAATACAAACAATAGAGAAGACAAATGGAATACTAAGAATTACTAAATTCATTACACAAATTCCAATAGAGGAGCATCCTACAAAACACCGGACACCTCATACCTGCCAAGGACATCACAAACAAGGAAAAGACTGTGAAACTGTCAAAGCCAAGAGGAGGCTAAGAAGATATAACAATTAAGTGTAATTTGATATCCTGGATGGGATCCTGGAACAGGAAAAGGACATTAGGTAAAAATTAAGGAATCTGAGTAAACTGTGGACTTTATTTAATAATAATGTATCAATATTGGCTCATTAATTGTAACACTTGTATCATATTAAGGTACGGTCTTAACAGTAGGGGAACTGAGTACAAGAGTACTCTGTACTCCCTTCTCAATTTTTCTGTAAATATAAAATTGCTCTAAAAAATAAAGTCTACTTAGGGGAAAAAATGCATACCCATTAGCAGTCACTTCCCATCTTTCCAACCCCAGTCACTGGAAACCACTAATATACTTTCTTTCTCTGTGGATTTGCCTATTCTGGCCATTTCATATAAATGGACTCATACAATTTTAAAAAAATTTAAATTCACCATAAAGAAGGCAGCAAAGTAGGAAACAGCATGATTGGAATTGGTAGAAAAATAAATACCAAATCGGTAGCCTTAATTTCAACTATATAGATAAGATCATGAAGTGTAAGTGGACCTAACACATAAAACAAAACAAAACAAAACAAAATGGCAGACAGTGTCAGACTGAATTTAAAAAGGAAAGATCTAACTACATGCTATTTCCAAAAAACATACTTTATAAAGGCACATGTAGGTTGAAATAAAAGTGTAAAAATTATACATGATGCAAACATTAATCATAAGAGATCTGCCAGGGCTACATTAATATAAGACTAATTAAACTTCATGATAATTGACATTACCAGAGAAGATGAGGGACATTTCATAATGATAAAATAATTAATTCATCAAGAAGACATAGTACTCCTTAATAATAGAGATTCAAAGTCAAGAAGCAAAATTCATAGAACTAAAGGGAAAAATAAATGTATCCACAATCATATGAGATTTTAATACCCTATCTCAGTAAATGACCAAAAAAAGTAGAAAGTCAATAATTAAATAGAAGATTTGGACAAAACTAACAACAAAATTGACTCAATTGCCATTTATAGAATGTTATACCCAACAGCTGAAGAATACACACATACATGGAGCCTTCAACAAATAGAACATATGATAATATATAAAACAAGTCTCAATGAATTTCAAAGGAGAGAAATATTTGAACATAATGATATTAAGTTGGAGATAAATAACAATGAAAAATCAAGAAAATCTCCAAATGCTAAAAATTTAGCAACACATTTTAAATAATCCATGGTTTAAAAAAATCATTGGAGAAATTAGTTAATATTTTTTAACTGAATTATGAACAACACATATACAAATTTGTGGGATGCAGCTTCAGCAGCTGGTTTGGCTGGAAAAGGTATAGCATCAATTGTCTATGTTTCTACCTTAAGAAGCTAGAAAAAGAAGAACAAATTAAACCCAAAGGAAGTAGAAGAAAGGAAATAATAAAGAGCAGAGACCAATGAAATAAAAAAATGAGCAAAGAATAGAGAACATGAACAAAAAACTTTTTTTTTTCTTTTTTGGAGGTACTAGGACCAGAGATTGAACCTGGGACCTCATACGTGGGAAGCCAGCGCTCAACCATTGAGCGACACCGGCTCCCAAAAACTATTTTTTTGAACATATTAATAAAATTTATAAATTTCTGATGTTGAGGGGAAACAAATCCCTGGTATTGAGAGGAAAAAAAGGTAAAATATAAGTTATTATCAGCATCAGAAATAAATGAGGGAAAACACTAGAAATGCCATAGATATTAAATGGTTTATAAAGGATGTTACTCATGTATGCGATTAAATGTGGCAACTTAACCACAATTGCTATAAATTTGAATTAAAATAACAACAAAACTCTATGTTCCAGGCACTTTCCAGGGCTTTAGAAGGCACACTAATTCAGTCCTCAAAATATCCCAATAAGGTAACACTATTGTACCAAGTTTACAGTTAAGGAAACTGAGGCCTGTAAATTAAGAAACTTGCCCAGAGTTATACAGTGAGTCCATGTTAGGACTGGATTTGAACCCAAACACATGACTTGAGAGCAGGGGTTCTTAACATTTTTTGTTCCACGGACCCCTTTGCAGTCAAGTGAAAGAAATTCTGCTGCAGTTTATTTATTGCATGCATTCATAAGTGAAGGAAGTGCTAGATTTCAGTTAGAGGGCAGAGAAAATAAAGATAATAAGTTGATTTTTTTCAATTCAAGTTCACAGACCCCCTGAAATCTTTGGGTCCATGGACCCCTGGTTAAGAACCCCTGCTCTAGAGCCTGTGCATCTAATTACTATTCCATGCTGTCTCTCAATAACTAAAAAGAGACAGGGGGTAGTAGAGAAAATAAGGTAGAAAAAAAAATGATTCTTAAATAATAAATCTTCTGAATATGAATCTCTTTTAAATAATTTTGCTCTACTACAGAGAAGAGTGTGGGTAGCCCTTTGGGGCTGGACAGCCATGACATCCAGATAGCTGGTAAGAACCAAAAATAGATGGCAGATAACTCTCCCTAAGTAAACTGAAAGTGTGCCCATACTATTTCTATCTCTGGTTCAGAGTTTCTGGCACAGAATATATCACTGGGACACGTGCTCTTTTGAAACACAGGTATGACTGTACATTCCTCTGTTTTCTGGTCTGTTGCTGGTTTTGTTGCATATGGGCATTAATTACACCATTCTCATTTATGGTTTCAAAGCATGCATCTGTTAACACTTTATTTCTGGCACAGTTAGGATATATACTCGACAACTTTTCAGTCCTAAGCACTTGTTTTGAAGACACTTGAAAGATGAAGCTATCCTTGCCTTCCCTTTTTCAAAGCCAATTTGTTTGGTACGAAATAATAATAAAGCAAATAGATGGCATAATTTAAGCAGTTACTCCACTGATCAATGTTCTTAATGCTTTACATAATTTGGCCTATTCTTGGAAGTGGCCCTATTATTATAAACATTTATGAAATCAAGGCCCTATTAGAAATATTTTACGAAAATGAGGCAGAGTGATTAAGAAATGCTGTAAATGCTGTAAGTCAGGATTTTCCATCAGGCAGTCAAACTGCAAAGTCCTCCTAACACTATTGAAATACAATGCTTTTAACTGCTATCTAAAGCAATTTAGAGTCAAAACTGATCACCAAGAGTGGAAACACTTAGGTGATATACAACTAAGTGTGTGTGTATGCTGTGCTGGGTGAGGGGAGTGAGGGAGAGAAAACAAGAACTGAGGATGGATGGTAAGATAAAGAATTTGGGGGAGGGGATAAGGTGGAAGATTGTAAATAATAAGAGAAATTTTTTAAAAATATTTACTAAAATGAGAAATGAAAATGTCCTTTTTGAACATTTAGTTCATGGTCTGAGGCTATTGGAAATTAAAAATTGATGAACAAGCATAGTCTGAGATTTCAAAGCCAAAAAGAAAGTTAAATAAAGCTATCATCTGATAGTGTATATTTCTAGACTGGAAATTTCTTGCCTCATCTAAGAAAGAAATTTAGAGATCCATAAGACGTAGAAAATTAGACTTTACACAGAATGTTGCAAAGAAAATATGGTCTATTTGTTGACGGGCAGGATGAGGGGGGAGCGCCGGGAGGTAGTCGGCGTTCCCGGGGGCCTTGACGGTGAGGGAAAGAATTATTGCGGAGATGAGGTGAGTATGCGGGGGGGGGGGGGGGGGGGGGG
>JAKSZT010053791.1:24043406-24091814 GCA_026826555.1 Tolypeutes matacus
TAGTTGTTAGTCGGCCATTTTAGTTTTACCCTTTAGTGGCAGCCTCCTACACTATTGTTTAAAAACAATGAATTATTAAATGAATAGGAGTTATCAGAAGATAAGAATCAGATTAATAATTATCTAACACAATATGAACAATTTTTTTCTGTATTTTAGGATAGATAAAATTGTTGCATGGAATGAAAATTGACTAAGTACAAGCAGAGTTTAAATAATAATTTAAAACCTGTGTTAGAAGGGGCAATGGAAACCTTGACCTTATATTATATCTTATTTTCAAAATTGGAAGTAAATGGTAGATTAACTTATCTAGATATATGGAGCCCTTTCAAATGGAAACGATGTTTAGAAATAATTTTTAAATCTCAGCTTTGAGCTTTCTTTCAGTTGTTTTGGACTGTGGCATCCTGTTATTTCTGGTTAAACATTTATGAAACCGTAGGTATGGAGGATTAGTTCGGGAAAACAGCAATGCAGTCGAGGAACCAAGAGGAAGGGCTGGGGTTAGAAGGATGGGGATTGGCTGCCAAGGTCAAAACTGGAAATTCACAAGGGAATGTTGAGATCTCAACTAGAAAAGCGGAGTATACAAACATTGCAGGTAGTTTTCAGAACAACCCAAGTGTCTTTCAATGGACGGAACATACATACACCTGCTTTTGCCAGATGGTATCTTAAATATCATCTTGACAGATTGTAGAATTTTGACATTAATTGAGCCATTCCACTGGTGTTGAAAAAATAATTGTTAATGTTTTGCACCAATTACTAATTAGAAAACTGGGACTAGACTAGAAATATCAACATTATTAAAAAAAGGGGGGGGGATCTGTATTAAACCTACAGGTTATACTATACTTAATGGTGAAGCTCTAGCAGTGTGCTCAACAAACTGAAGAGCAAATAAGATTCTGCTCACTATTGCTGCTATTAATATTAGTTTTCAGTTTTCAGGTTCTGGTCAATGCAGTAGGATGATGACAAATAAAAGTTACGAGAAGAAAAAAAAATTATAATGTGCATGTAAAATTATTTTAGTCTTAGAACTAAAGAGACACAATTGCAAATTTTAAAATAAGGAAAACAATTTAGCAAAGTGGTAAAGTATAAACTAAATATCTAAAATAGCTTTTCTTTGAAGGAACAATAACCAGTTAGAAAATTCCATTCACAGTAGTAACGTAAAACATGAAACAATTAGAAAACCTAACAGAAGTGTGTTACTTTTATGAAGTAGATCATAAATGTAAGTTGGAAGATTTGAAAAAGAAGAAAGATGTGCCATATATCTGAATAAGAAGACTGAATATCAAACATAAATTGTTTACCAAACAAAATGTTAAAAATTTTATATTAACAAAAATGTTTCTAACATTCAACTAGATTATAAAAATAGAGAGATGAAAATGGCTCATAAAATATTGAACAAAGGGAATATTAAAGTCAGACTTACACTGCTATATAGTACTATATAGAACTCTGGTAATTAAACCCATATGGTGTTGGCAGAGAATTGGCAGATCAATGGAACAAAATGGATAACTTTGAAACAAACTCTAGTAAATAGAAAAACCTATTATATAATAAAGGAAATGTCACAAATGAATGGGGAAGGCTTTTTCATCAAACAAATATGATTGAAAACATTAATAAATTTCAGAGAAAAGAAAGATCTTCAGAGAAGAAGAAACATGAATGGTGAATAATCATATAAAAAGATACTCAATCTGGATAGTAATTCAGAAAATGTGAAATAAGGGCACCTTGATTGCTGCTTAATACCCACTAGATTGGCAAAAATGAGCAGTCAGACAATACTGAATTTTGGAGAATATACAGATTAAGGTAAAATCTTTTATCTTGCTGATGATAAATTGATAGAGCCTTGTTGAAATTTGTATTATCCTATAAACTTGAAAGCTCACATTCTCTTCAGCCTAGACATTCCAATCTTAGACACACACTCCTCAGAAATTCTTGTACAGGCACACCCATAGATGTGTGAAAATGTTCTTAGCAGTATTGTTCATATCAGCAAAAAACATTACACAAACATTCATTGACAATAGAGTAAAAATGAATTGTGGTGTTTTCACACAATGAAATGTTATACACCAGTGAAGGTAAATGGGCTACAACTGCATACAGAAATCATAAATGGATACTAGAAGCAAACTGTTGAGGAGAAAAAAGCAAGTCATAGAATTCTACATACAGCATAATATTTTTATAAATCTCTCAAACCAGCAAAAGTATGTGACATATTATTTAAGCAATCATACATATGGGACAAAACTATTTTTTAAACCAAGGTCACGATAAACCCAACACTTAGAATAGAACAGGCTTTCTCTTTCTGGGCACTATTGACAATTTGAACCAGCTAATTCTTTGTTTGGGGGCCTGTCCTACGCATTGTAGGGTGCTTAACAGCATCTTTGGATGTTTACCAGATGCCAATAGCCCACCCCCAGTTGTGGCTACCAAAATGTTTCCAGATATTGACAAATGTCCCCTGGGAGGATAAATGATCCCAGATGAGAACCACTGGGAGAGAGATTACCCATAAAATTGGGACTGGGTAGCAAATTGGGCAGACAATGAGGAAGAATATGCAAGTTATTGATAACTTACTAGTTCTGGTTTGAGTAGTGGGTTCAGGGATGTTATTTTATTATGATGCCTCATGGCTTTTATATATATATATATATATATATATATATATCAGATATTATATAAATTTCATATTAAAAATGTATATGATAGTATATGGTAATATACTAGAATAAAATATCTCCAAATTAGCAGTTGACATTATTAGAGGTGAAGATTATTGATGGTTTCTAGGTTCTTCTCTGTACTGTTTATGTTCTCAAAAAGAAAATAAAAGAACACACAATAGATGTGTTAAAAAATATATATGTTTTTAAAATCTCTGCAAGAGAGATTACATGACATTGCTTGATTACCATGGTAGAGTATGACATAAGTAGAGTCATTCTGAAGGTCATGAAAAAGTTCATTCCTTAGTTTGTCCTTTATATTTACCATACATTTAATTTTAAAGAACAGTGTTTGATCTGGCATGTTATGTATTCTTCTGTTAGTTGTTCTATGCCTAAGAGAGTGGGTATTAATCTATTGCATATCTAGCTTCATTTTTATAAAGGGTAATAAAAAAGGATTTGCAATTATTTAAGTTTGCTCTATCTGAAACTGCTGTTGTGGGTAGTCCCAGTCCTGAGATAAACCCTGGCGTTTGTTTAATCTGTTCACTACCAACAGCTGACGCACAGCATGCTCTGCTCTTTGTGTTTCTAATTTTTGTGAACCCTTTGATAAAAATCTGATGATGTAAAAAACAAAACAATAGGATCAGTGGCAGTTAAATGAGTTCAAGAGGTTGTTTAAAGCATTGTCACAGTTGAGAAAACGATTCCTTTTCTTCGACCCATATCTGAATGCTGGATGTTAAAGAAGAGAGAATAAAATATTATTTTATTTATTCCTGGTGAGAACGTGCTGCCACAGCCCAACTGATAAATATTCAATGTGAGCCCATGGAGTCCACAATCCAAGGGTCATCTCAGCCAGCACGTACTGGAATTAAATGGAAGAAGATACTTATCACTCTCTACTCATGGGATATACAATTAGATATTTTTATGGCATAAGCATATGCCACCTGTCACTATTTAAACTTTGTTTAAAGAGGCAGAGCCTGGATTTGATCCAAACACTTCTTGTATAATCTAGAAGAAATCACCTACACTCTGAAACTCAGTTTCCTCAGCCATGAAATGAGAGTATCCGGAACACCTGCCCATCTTACCTTACAAGATGGTTGAGAGAATCGCTTACGATTATGTCTGGGAAAGTGCTTTGGGAACTATTCAGATGTCTGCTTATATCTGTATCTATAGATCTGTAATTCTAGGGAGATATAGTGCTTAATAATTAAATCGATGGGCTCAGATTATCACCAGAACATTTCTACTCAGGGGCAAACCATTCATTTTCATGGGGTCCACAAAGAGTAAGTGAAACAGTTTGTGGGTTCTCTGTTTGCTTGGTTTTTGGTAAGTAGTCCCATCCCACAGATCTCACATACACTCAGCCCTCCTCTTCTTTCCTAACAGACAAGCATTCTAGCCAACCCTCCTGCAGTTAGCACAACCAGCAGTAAATGGAAAAGACAGTGTACTCAGATCTCAAAAAATACAGATGCAAAAATTTAATGCCAATCTTACTCAAATGTTTCAAAAAATTGAGCAAGAAGAAATACTACCAAACTCATTCTATGAAGCCAATATCACCCTAATACCAAAGCCAAATAAAGATATTACATAAAAAGAAAATTACACACCCATTTCCCTAATGAACACGGATGCAAAAATTCTCAACAAAATACTTGCTAATACAATTCAACAACACATTAAAAGAATTATTCATCATGATCAAGTGGGTTTTATACCAGGCATGCAAAGGTGTTTCAACACGAGAAAATCAATCAGCATAATAAACCACATTAATAAATCAAAGAAGAAAAATCACACAGTCTTATCGTTTGACGCAGAAAAGGCATTTGACAAAACACAGCATCCTTTCGATAAAAATACTACAAAAGATAGGAATTGAATGAAACTTTCTCAACATGATAAAGGCCTTATATGAAAAATCCACAGGTAACATTGTACTCAATTGTGAAAGACTGAAAGCTTTCCCGTTGAGATCAGGAAAAAGACAAGGATGCCCACAGTTGCTACTGTTGTTCAATATAGTGACAGAGGTTCTAGCTAGGGCAATCAGGCAAGAAAAAGAAATAAAAGGCATCCAAATCAGAAAGGAAGAAGTAAAACTTTTGCTATTCACAGATAATATGATCCTATACCTAGAAAGTCCCCAAAATTCTACAACAAAGGTGCTAGAGCTAATAAATAATTTCAGTAGAGTGTCAGGATACAAGATCAATATGCAAAAATCATGATGTTTCTATACGCAAGTAATGTGCAATCTGAGGAGGAAGTCAGGACAAAAATTTCATCCACAATAACGACTAAAAGAATCAAATATTTAGGAATAAATTTAACCAAGGATGTAAAGCATTTTTATTCAGAAGACTACTATGCATTGCTAAATGAATTTAAAAAAAAAAAAAAAAGACCTAAATGATTGGAATAATATTCTATGCTCATGGATTGGAAGACTAAAAATCTTTAAAATGTCAATTATACCCAAAATGATATACAGATTTAATGAAATCCTGATAAAAATTCTACCAGCACTTTTTAGACAAATGGAAAACATAATTATCAAATTTATTTGGAAGGGTTAGGGACCCCGAATAGCCAGAAACATCTTAAAAAGGAAAAGCGAAGTTGGACTCTCTGGACTTTAAACCATATTACCTAGCTGCAGTGGTAAAAACAGCATGGTACTGGCATAAAGATAGACACATATAACAATGGAACCAAATTGATGGCTCAGAAACAGACCCTCACATCTATGGTCAAGTGATTTTTGACAAGCTTGTCAAACCCACCCAGCTGGGGCAGAACAGCCTATTCAACAAATGGTGCGGGAAGAACTGGATACCCATATTCAAAAGAAAGAAAGAAGACTCTTATCTTACACTTTATACAAAAGTTAACTCAAAATGGATCAAAGACCTAAATATAAAAGCTAGAGCCATAAAGCTCCTAGAAGAAAATGTAGGAAAACATCTTCAAACCTGGGGGTAGGTGGTGGTTTCATAAACCACCAAAAGCACAAGCAACGGAAAAAAAAACATGGATAAATGGGACCTCCTCAAACTTAAACACTTTTGTGATTCAAAGGACTTCATCAAGAAGGTGAAAAGGCAGCCCATTTAATGGGAGAAAATATTTGGAAACCACCTATCTGATAAGGGTTTGATTTCCATTCTAAATAAAGAGATCATACAACTCAACAATAAAAGAGAAAGCAATCCAGTTAAAAATGGGCAAAAAACTTAGACATTTCTCCAAAGAGGAAATACAAATGGCCAAAAAGCAAGTGAAAAAATGTTCAATATCACTAGCTATTAGGGAAATGCACATCAAAATGATAATGAGATATCATCTCACACCGCACAGAATGGCCATTATTAAAACAACAACAACAATAAGTGCTGGAGAGGATGTGGAGAAATAGGAACACTCCTTTACTGTTGGTGGGATTGTAAAATGGTGCAGCCTCTGTGGAAGACAGTTTGGCAGTTCCTCACGAAGCTACATATAGAACTACTATATGATCCAGCAATTCCTCTACCAGGAATATATCCAGAACAACTGAAAACTGTGACTTGAACAGACATCTGCACACTGATGTTCATAGCGGTGTTATTTACAATGGCCAAAAGATGGAAGCAACCTAAGTGTCCATTAACCAATGAATGGATAAACAAAATGTGGCATATACATATGATGGAATACTATGCTGCAGTAAGAAGAGATGAAATTGGGACACCTATGATAACATGGATGAATCTTGAAGACATTATGCTAAGTGAAATAAGCCAGACATACAAGGACAAATATTGTGTGGTCTCACTAATATGAACTAAATATGAAGAATAAACGCATGGAGTTAATACCTAGAGTACAGGTGATTAGGAGTTAAGAGGAGGGCTGTGAAAGAGTACTGATGCTTAACATATGTGAAAGTTTTAATGAACTTGACTGTAAAAGTGTGGAAATGGATATAGGTTGATGGTAACACATTATAGTGAGTAGCAGCTGCTTTATAATTGGGATTGTGGTTGAAAAGGGTAGTATAGGGATGTAAATGTCAATTGAAAGAAAGCTAAAGAATAATCTAAGGGCTGAATAACATTGTGAACCTAGAGGTGGATGAGAATTGTGGTTAATAATACAAATGCAAGAATGTCCTTCTGGGAACTAGAACGGACGTACGTCACTATTGCAAGGTGGTGGGAATGTGGAGAAGAATGGGAAACATACAATAAATGTAACCTATGGACTATAGTTAACAGCAATACTGTAATATTCTTGCGTCAATGCCAGAGATGTACTGTGTTATGGGCCATAGTTAGTGGCACTAATCTGATGATATTATCTCATAATCTGTAGCAACCGTTCCACAGTGGTGTGGTGTGTTGATGAAGGGATGTTGTGTGGGAATTCTATACCTGCGCATGGTTGTTTTGTAAGTTCACAACTTCTGTAAAAAAAAGTATATTTAAAAAATAACCAAAAAAGAAAACATAGATGCAGATTTGTCTAATTCAGTGGTTCTCAACCAGAGACAGTTTTACCCTCTTCTCTTTCCCAGGGACATATGGCAGTATCTGGAGTCATTTTTGGTTGTCACATCTGGGGTGGGAGTATTACTGGCATCTAGTGGGTTGAGGCTAAGGATGCTGCTATACATCCTACATTGCACAAGACAGTACTCTCTTCTACAAAGAACTGCCTGGCTCCTAATGTCAATAGTGCCAAAATCGAGAAAAATCTGATACCTAATATAATTCAGTATCAGGCAATTGTGAAACAGTCCAATTGTTCTGAAGTTTATCCTCTATCTCACTTGTGCCATCAGAATAACTGGCCAATTTTAATGGAATTCAAATGGTCCTAATTGCTTTGGCCTATTTACACCATTTTATCACAAGGCTCGAATAGGCTTTTGTGAGTCTCTTTAAGTTCTATTAGACAGTCTCCAGGGAATTGAGCCAATTGAACATTTTCATGTTTAGTTTCAACTACAGGCAGTGAGTAGAATTACTCTTGGTATAATAAAAACATATCTGATTTTCTCTATGTTGAGTCTCTGTAGTTGGTTCCCCACTTTTTGGTCTGGTTCTGGGTGATTTGTTTTGGGCCTAGCTAGAAAACCTTTTACTTAGGGTTGAAACCCTCTACTCTTTCTAAAGGGCATTCAACCAGACATGCCACTCCCATTAATTGGAAGGAATACTAATCAGACAGAGGGCAGGAAGCTGAGCAAAGAGCCAGGGATGTCAGACCGTTTTCCAGGCTAATGAAGAGGCTGTTGTTAAACTGGATTGGCAAGAGGAACTGGGCAGGAGGGCTGAGAATACCAGTATCAATTTGTCACTATATACTAGAACCCTAGTGGATTATCACTTTCAGTAATTTGGCAAGAAAATATCTCCCTGCAATCGGCAAAATACAATATAGAGTAATGGAACAACTAAACGGATAAAAGCTATGCAGACAATAAGTCAGCTCTCATAGTATTCTTCATTATATTCTTATTTATTATTACATAGTAATGTTTTTATTAGACTGACACTATGGTACCACAAATTCATCTGCTGGAGATGTCAATCTATATTTTAAGATAGCTTTATTAAATTCTACTGTAATTTAGGAATCAATTTTGAGAAAATAAACTGAAGAAGAAATTATTACTGATTCTCATATGAAGATACTATGCTTTATTTTTTTTCTTTTATATCTTCTTGACATTGACAGTGTGACTAATATACTTTTGTAGTATGGGAAGTCCACAAGGCAATGACTTCACAATATATAATTTGTCCCTTGTGTACTTGGGGAAGTCAGAGTTCTCTTATACACTTAAAGAATCAAAAGGCCTAACTTGAAATGGGAATAGTATCCAAAATAAACAAGTTGAAATGTTCTTCCCCCTCCCCTCCTTAACCCAACCTTTTCCCCTGTAGTTTTAAAGTTTGGGATTAGGTTGTCATAATAGCCTGACTTTCATTTTTAATTAGTCAGTGTTTAAAAAAGAAAGAAGTAAAGAAAGAATGAAATAAGAACCTTGCTGTGCATTAAAATCATCAATGTGTAGTTTTCTCTGGATTCTTTTGTTTGACGGAGTTTCTTCCACTGACTTTTGTTGCCAGTAACTGAAATACCTACTAATGCTTTCTGGCTCTGAAAGAATTGCACAGCATTGGCTACATATGTTTACCATTATCCACAGAACTGTCAGACCCTTTATTCCAGTGGAGGCATGCATGGAAATAGGCCAGAACCAAGGGAACACAGTTCCGGTAGTGAAATTAGCAACTGGTCAACATTCCCAGGGAAGTGGTTGAGTTCAGTTCTGGCAGAAATCCCATTGCTGCTGGTATTTTAAAAAAATGGAGAAGAAATACAAAGGATAAAATATATTTGGGAAAACTAAAAGGAGGTGAATATATATGACTTACATAGTCTACTATAAAATAGTCCTGATGTTGCTTTTCATTTATGCTAAAATTTTGGTTACTGAGTGACTTTTGATTTTGAAGTGGCAAAATGCTTTCCTGGATCTGGATTATACATGAAGGTTTATCACTTGAAGACTTGCAACCTTTGACTTTTGAAGAGAATTTTAAGAGTTTATCCCAATATTGTGGGCACAGAATTTGAAAGCTATCATTATGGTTGAATTAAATTGTAGCTATTATTTTCACTTCCTCCAAATTGTATCAAGTCACCAAATCAAATCTGGTAAAATAGGGGGGAAAAATCAATCAATTTTTCCGTGTAATCTCTAAAGCTTTGGCAGGGATAACTTAAAACATACATGATCATTAAAAGATATATTACTAATTTATGGTATTTCTTTCATGTTCAGTTAGATTGCTAGATAACATGGATGCATTTGTATATTACTGCTGAAAAGTCAAAATATCAAGGAGGACATCCTGACATCACAAAGCTTGCTGGAAACCATGCAAAGTATCTGGATCTTTCAGAATCAGCTAACAACACTATGTGTTGTATATTCAGCATTCCATCTAAGTTTAACAACAAATTCTGAGGTAGGTTTTTATTATCCTTTAAAAGATAAGGAAATTGAGACATTGAAACTCACACAAGAATATACTGCAGAGCTAGGATATGAATCCAGGTTTGTCTGACTTTGAACCCACATTGTGAGGTCACCAAACCCTTTTCCTCTTCTTCCTGGACTCAGAGCTAAACTATATTTTCCAGCTTACTGGCCATGTGACTGAGATCCATCTATGGGAATGTAAAAAAAGTGATGAATACCATTTTCAGAACTGGCCCATGAAATCCTGCATGCAGAATCCTCCTCTCTGCTATTTCCTTTTTCACTGGCTTGAGGCAAATATGCATGGACACCTTGGATATGTTAAATATGGCAGAGGCACAGGAAGGAAGGAGCCTAGTTTCCAGAATCACCACTTGAATGAAATGGCAATCAGAATCATCTATTTTGGAATTTATGTGAATAAGAAATAAGCTTCTATTGTGTTTGAATCATTATATATTGAGGGTTTGTTTGTTATAGCAGCTATCATTACTTTATCTATATATTAACTGTATATTATAATATAGGTCTTTCTCCATCCTGAAAAGACCTAGAGAAGTCCATACAAAGGAAGAGATAGTTATTTATACTGGGAATCCTGTAAATAACTTTTAAATAGTTATTTAAAACTATCTGGAGAAGAAGATTTGAACAAACAAGGAGACAACTCATCAACTTTTTTGAAGCAACTCATCATTTAGAAAGTACAACTGTTTTTCTGAGTTATCAATCAATATCTCAAGAATCTAGTTTAGAATCATAGAGATATGAAATCCACTAAAGGATATTTGAAAATGCATATATTGTATATAGATCAGTACTGTGTACAAAGACATGTTTAATAATTATTTTTATTTCATAGGTTTTATTTGAAAAAGTCAGAAGGCAGAGGAAAAGGAAAACAGAAAGCCTTATTATTCCTCAATGGGATAATTCAGTTTAGAGCAAACGAAAGTTGGTTGCAGTCATGCAAATTTTTCAAAGTCTTAAGATTATTAAACTTCACTTCTGTAAAATCTAGTGATCAGGAATGAAATTGAACTCCTCTAAAAATCAACCATAATATGAGGAGGTTTCAGAGTAGTTACCAGGAGTTGTATGGCAAAACAACCTTACAAACCTATATTTTTGTGCATCTATCTTTTTCATATCTGCAAAGAAGTATTTAAGGAAGCATTTGGGATGATGTTAACTAAATCTTTGTAGTCATAAAAGCATTATGTCATGTAAAATCAAGTCTTAATGTCTGCCAGGAAAGTAAGTCTGCTCTGGGTGGAGCTGAGTCTGCTGCTCTCCTCCTTGTCCAGGTCCAGTCTGGTCTGGCATTGATATCTAGGGGTCCCATGTGGTGATGAGGCAAATACTCTGGCATCTCTGAAAGAGGACATCCTTGAGGTTTGTGGGTGAATATTCTCGGAGATCTAGAGAAGAGTCAGTGAAGTGTGGTGGGACAGTCACTAGTGCTGGAAGCAGAGACACCTGTCGTTAAAATTTTTAGCAGTTTACCCTTAGTTAAGATGCTAGATATCTCTGATTCTGAGTTATGACATATCTGCAAAATGGGGCAATGCTAACTCTCTTCAGTGGTTTTGTGTACATGGAGCCCCTGGCAGAAATAGATACTGAAGAAGTGATAGTGATTGCTACTGTTATTATATGACAGTCTAACCAGAGATCAGGGGTCAGTCCCCAGGGGAGGTCAGTTGGCGGCATGTAGGCTGGAAGGTCCCAAACTATGTCTAAATGTCAAAGCAGGGCTCTAATTCAAATGGGAAAACACTGGTACCCAAATACATAGAAAACCAAGACAGATGCCCAGTCATAAAGAAGGAGAGAAGGTTCCAGTGAGCATGTGGAGCTGCTGCAGGATCACTAGATAGTAGGTTTGTGACAACCTCCAGACTTCAGTCACTGAGAGAATGAAGCTCCCAATATTCTGACAGACATGGCCAGGATTATTTCAAAAACTGGGCAAAGCTGAGCCTTCAGATTGCAGCAGTATAGTATCATCAACCATATGAGATTGAGGCAGGCAGGGACTAAAAATTGATATGGAAAATTATTTTTGCTTTATTTTATATCACATTCAACTATAAACTCCAAACTCTTGTTTGCAACAGTGAAAAGAAAGAATTGTTCAAATGTATAGGCCTATGTCATAGAAATTGAACTTTTATATCTTCTGGTTTCACCTTGAAGGAATTTTGTGTATTTATCTAATGTACTTCACGTGTCCACTCAGATAGATCCTTGAGGGTAGAAATGTGTATTCCATTATCAGTCAGGGGCCCGTTAGGAAACAAATGGCACTCTCAAGCAGGATAATTGAGTAGAATGTGTAAAGCAGCTGTTTACAAAGATATGGGCAAGATTCAGAAAAGCTAACGTGATGGTGCAGTAGTGTCCTGGGACCAGCAGTATTGAGAAGTTGGTGCTGCCCCTAGGCCTAAAGGGACAAGAGAAGGCAAGAGTAAGGGCAGTCTGTCAGGGACTATGGCCTTTAGCAAAGGTTCACAAGCAACCAAAGGTAAGCAGGAAGGGAGCTGGAAGAAGAAATACCTCATTTTCCCCTGCCCTCTCATCTCTGCCAGTGCCTCCCATTGGCCAAATCTAATCTGAAACAAGAGGGCAAAGGGAATCTGTTCAGACTGGGTCAGCCCCCCAGGGCTCAGAGGGAGGAGGAGGGGAGAGAAGGGTAAAGAGTGAGTGTATATGGGAATCAAAAATATTCACACACTTATCTTTTTAAAAATCTTTTATAGTTACTGAATATATAGTTATTGAATTGAACATTATGCTATATCAGTTTATAAAGACAAGACAAAACAAAACCAAAAAACTCACCAAGTTGCACTGCCAACCTTGCTTCTTCATTAAACCTCTTCGTATAAATCCCATATTCACCTTCCATCTTTTCTCCCTCCCTTCCTTCCTTCCTTTCTCTCTCTAACTGAAACTCAGTCTTAGGGTGGTCAGAGATGTAAACTGATACTATTCAATGTGCTGAGGTCTCTAAAATGAGGTGTAAAGGGCCACAGGAGCAGAGGGGAGGACTTCTAAGTCTTCGTCAGAGAGCCAGAGAGGTTGCTACAGGAGCTGGCTTATGAAAGAGTAATCCAAGCCTGTCTGTAGGAGAAGCATGGAAGACTGCTAAGATGCTGGCCAACCATGAAGACTTCCCTGCTGCTTCCCTAACCCCAGAGCTCTATCATGGACTGTCAGTGGGACGCAGGGACAGCTTCTAGAGACAATCGATCACAAGCCTCCTCTTGCTCAAGCCAGAGGGAGGGAGGATATAGGGATGAGTGTCTTTAACTGGAGGAACCCCTACTCCAGAAGTCTGCGTTCACTGCTGGCCTCCTAAGGTTGGATATGGATATGATTAGGGTCTACAATAAGTGACATCTGTTTGCTCTGACCTTTGGGTAATGTGGCATTTCTTTCTCTGGGACAGATGCTAGAAAGGTGTTTATTGTGAGTTGACAGGGGTCTTTGTGGGTGGTGAGGTGTGAGTCAAAATTCAACTATGCATTTTGGCATTTTGTCTGCAGATGTTTCTCAGATGTTTGTGGGAGGGCATGTCTTTAAATAAAGAAATACTAAATGTATGCTTCTTTTGTGGCAGAGGGAGGAAAAACTTGCACTTAAAAAATTGGCCCTTTTGTGCTTTTGATGGCTCTATTGTTCCACGGCCAAATTGGAATTAGTTGTTGCATGCACTTTCTGAAGAGAAAAAAATTCTCATTTAAGTAAAAATCATCTGTAGTTTGAAATTAGCACCCTGTTGGATGACTTGAATATGGCAGTGGGGGAACTATCAGGTACTGGTTTTCTGCAGACTAGCCTTTCTTCACCCTCCCAGTGTGCTCTCTCCCCAGCCCAAGACACTGGTTTTGGGAAGGATCTTTCCTAACCCCAAATGTTCATTGCAATTGGAGTTAGGGAGATCTTCATATTTCAAAGTCTACACTCATTTCATTAATAATCTGTTATACCTTAGAAATCATACTTTCTGTTCACAAGCCTGCCTTTATAATGAGAGAGAGAAAGGGGAGAGAGAGGGAGACATTTTGAAGGATAATCCACTTCTCATCTCTTAAGAATTAAGTTGAAATGTAAAAAGTAGACTTGCAAAGGAAAGAGAAAAATCAAACTGCACTTTTGAAATTATCTTCCTTTTCTTTATACTTTAAGAAAGAAAGTAAACCAGAAAACTTAAAGCAGTTCATTTTGGTTTTGACTTCCGGAAACCTAAAGTTTTTAAAGATATTCTCGAACTTTGGCCAACCTTGAAAACATCTACCTGAAAAACAAAGAGATGGAAGAAACTCCTTATAGATTTGATTAGTCTGATTAGTCAATAAATGGAAAAATAGTGATGATGGAATGAGCCTGGGAGCAAAGATCTTAAACATTATGCATAGTTTTCCTGCTTTGTATCAAAACTTCATGAAATAATGATTTTGACAGATCCTCACATTGACCTCCAGTTGTTAGCAGTTATATGGAATTTACCCAAAAAAAAGTTTATTTTCAAAATAAGTTTGTTGCACATGGTTAGAGCTAACTTATTCAAATTGAGCCACTTAATATATTTAAAACTTAATGATTATCTTGACAGAAAGTATTTTATCTAATGTTTCTGCTTCAAAAAAATAATAGCCAAAACGAATAGATGCATACAAAATAAATTTTTTTCTTTTTACATTTGATAGTGACTATAACCTCAAATGAGAACAAAAGTGTTTCTGTAACTCTGCTATCACATATACCTAGTTTCTAGGCCTTCTCCAGAAATAAAACAGAGAAGCAGGAAATGAGAGAACCCACATAAGAGTGTGTGTGTAGCCTTGATCTCCTTCTCCCAAATTAAGTTACAGTGTTTTAGCAAACTTAGAGCACAGAAACACCTTTATAATATTTAGAATGCACTGTTTCTTCATGTCAAATCCTTGGTACACTAATGACTGACTTGGGTCAGTCATTCTTATGGAAAATGGGCCTGTCTTGACTAATTTTGGGGTATTCCACAGAGTCTAGTTAGTACCACCCAATAATTGTTGGGCAGTTGGCAAACTCTGTTATTTCTTGCTTTCCTTTTCTCCTCAGTCTTACCCATTCCCTCTATCCATTTTCCCACTCCTGACCTACTTGGAGGGAAAAATGGTGGCAAATAAATCACTTTTTTTTTTTTTCTTACTCAAAAAGTATTCAGCAAAAGGTCCTGGGAACAGATGTCCTGGCTTTCATCCCTAATGTGTAGCAGAGAGGCCGTTATTTTTTATGAAACTCAGTATTACATGTTGTTCTAGTACATTCAAGGCAAGTGTATTAATCAGGATAGGCTAGATTATGTTGTGGAAACAAACAATCCAACAATTTCAGGGCCTGAGAAAAATGAAGGTTTATTTGTTGCTCATACTACATGACCAAAACAGACTGACGGGAGGTTCTGCTCCCCAGACCCAAGCCTGACAGGTGCTCCCCGTCATGTGATGCTGTCATCTCAGCCCAGAGCTTTAGTTTGTCACAACAGGGGAAGAGAACATGGGGAATGGAAAGCCATTGGCCTGGGAGAGACGTATGTCACTTCTCTGTTGGTCAGAGCAAGGGTCATGGTGATGCTTACCTTCAAGGGGGTAGAGAATTATAATTCTATATCTTGGAAAACGTAGAGGAGACATAGTACCTGCCACAGGAAGACTGGATATTTTAACTAACCCTCCTAGACATGAGCCAAATATAGAATGATATGAATTAAAAATTAGGGCCTTGTGTACAGTAAGTATTCAATAAATGTTTATGGAAAGCAGTGTATTCATTTCCTATTGTTACATAAAAAATTACCACACAAACCTAGCAGCTTAAGACAACACCCATTTATTATCTCACAGTTCTGTAGTCAGAAGTCAGGCATGTGTGGCTGGAATATCACAAGGCCAATCTAGTTGTTGGCCTGACTTAGTGCTCATCTAGAGGCTTCAGGGAAGAACCACTTCTAAGCTCATTTAGGTTGTTGGTTGAGTTCAGTTCCTTGCAGTTGTAGGACTGGGGTCCCCATTTCCTTGCTGGTTGTCAACCTGGCCGCTTTCAGCTGCTAACCATGAGAACCCCTCTGCTTCAAAGCCAGCAAGAAAGGCTCCATTTTTTTAGGATCCTTCCTGTGCTTCGAATCTCTCTTGAGTTCCTCTGTCTCTGACCTTTAGACCGATATATATATATTTAAATACACTTTATTTTTTAAAAAGTTTTATATTACAGAAAAGTTACATCAAAAATATAGAGGATTCCAATATACCCCACCCCCTCCAACATTTTCCCCTTTTAATAACCCTTTACATTAGGGTTAGACCCATATTTTAAGGGCTCATGTGGTTAGGTTAGGCTCATCCAATCTCATCTTAACTACTGAATTGGGAACCTAATAACATCTGCCAAACCCTTTTTGCCATATAAAGTAACAATCATGGGAGTAATATCTCATCATATTCACAGGTTCCACCCACACTCAAGGAAAGGGATTATACAAAAGTGGGGCCATTAGAGGTCATTTTAGATTTACCACAGGCAGACTGGAAATAGCAGAAAGAGTATTATTGAATTTAGAGCCAGAATGACCTGCATTCAAGACTTGGGTCTGCTAAAGTTATTAACCGGGGAATTTGAAGCAAGCCAGAAGCCTCTCTTCTCCCAGTCTCAGTTTCCACAGTTGTGAAATGGGAATACTGCAGACCCCATGGAGTGGTTGTAAGCATCAATAAGATTGTGTGAAAATACTTTGTAAACTTTAAAGATCAACACAAATGCAAGTTATTATCACTGAGTTTGAACTTAATTTTACCTCTGAGAGCCCGTGAGACCAGATCTTACTTAAGCAATGCTGGAAGAGGGGGATGGCAGAGGAGCTGAGGAAGGGTCTTAAGAGACACTAAGCTTTTTGGCTCTCTGTCCCCAAAGAACACAAATTTGATAAGCTAATTGTAAAATAAGTGAAAACATATGATACACATTTCTTTTTTAATGCATGAAATAGGTGTAAAATTTTAGAGGATCACTTTTGCAAGAGGTTTTTGGCGTCTGTTCTGGATAATGATAATAATACATTACTATAAATATATGTGTGGTATTTTTGAGGGAACTGAAACACTTTATAGACAATGCTGTTTCTCTTCTGAATATCCCAACAAAGTAGTAGCAGATGCAAAGCATTTATCCATATGTAATGTTAGCATATAGACAAGACCATTCCAGAACACAGGACCCCAATGCTGCAAATAAGTGCTATGTTTTGTTTTTTTTCATTGGTTTATATCTTCCACAGAATAGTTCAGGACTTTTATGGACCCCAAGGCAACCTTATTAACACATGTCTACTCCATATTTCTTTTCTATCAGAGGTTGAGCACAAGAGTAATTGCTGTTTCCAGTTAGACATTCTTATTGGCATTAAATAGATAAAACTTCACATTAATTTAATGGATTCTACAAAGGTATCCCTTAATACTCAGTTTTTGAAGGGCTACCTTATGAACAAGTCCATGAAGTGATTGTCAGACAGCCAGCTATTCCCCAAGATAATTTCTTTGGTTTAAATCCATTACCAAGGATTAAGAATATTTGAATAAGTTCACCACTTAGAAAAATGTGCCCTCAACATCATTTAAATTTTGTTTTCTCTTCAGTACTTTCTCCTGACAATATCAGATAGCAGGGTTTTTTTTCTTTTTCCTGTGCTAAAACCTACAATCTCCACATCTGGCCTTTACTCCTTCTTGTCACCCATAGACGCTCAGCCTTCCAACACATGAAGGTGTAGAAGAAGAAGCTGAGAAGTCTGGCATGGCCCAGAAAACCTGAGATGCCCAGTTCCTGAAATCCTCTCCTCCCCTCCTAGGCACCATCTGAAAGATTCTTCTCACATAAATAAGATAAATAATAAGTAAGATTTGACCACATTAATGGCTTTTCAGCTATGCTGCACTTTATTTTTTTTTTTAAATAAATGTGGCCTCTCCATATTAATCCCCAGCATATTTAAGAATCTTCTGGTTCCTAAATGTTTCTGTATTTTATGAGCTTGGCTTAAACTAATCTAAATTTTTGTTGCTTTATTGCACTTCTTTTAGCCGAGTCAAAGTGCAGCAGAAAGACAGTGGGATAAATTCTGAATCTATATAACTCCAGGGGCAGTGCCACTGAGACAAGTACCTGGGCTGTTTTCATCTGTGAAATGTTTGCATAAGCAACCTACAGGATGGGGTATGGCTATAGAAGAATTCTTACCTACTTCAAGAAGAGGAAATGTTTACTAGAAGCCTGGCTCTCTGCAAGATGTGTTTGCATATTAAATTACAGCATATTAAATTGCATATACTATATGGGGTATATTATTATTATCCCCATTTACAGAAAGGGAAAATGAGATTCAGAGAAAATAAGAAACTTGTTCAAATTAAGCTGTGATTCAAAACTCAGTCTGGATGACTAGCAAACCCATACACTTTCTCTTACCCTTTCCTTCAAGCTACTTGAAGAACTAATTATAAAATGGTTCCTTTTTCATCCAGTACTATTTGAATGCCTATTTAAACAACCAACAGGACTTCAGTATGCTTTGCTATGTTTTGATGGCAGGAACTAGAAAACTCTTGGGTGATAGACTCCCAAACTAAGGGTTAAGTGAGCTAGCTGTAACAACTTAGACTGTCTTTTATCAAAACAGTATCCAAGCCTTAATAATCTAGGAAACTATGACTCACAGAACCCTGAGGCTTTCATTGACTTAAAGAACTGCAGTGTGTCAGTGGGGCAGATTTGCTTTGTGCAGACTCTTAGATGAAGGATCTGAGTTATCAGTCACATAGTCCAAATGATCAAAATGGCCCCTTCTAAAAGATCTAGAAGCAATGTCACCCCCTTGGATTGTATTCTCCTGTGGAATCTCTGGGATCTCCATTCCATCGTTTTGATAACAATGAAGTGGGACATCAGACTGTGAGATCTTCAGGACAAAGAGCTCATGATTGTTTTGGCACACTTTATCATACTGAGCCTTGTATGTTTATGGGAAATATTAAATAAACATTTGATTTAAGAGTGGGGATAACAGATTGAGAGCTGGAGAATATAAAGGGTGGGGTCAGTGAGATTTTCTTGACTACAAACGATAAGGAGCTACAGACTGTGGGAAGCTTTGATGAGATAGAGCAGTCTCTAACCAGAGATCCTAGGCTGGGGGTGTGGGTTTGAGGCAATTGGGTCTGCAAGCTAGGGGAATAATTTTTTTTTTTCTAAGAAAACTTAAAGGTATGAAAAATTTGAGAAGACAGATGGAAGAGAAGGGGCAAGCAGATCTGTCAGGGTTGCTTGGAGACTAATTCAGATTTGCTGGCCAGAAGTGCTAAGTGGCTAGTCATGTATTTTTCCTAAATAAAGAGAATGCCAAAGAAATGCCACAAAATTTCAGAGACACAAAAATCGTCACTTGTTTATTACGGAAAGGCAAAGTGCAACAACAACAAAAAAGTCAGATGGCTTCAGATAAATTCTGGCTCTGATTGAGGCAAAGTGATTCAGGTTACTTCATGTCCCTACGAGCAACATTGGGCCCAAAACTTTTGTGTTGAGCTTTTTAGTGACCTAATCAAATGAGCACACCCAGAATTACAATGAAACTATAGAACAAAATGTTGATGAGTCATGTGGTTTTGCAAAAAGATGGATTAAGAAGACACACAAGGGGAAAATGGGAAAGGACTCTATTTCATATATCAACTGTGCAAGAATGTCTCATTGTACCTTGAGCTTGGACCCTGGGCATCATTATGTGGTATCTTGCTATTTATCTATAATAAATAAGTTATACTCTGAATGTAAAAACACTTTTGAAGAAGAGTCCTAGACTAGCTGGAGTTGCTGGTCCAAGAGGTAGCAGGAGACCATATTGCCAAGCATTGGGAAAACATGACATTGTCAATCCTCAGGGGTCCATGCAGAAATCACCAGTGGGATTTAGGGCAAGATATCATGTGGTAAGGAAGAGGGAGTGGTGGTTATGGCCCTTGCCTTGAGCAGGGAACCAGAAAGAACTTGCCAGAAGAGATCAAGAAAGATGCTTGTTAAAAGAGGGGGTCCCCAAGACCTTGACTCTGACCAGACACTCAGACACAGGGGAGACATTTTCAGGAAGAGGAAATGCTGAAGATGCATGAGCTCTAACTCAGGGCCAATCAGAGAGGGTTAATATGACAAGAACAGGTCCAATGTTGGCTTTAGCAAGGAGTTCTGCAGCTAGCACTGGGTCCTGCTTTCTGCCTCAGAGGAATGCCACCACACTGGGCCCCACAAGACTGCTGGGAGTGGTGAAAGTGGGGGCAGAGGGATGGGAACAATGTGTGTTCTGGCCCAGACAGGATGGACTCAAGAACTTTGAAGGGCATTCCCATTCAGGGATGGGCACTAATGGACCTGGTGTGGAACCAGGGAAGACAGTGAGGATTGAGTGAGGACCAAGAGATGCCCAAAGAAATTAATGAAAGTCTCTGAACTCTTTCATGAAGATCTGGCTTATCATTCCAAATTAGTAGTGTCCTGTCCAACCCATCATCAGCAATAAAGGAATCAATAAGAATTATATAATAAGTTCTATTTTATTCTTCCAGTCTAATTCTTATGTTCCTTGACTGGCTTATTGCAAGATCCTTCTAATTGGTTTCCTATTGTGGCAGACAGTCTTTAAGGTGGCCTCCATGATCCCCACTTCTTGGTAGGCAGGCCTTTGTATTATCTTCTCCCCTTCAGTGTAGGTGGGGCCCATGACTTGTTTCTAAGCAATAGATTATGGCAAAGATGATGGGATATCACTCTTGAGATGACTTTAGGTTATATAAGACACTGCCTTGCTAGCAGACTTGCCCTAGAGCAGGGTTTCTTAACAAGGGGTCTGTGAGCTTGAATTGAAATTCAAAAAAACATTATTCTTGTGGGGACATGTTGGTGAAGGTGCGATATATTTATTAAATAATACACAGTACAGTGTGGACTTAGTAAGGGGTCCATGGCTTTCACCTGACTGGCAGAGGGGTACATGGAACAAAAAGGTTAAGAACACCTGCTCTGGAGTGCGCCCCCTCTCTTTCCACTGCTGGTTTTGAAGAACGCAGCTACCATGAATCCTCAAGAAAATGATTCTGTCAGTAATGAAGCTATTGACAATCCTTTCTCCAGTCTGGTCTCCAGATGAGAAACCAGCCCCAGCTGACACCGTGATTGCAGCTTTGTGGAGGACCCACCTAGGACATGGCTGGACACCTGCCCCACAGAAACTGTGGGATAATAAATAGGTTTTGTTTTAGCTGATATGTTTGTGGTAATTTGTTACAAAGCATAGAAAACTAATACACTGAAATTACAATTGCTTCCCAAAAATATATATTCTCAGCACAGCAGCCAGGGACTCCTGTTAATATGTAAGTCCTTCATCTGTTTAAAACTCTCCCGTACTTTGCTGTGACCTAAAACTTCTTTGAAAACAAAATGAAAAATAATGAGACACTGGGGAATGAGAGGGGGAAGATGCCACAGTACAGACTGGACACCAGATATTGCAGTGATGAAAGGCAAAAGGTCCAAAAAAATTTTTTATTATTTTTAATATTTTTGATTTTTTTAATATCCCACTCTTTTAATTTAATTTTACTTTTAGTTTTTTAAAATTTTTTGTGTATTTTATCTCTTACATTTAAACTTATCATTATTATTTCATTTTCCTATTAATTATATTCAGCTATTGTAATGGCTTCATCTTTGAAGAAGCTTTGGATCACAGAAGGGTTACAACTGGGGTGGGGGAGGATCGTTGGTGTGGGGTGTCAGGGATGGGGAATGCATGGGGCGAAGTTCACCTGAGCATAAATATAAGGTATATAAAAATGTTCAAATGTTCACAGGGCATTGTCACAGTGGGTGGAGAATCACTCAATAAATGAGAGAATATTGAATTCCCAACCTGGAGAGCTTTGCCATATTCTCTAGGGGAGCAGCAATAGTCCCCCAAGTGCAGGGGCAGTGACTGGCGAAGGAGGATGATCCACTGATGGGCCCTTGATATTGATAACTAGTCTTATGAGTCTTTGCTCTTGAAATTGAAACTTAGCCTATTGTTATTGGGTGCCTAAGGGTTGCCTTCTGAGAGCCTCCTCGTTGCTCAAATGTGGCCTCTCTCTAAGCCAAACTCAGCATATGAATGCATTACCTTCCCCCCAGTGTGGGACATGACTCCCAGGGACAAGCCTCCCTGACACTGAGGGATTACTACCAAGTGCCAACTGGCAAAGTGACTGGAAAAAGACCTTGAATTAAAGGGGGAAAAGGTAAAGACAAATGAGTTTATATGGCTAAGAGACTTCAAAATGAGTCGAGAGGTCACCCCATAGGTAACATGTATGCACATCTCAGTAGGATCTCATAGAATTCCAAAGTGGATATCACCCCACACAGAGGGGCTCCTGAGGGCCCTGGAGATACCCAGGTCCTATGTCAGGGTGGATAGCTCCAGAGTTTGGTGACTTATGAGTAGGCCCTACTTTGGAGTTTGTGCTCCTGAGAGTGACAGAGTTGGACTCAACTATGTCTTCCTTGAACATGGCTCATCTGTCCCTTCTATTCAAACCTATACTCGGTGCTGGAGTTTCTAGGTGTATGTCCAGAGACTTGAGTCTTTGGGCTGTCCATGTGCCAGCTGGACCTGGAACCTCAGTGGAGCAGCAACTCCTACTTTACAGCTCATTGGACTCACCCAGGACAACTGGCAGGGAGATGATGATGGACAATGGCCCTCCCAGGGAATGGAAGAGTCTGCAGCTGCAAGCAGGATAATCCCGTCCATCTTTCCCATGGAATATAAGCACCCTCTCAATTGGAGGTGGAGTGGACATCACCATCCCAGACTCCTCAGGATGGGGTAAAGAGCTATGGACTAGAGTGGACTTACTGTCTATATTATACTATAGACATATCATGACTCAAGCAATGGAAGAAATTACAACATTGATGTGGCGCCAATGGCCACTGGATACTCTGGGGGCAGGGAGAGGGAAAAGCAGTTGTAATACAGGGGCTTTTTCAGGACTTGGGAATTGTCCTGAGTGACATTATAATGACAGATATTGGCCATTTTATACTATCACATAACATGCAGAACTGTGTGGGAGAGAGTGTGGTCTACAATGTGAACTATGGTCCATGCTTAATGGCAAAGCCCCAGGATATATTTATCAATTGCAATTAGTGTGCCACACTAATGAAGGATGTTTGTGTGGGAAGTTGTGGGAGGTGTGGGAGGTGGGGCGTATGGGAATTCCTATATTTTGTGTGTAACATTTATGTAATCTAAGTATCTTAAAAAAAAATTTTTTTTTAATAAATAAAGACAATGACCTTCAAAAAAAAATGTATAGAAATGCTCAGGGTCTAGAATGAAACATGGTGATTTAAAATAAAAAGAAAAATTAATTAAAATTTAAAAAATAATAAAAATAAAAAACACTCCCGTAGGTGTGAGGAATGGGGCATATGGGAATCCCTATATTTTTTGTGTAAAATTTATGTAATCTAAGTATCTTTCTAAAAATTAAAAATTAAAAAAATAAAACCCTCCCGTGACTTCCCCATCACTCAGAGGTAAAGCCAAATTTATATCATGCCTCCCAAGGCCATATGCTCCCATCGCCTTTCCAACCTGATCTCCTACTGCTTTCCCATCACTCACTCACTTTAACCATACTGGCCACCTTGCCAAGCCTGCTCTCCAGGCCTTGGTACTTGTTATTCTCACTGTTTGGAATTCTCATCCCTCCAGTATCCACATGGCTTACTCCCTCGGCTCTTGTACATGTTTGATCCTATGTCACTCTTAGTGAGGCCCTCCCTGATCACTCTGTTAAAACTTGTAGCTCCCACCCTGTCACTCCCCACTACCACCCTGTCGCTCCCCACTCCCTTTTCCTGCTTTTCTTTTCTCCATAGCACTTACACCATCTGATATACTATATATTTTACTGATTTGTTGGTTGTCTCCCTCCAGCAGGATAAGCTCCATGAGCATAGGAAGTTTTATCAGCTTTGTTCACTGCTTTATCGCCAGTACCTAGAAGTCTAGTACTTTGAACATACTCAACAAATGTTTGTTGAATTAATTTTAAATAAAAGAAAGCTTTTAGTTTGTATTCCCAAACTTATAAGAAAAATTTCCATTTAAGCATCATATAAACATCATCAACATTCTTGAGGTTATTACCTAGATTAGCTACTCTAAAAACACAGACATGGACCTTTTCTGGTAAACCAGTTTTTGCTATGGAAGACCCAGGTTAATCTGACTCAGTGAAATCCTCTATGCATCCAAATTTTCCTTTGGTTACACAGATCTGGAAGCCCAGCTCTCCTATTCTAATAGCACACTGCCCAACAGGGCACTGGCAGAAAAATTAAACACCAAAATCAAGATGCTTTCCATGTGAGAGAGGTGTTCTCAAACTAAAGTTCTATCAACTAACTTTCTCTATGGTTGCACAATGAGAGTTTGTTTCTTTAAGCAATGTTAAGAATCAATTTTGCTAGCACCTACTTATCCCAAAGTACTAGAACCAAATCTCTGAGGCCTTGCAATGGGAATCTTTAAGCTTAATCCTTCAGCCCAGTCCCACCTGAACAGGACTGATGGGGCAGGGCAGTGGCAGGCCATTTCCATAGATGCTATGTAGCAAGGAGACATGCAGTCATTCCACACAGAGCAGAGAATGATTGCTTGAAAAGAGAGAGCATTGGTGTAGCCAAAGACAGTGGAGGTTGGAGTTCAGACAGACCTGTTTTGTTTAGATCCCAACTCTGCTCCTGACCCCCTGACCATGAGAAAGTTACAACCTCTTGACTTCTTTGCTTTATCTATAAAAATGGGAATAACAGTTCCAGCCTCATGGAGTTGTTATGAGAAATAAATGTGTATATCCCTTGGTACAGCAGCTGGCACAGAGTAGGAACTTGGTAGCAATTAGTAATAATAAGGACATACTAAAGACCAACTGCAAGCAATGTATGGTGTGGCAATAAAAGCAGGATGGCTAGAGTTTGATAAAAAGACATAGGTTTCCAGATTAGGGCACAGAACTGTAGGTCAAAGAATCATCTTCACATTTTTGTGACCAAAATGGATGATGACCAAATATCAGGACTTTCTAATATGTATAATATATATACTGTTTGACTTAATAATTAATATTTCTCTGTAACTGGGGAACCAATATTCTGCTTGGGTTTTAGTTCATTTATTTGTGACATAGTGTAGATGTGCATCTCCCTACTGACTGGATGGAGTAGGAGGCTTCCAAATTCCCTTCAAGCCCCAACTGTAGGAAAGGCTTCATCCAGAATACCTTTCCTTTATTAAAGTGAATTTCTTGAGCACGCACAGATGAGTTCAGAGAACATAACCTTTCATACTCACACCCTCATGCCTGTCAAGAATACATTGCCCCAGTATCAGGCAAGGGATGTAGCAGTATGAGATACCCAGAATCCCAGAGTCTGTGCTCTTTGGCTATCATCAGACAGAGTCAAGGAGTCTCATAGGGACCTTACAAGCTGATCCAAACAATAACCAGACTCTCCTGCTGGGGCAAGGGCTCTCAGCTGGGTGTGGTTTCTGGAAAGAGCTTCCTGGACTCTCAGTGTGTGCTGCTTCGGGAAGTTTACTTTCTCATAGTGATAGGGGTGATGATGCCATCAGGCACTAACACCCCACTGTCATGTCATGATGGCCACAAAATCCTCTCCTTGGCTCTATTGTTCCCATGGTCAATGATTTTGAGGACCCCTCCACAAAATCATTCTGGAATTTCACATGCTGCCACCGTCTGCTTAGTCTGTCACAGTGCTGACCCCACAGGGAAATTCAGTGTCAGGATGGGGCTTCTCAAGCCTGCCCCTCTCTATCCGCTTCCCTCAGGCCTATGTGCAACACCTGAGCCGATATGGCAGACAGGTAAATCTAGTGGTCCCCAGACTTGGGGTTTCAAGATAAGTAATATTTTCCCAAGTAGGAGCAGTAATTTAAAAATTACAATTTACTATTAGAAAGCAATAAAGCTTTGATTTTTAGTCATACTATCTAGTTTTTTTATCTAGACAGTGTATAAAACTATCTAGGTTTTATCAAAACTTTATAGTTGTAGGACCTCGGGGAAAATGCTTAACCACTCTGTGCCTCAGCCTTATTCTCAGTTTCTTCAACAAATGATGCTAAGAAAACTGGATACCTATATGCAAAATAATGAAGTTGGACCTTACCTTACATCATATAGGAAAATTAAGACAAAATGGATCAAAGACCTACATTTAAGAGATAAAACTATAAAACTCCTAGAAGAAAACATAGGGACAAATCTTCATGACTTTGGATTTGGCAATGGTTTCTTAAATATGATGCCAAAAGCAGAAACAACAAAAGAAAAAATAGACAATTGGATTTCATTAAAATTTGAAACTTGTACATCTAAGGACAGTTTCAAGACAGTGAAAAGACAAGCCACAGAGTGAGAGAAAATACTTGCAAATTAAAGGTTTACTATCTGGAATATATAAAGAACTCCTACAACTCAACCACAAAAAGACAATTTATTTTAGTGGCATTTGAAACAATTATTCAAATTTCAATAATTATTATCTATTTAAATAAAGTTAATCTTACCCAAAATGTGTTATGCATCTTCCATATGCCAGACACTCTAGCAGGTGCTGGTGATAAAGCAGTGAACAAAAATTAATTTGTATCTGCCTTCAGAGAGTTTATACATAGGGAGGGAAGACAGATATAGAACAAGAAAATAGGAAAATAAATAAAACAGTTGAAAATTTTGATCAATGTTATAACAAAAGGAAAGGAAAAGTAGAGAAAATTTATGCAGAGGTACTTCATGTAGCCTGGTCAGAGACAGTCTCTCTGCAGAGGTGGTATTTTAGTTGAGACTGAAAATAATAAGGAATTAGCCATGAAAGAACAGGAGGGAGAGGGAAGAGAACATTCTATGCAGAGGGAAACTCAGTCCTTGAAGATTCAAAAGAAGATTGTTCCGTTTAGTGAGTGCATAGTGGAATATCATAAAATGTGTTCAACAGTAGGCAGTGGATAAACACCCTGTGGTATACAATGAAATACTTCTCAGCAATAAAAATGAATGGATTCCCAATACAAGCAATAGAATGGATGAATCTCAAAATCATTACACAGAGTGAGAGGTAAGACACAAAAGAAAATACACAGTATAATTCCATGTATATGAACTTCTAGAACGGGTAAAACTCATCTACGGTGATAGAAATCATAACAGTGGTTGCCTCTTAATTAGGGAGTAATCAACTGGGAAAGAACAAGGGATTTTTTCTGGAGTCATAAAAATGTCATCTCACTTTAGGGGTATATGTTATGTGGGTGAATATACACTCAAAACCTATACATTTCACTGGGTGAAAATGATATTTTAATATAAAATGAAAAACAATCAAATATTGCAAATACACAAGAGTAGCTGAACCATTTCATGCAGGGGCTTTGGAAATCATGGTTCACATTTAGGTTTTATTTAAGGCAATGGGAACCACCAAAAGGGCTTTTTAAAAAATTGTGGTAAAATACACAAAACATAAAATTTACCATTGTTGACATGTAATGTATATAATGTAGTGCACCTGTCACTACTATCTAGTTCCAGAACATTTTCATCACTCTAAAGGAAGCCCTATTGCCATTAAGCAGTCACCTCCATTCTCCCTTCCCCTAGCCCCTGGCATCTACTAATCTGCTTTCTCTCTCTATGGATTTGTGGACTCTGGATATTTCATATAAGTGGAATTACATAATATGTGGCCTTTTGTTTCTGGCTTATTTCACTTAGTGTAATATTTTCAAGGTTTATCCATGTTGTAGCATGGATAATGCTTCATTGCTTTTGATGGCTGTATAATATTCTGTTGCATGGATAAATCATGCATTTATGGACACTTAGATTGTTTCCACCTTTTGGCTATTGCGAATAGTGCTGCTATGAACATTCATGTACAAATTTTTGTTTAAAAACCTTTCAATTTGGGGAAGTATATACTCAGGAGTGGAATTGTTGAGTCGTGGTTTTTCTATGTCTAACTTAATGAAGAACCACCAAATTGTTTTGCACAGTAACTGTACCATTTTACATTCACACCAACAATGCATGAGGGTTCCAATTTCTCCACATCCTTGCCATCACTTATTTTCCTTTTTTAAAAAAAATTGTAGCCATCCTAGTGGGTGTCTTGTGGTTTTGATATGCACTTCCCAAATTGATAATGGTGTTGTACATCTTTTCATGTTCTTCACTAGAAGGTTTTAAACTGTGGATAGCATGAGCTGGCATAGTTTAAGATTGGTGGTACTGCTGTGTGAAGAATGTATTGGGGGGCAAATGTGAACACCCCCAGGAGGCTATTGCAATTCAGGTGCGAGATGAAGGTGGCCCATGGTGGGAGCCAACTCAGGGCTAAAGGGAAGGCAGTGGGCTAGTATTTAGCACCAATAAAGGTCAAATGAGAACCTTAGTAAGTTATGTTTCTTCTGTTTCCTTTTTGTGTTATTTCCATTATGAGCCATGCTATAAAGAACATCCTTATCAATAAATCTTTGAGCACATCTGTGTCTATATCCTCAGATTAAATAAATTCTTAGAAGCAGAACTACTAGAAGAAAAGGAATAAGCATTGTTCTTTTGATACATGTCACCGAATTGCCCCGAAAAACAGCAGGATGAGTAAGAGTGCCCATGCTCCTCAATCCCCACTGAGCCTGGCCATGGTCAATACCAATAATAATGATGATGACAGTAATATAATAATTTCCCGATTATAGAGGAGAAAGAAGAGCCAGCCTCTTGCTGTTATTGGAAATTAAATTTCTTTGATTGCTACAAAATCTGAAAATTTTCTTATGGTTTGGGCATTTGCATTTCTTACCTATTTATTTTCCTTGAAAGTCACTTGTTCCTTAATAACTCCCCATTGTTTTGAATTTTTGAAGATTTAAACTAAAGTAAATCTTTGTTGCTCAGGCTTTTGACTGAATTTTATGAGTTTCTTCAACAAAAAGAGAATGACTTATACATTATGATGCATCAGAAAGCCAGGCTCCATTCCCCACTTGAGAATTGTTTTCATCTGTTCTCTCAGATAAGGCCACAGTTGACCTTAGCATACCATCTTGGGTCTGATCACTCAGTTCTGAGTGATACATGGTCTTTTGGCTGGGTCAGCATCTTTTCAGCAATATCCCGTGTGAGTGTTTTCAGTTTCTCTCTTCTCATTGTTATACTAAGATAGCACTAGAGAGGTCAGAGGGTAACCTCACATGAAATTCCAGAAGGTCTTTGTCCTCTGTTTTCTGTGCCTCAAGAACAATTGGCAAAATGAAATTTGATTTAACTGGTTGAACCCTTTGAGCACACTCCTTCAGAAAGTAATGTTCCCAGCATTTTGTTTCTCTTCTTAACCACAGTTTATGTCATTAGAATCTGTGAATTGACCTGGGATCCTGTTCACTCTAGTGTTTCCCAGTTTTCTCTCTCATGTAAATCCTTTTCTTTAGAATATTAATGCATTCTCATTGGGCAAAGCTATCTGTCAACATATAGTTAATGATGCACAGTTATGCGGTAAAATTAATTGTAACGAGACTATTGTCTCCATTTTCTACTTGAATTTATTAAAATAAAACTTTCATGTTTGTTAAACAACTGTTTCAAGCCAGAGAATTCCTGCTTTTTTTTATGAAAGGCTCTCAGCATAATATTCACCCTTGCTCTCCATTTTCATCACAAGCCTCCCATCTTGTTCCTATTAACATTTAAGAGATGTCTTGAATCACCATCATTTTTAGTAAAGAAATTAAATTCCTATAGACTAATATTTCTGTTTAGAAGCTTGTGACGTTTTTTTCCTTCTGAAAGGAAGGTTATTTTTCATCCTTCAAAATGGAAGCAGAGTCTTCCCAATCTTTTCACAACAATTTGAATTTATTAAATTGGTTATTTGAATTTCTTACCTGCATGGTACAGGTAGTGGTTGTACTACCAAGTGGCAATTGTTTTTATAGTAATTCATGACTTTGTAGACAATAAGCTTCTTAAAGAGCAAGAGCACGCCTTGCCCATCTGTAGATGTCTGCATCCCATCTTCTTTTGTGAAAAGTGCAGTGCCTACCTCATGACTGATACGCAATGAATATTTTTTGACAACCTAATTAAAGAATGAATGGTGGATGGATGAATGATGAGTGAAGTATATAAAAATATAATCTATGGCTATGTAACTCTATGGAGGGAACTCATGTACTTTCTCCCCATACTACTATATTATAACCAATCTCACTCTCAGAAAACTGAAAGGCTTAACTATCTAGAATATATTCCACTAAAATCCTGATCAAGTTCCTTAGAATAGAATAGGCCTGCTTATATAAAGAATTTTATTAGAAGTCTGGAATCCTGGACATTTTCCTCCCATGCCTGGTTTGACATTGTGCAAGGAATTTAAGCATGCAGAGGCCCACATCATCCATCTGCAAAACCCTCTCTCAACTCATAGTTAAGAACTGGTGCAAAAATATTGGGACATTTTTCTGAATGTACTTTGAAACTACTGAATTTATATAATAGTGTCATTAAAAGGTCCACCAGCAACCATAATAGTCACTAAAAATATGTGAATGTTTTAAGGTTTCCTTAAAAAAAAACCATATCTTCATATATGAAGAACACAAGAAAAAAGACATGGTACAATTCAATTAACAAAGTATTTATAAAAATTAAGTTTTTCTTTTAAATAGAAGATTTATATGCTAATAAATACTTGACTATGGAAGACTATTCTTGCTACAGCCTAAAGTTCCATCCACAATGACTGAGCAAGAATGGAAGGGAACGCCAAGAACTGTGACAAACTTCATTACTTCCTATTTCCCAGAAATAAAACTTGGGGTCTGGGTGAAAGTGCTCTAATCTATGCGTCTCTGGTGTGATGCCAGGACCCAGATGTTCTGCAAGAAGACTCCAGATGGTCTAGAGTAGCTCTTTGTAAAAGCACAATAACATTGATAATAGGCCATGCCTATAATTTCCATTGTGAATTTGTATTTGTTTACCATCTTTAATACAATTCCTTGACATCTTTTCATACAGCATCCTAGACATCAGAGGATTTACAGTCTCTTGAGAAGAGAAAAAGAAATAAAGAACAAGTACCTAATCTATTTACAATTTGTTAGTTAGAACAATGTTGTCAAACTGTAGATCATGACCTATCGTGGCTTATGATATAAATTTAGTGGATGACAACCAATATTTCTTTTTAAAAAACAAAGTAAAATAGAAACGAAAATATCAGAGCATATCATATGGCATAGGGCTAAGTGTTATTTTGTGAAATTTCTGCATAAATTGCATGTTTGTGTGTAGATCTGTATTAAATGTATTTTTTACTGTGGGCTGTGAAAAAAGTTTGAACGGCCCCGAGTAGGACTGAAAAAATACAGAGCGCTGCAGCCCAGCTTAGGTGGCCAGGCCATTTCTACAAATGCTGTGACTGGTAAATATGTGGGCTGCCACCTGGGTTCCCATCAGCTGCCCGGGATTGGTACTAGCTGCTCCTGAATGCAAGGAGCATGGCGAATTCAGGCTTGTTGAATAGCAGTAGGTGGCCCTATTTGGCAACGCTCCCTGGCCATTCCAGTTTAGACAGACAAGTCTGACATTCACAGAGGGAGAAAGTGACAGAGCATAGAAGATCCTGGTACAGCATTAAGGGTCTTAGAGACCATGGACCCACCCTCTCATTTCATATTCTAGCCAGGAAGAGGGTGTGAAACCTCCTGGTGTTCAAGGATAGAGCGAAAGCTTCTCTCCCTTTTCCATACCTCCACTCCTCCACTAGATAATCCTGCCTGACATGGGATTTGATGGGATAGAAGTATGTTGGCATCCTAAAAATTGTGACCTCTCCACTTTACGTAAAGCTAATCAGCATGAGGTCTCTCCCAAACTGAAACTTAGCCATGATTACTAAATGATATATGGTTGTTTGTGATATAGATAACATTTCAATAGGGACTTCACTTAAAATCCTCTGAAAACTCTTATTATACAAGACCTCTGGCTGAACTTCAACCCTCTGCTAAGGAGTGCAAAAGAGTGCTGCTATATCTACTAACTGCCCTTCCTCCTCCCAGCTCCACTGCAAATGCTGGGAGTGTTAGGCAAAGTATCCTATTTACCTTGTAAGAATTTGGACAAAGTGAGGTCTCAACCCCTAGAAGAGTATAATTAATTAAAGATAACTGGTTAATTGAATTTAATATTCAACTCTGGAGCTATAAAAAGGACAAGGTGACCATCTATTATCACATCCTTAGTAGCTTTTGGCTTTCTTTATAACAGATGTTTTTCTGTGTTGGTCAGTAGTATCCTATGGTTTATAAAATAAAGAAAGATGCCTGAACAATTGGTTGGCAAATTTCCCAAACTTAGGTCAGTCTCAAGAATATGAGAAATGGTGCTATGTTGAGGGCAAATACAAAAAGAAAAATCAGTTTAATATTACAAAACCTATTCTAGTTTGGCTGGGTGCTGCCTGAACTCCCGTTGCAGAGAAGGACAAGTGGTCCATGTGTGGTTACAGATATCAACTACCAACAATGTGTTTGTGTAATAGCACTATATGATCTTTCAAATTTTCTATGTAGGTTGTTGTTTATCTTAGAGAGTTGATCTATTTGTCACTGATATTTTCCCTTGGAGTTCAGTGCAATATGAATATACTCCAATTGCAAAATTATTTTTAAAAATAAGACTGAAAATCTGTGCTGATCAATGTTTGCCAAATATTAAGCATGATTAGAAAAGAAATGAGACTTTCTAAAAACCAGACATGCCAGAATTTATGCACCTCAATAAAGTCATTTGGTAGGTTTCAATTGTCATTTAACTCTGTTTTCCTTGTTCAGAACATAACTGGAAATCATCCTTTGTTTAATTCGAATTATAGTATCTTGGCAAGTTTTCAAAACTCTCCAGCCCTCCATTTCCTCATCAATAAAATGGGGATTTTTCCCATAGATATCAATCAGTGGAATATGAGTGCAGCACAATTGCAAAAATATTTCAGAGGTTTTAATAAAATAACATAGGCAAAGTTTCAAACACAACTAACTCATAGTAGGCCTTTAATATATGGAAGATGTCGTTGTGCTTTATTTATATGTAGCTCCTTCCATAAAACATAAATATTTTCTTTTTTTTTTTTTTTTACTGGAAAAAAAAATTAACTTTTAATTGTAATTGACCAAACTGCATACAGGTAAACAAAAGAAACACAATAAATATTTTCTTTCTTCTGAAATAACATCCTCAGAAACAACAAAATGAAAGTACAAAGGTCTCCATTCTACCCTCACCACTGCCCCCAGCCATGCCCCCTTCTGTCCATTCTCTGCACTGCAACCAGCTTTGTTTAGAGAGAAGATCCATCTAATTCCTCAGTTTAAGGAACTCTTCAACATGCTACACATTTAGGGTTCTTTATCATTTGGCCTCTGCCTACCTTCCCAACATAACTCCCGTGCTGAAAATCCCATTACTGGATATAACATGCAGAACTGTGTGGGAGGGAGTGTGGTCTACAATGTGAACTATGGTCCAAGCTTAGTGGCAAAGCCCCAGGATGTGTATATGCATTGCTGGTGATGTGCCACACTAATGAAAGATGTTTATGTGGGAGGTTACGGGAGGTGTGGGAGGTGGGGAACATGGGAATCCCTCTAATTTTTGTGTAACACTTATGTAATCTAAGCATCTTTTAAAATAAAATAAAAAAAATTTTTTTTTTAAATCCCATTGCTGGTACACAGTCTCATGCCTTTTTCAGTTTGAACATGATTTCCCGCTGCTTACGATGTCTGTCCCTGATTCTCCAACCAGCAACTCCTATATAATGGCACCTCTTTTTCCCATTCTGCAGTGCACAGTTACGCTCCCTTCACTGAACTCCAGGATCACATTGTGCTTTCTTGTCGCATTAAAATTAGTTGCTTGCACATATATCCCCTTTACTAGAGTGTACAGTAGTATCCCAGAATACAGGCCATGGGAGGCATTATCATGTGGAGGTTAAGAGCACACACTTTAGAGTCAACAAAAAGAAAAAAAAGAACCTTGGCTCTGTCCTTTACTAGCTTGGGTGGGTGACTTAAACCCTTGTATTATTTCCCATCTGCTAAAACAAATACCATACAATGGATTGGCTTAAAAAATGGTTTTGAGGCTAGGAGAACTCCAAAACTGAAGCATCAGCAAGATCATGCTTTCTCCTTGAAGACTGTAGTGTTCTGGCATCGGCTACAGGCGATTCTCTGTCTTTGGCTTTTCTGTCACGCGGCAATGTACCCGGTGATGTCTTCTCATCCCTCCTCTATATTCTTTTAATTTCCCGTTTCTTGCTCTTCCTGTGGCTTCTCTCCCGTGTACAATTTCCTTTGCTTCTAAGGACTTGAACCACCTCATTCCGTCTGGGCACATCCTAACGATAACATCTTCAAAGGTCCTATTTACAAGTGGGTTCACACCCACAGGACCAGGGGCTGGGACATGAGCCTCCCTTTTGTGCGGGACATGATTCAATCCCAATACCACTCTAAACCTCAATTTCTTTATCTGGAAAACAGATCCTGCCAATACCTGCTATGTAGACTTACGTGACACATGACACATTCAATAACCACTAGCTGCTTTGTTTCGTTCATTTATTCATTTATTACTTGAGGCTTTACAGTAGCCAGGACCTAGAAAATAGTTGATATTTAGTTCATGTTAAATGAATGAATGGCAACTCAAAAATTATCTTAGAGACCTAGCTCCTTACTCTTGAGAAGTTAAAAAAAAAGATAGTCTATGATTCCCTTAGTAACATACTACAGCAGTTCACAATTCATACAGTGAGAAATGTGATGAACTTTGGAAGAAAGATGACTCACTTTAAATTGTATTCTTATAATTTTTGTGTTGCTATGGTTCAGGTATGACTCAAAGTAACAAAAGTGCTACTTTTCTAAAAAGTTGCTCTTAATGTAAATTGTGAAGTGAATGAATTGCTCACATTGACTTCACAGAAAAAGACCTTTACATGGGAAAATATGACTGCAAAAGTATATAAAAAGGTGCAATACTCTTGCCTATAGGCCTTGGAGTTGGAAGAGACATCTCAGACTAATTGGACTTGCCACCACAGTGTCCCCCAGGTTTGTAGATATTTTTGGATGCTTAAAGAGACACTAGGTACCTGGCCTCACAAGTTGCTGATCTGGGACAGTACTTGATAACCCTGTTCCAAGGTTTGCATTGATGCTATCCACAATGCCATAGAAGTGATAGGAAAACACATAGGGATAAAAAAAAAAAATCCTTGATTATTCTGCTGCTTTTCATTATTCCAGAATTGTTGCTAGAAATAAGAGAATATGGATCCAGTGCTATTTTGTGCTTGGTTGCTTTACAATGGGACTTGGTTTAATGGGATTTATCTGAATTATTATTATTATTATTACTTTTTAAACAAAACCTCATCTTGTAAATTTTAATGCATTATATCTTTGACTCCTTTTAAATTTCTACTCTATCCCATGACTCCTTATATTCTACCATCTTTTAAATGTGCATACTTGTTTCTTCACTGGCAGATAGTACACGGTGTAACCTTTGTTTTATAGATGAAGGAAGTGAAGGTTTCATTAAGTTAAAGATTTGTGTTCTGTACCTTTCCACAGTAAAATATTTCGGGAAGAAAATCTGCATTCTTTATGAGACTGGCCCTAAAACTCCATAGATCTGAATTATCCTCGAAGTCTGGTTATGCGTCAAAAGATCTCATTTTTTTCAAAATATGGTGCCTAAAATGAAAAGCTGCTAGGTTGTTCATACACTGTGCTTTGAGGAACAGCTTTCCACAGATGGAAGGGCATAAAAGTGATGGGCTGTTATCTTGTAGCCTGAAACTCCACTCTTGAACACATGAAATATTGATATTAAATCAAGCTGTACCTGATTTTCCCCATATGAAGCCTTCCAAGCTCTTGACCTCTGTTCTTTTGCTGTTTCCTTTTAGGCAGAATTCCAGTGGTGGGGCAGGGGTTGGGAGGATATGTGGACGGCAGTGAAAGATAAATTGAAGCTGGACAGGGATGTTTGTGTATTTTAGTAAATTCAGAGATGGCAGAGAACAGTAAAATTAAGTGCAGTGACAATATGGTCAAACAAAAGAAATTATTCAATATATGAACTGTTTTGAACATTTTTCATGACATCACTAAAAGCTAATAAACGACTTCTAATATTTATAAGTAACAGATTTTGAAGGAAAATAAATTCTAAGCAAGATTCTAATTAGAGTATTTGTTATGGTAATGCTAGCTGCTGTAACAATGAAATCCAAATCTGTTAATGGCTCAAACATTTATTTCCCACTCCTGTAAAATCCAAAACTCTTGAATGACTGGTGGTTCATCTCTAAGTCCTGATTCAGCATCCTCAGTTCCTTCTATCTTGTGGCTTCACCATTTTCAGCACATACCTTCCAAGGTTGCCACATTCCTCTGCATCAATTCATAGGAAGGGAAAGAGCATAGAGTATCTGTCATGGGAGATTTTTATTGACCAGGCCCAGAAATGCTACATTTGACTCTTACTCACATTCCCTTAGCTAGGGAACTCAGTCACATAGCTACATCTAACTGCAAGACAGTCTGGGAAATGCCTCTTGGTTGTGTGTCTATAAAGAGGAAGAAAAGCTTTGTTTTGATCATCTAGAAGTCTCTGCCATGCATATAGCATTCTTTATATTTTCAATAACAGCAGCTTCAAAAAATTTCTTCATAGATAATTTGACAAGATCATTAACCAGGTGGGTTATGGGTATAAAGAGTCCTTTCCATATAAAACAAAATATAGCACATATTTTTAATACATCCTAAAAATGTAGACTGCTCTTTTAGCCTCTGTAATTGTCTCACCATTCTGTCTAGAAGTAGTAGAGTAAAGGAAGCCATATAGACCTGGTAAAACTTAGGTAAATTCCTCAAACTGTCTGATCTTTACTCTGCTCAGCTATAAAATGAGATAGCAATAGTCTCTAGGTCATCTATTGGGATGTTTAAATAGTTTCTGGTAAAGCACTTCATATAGTGCTTGGCACATTGTGAATACTCCGTAAATATTAATTACCATCATCATATTTTAGGATATTGTTTGATAAGGTTCCACTCATCACTGGTCCCTGAAGTATCTTCCCTAATTAGACCTCCAATTCTACCACAATTTTTTGAATCCCATAGCTTTTCTGTCAATCATTGGATAGCTCCAGTTTTAGGGTATAGGGTACTAATGGAACTAAGATTGTGAGTAGGTTAAGATTATCTAGTTCTCCTTGTCTGAGTTTTGGTAGATTATGCCTTTCATGGAATTGACCCATGTCATCTAGGTTATCAAATTTTGGGGCATAGAGTTGTTCAAAATATTTATTTATGATCCTTTTAATGTTCATGGGATCAGTTATCAGGGCCCCTCTTTCATATCTTATACTAGTAATTTGTTGCTTCTATTTTCTTTGTTGGCCTGGCAAGAGGTTTGTCAATTTATCAGTCTTTTCAAAGAACCAGCTTTTGGTTTTGTTGATTTTATTAATTTCCTGTTTCCAATTTCAATGGTTTCTCCTCTAATTTTTATTATTTCCTTTCTTTGGCTTACTTTGGTTTTAATTTCTTATTTTTGGGGTTTCATAAAGTGGAAGCTTAAGTTATTGATTTTAGATCTTCCTTTTTTTCTAATATACATATCCAATGCTATAAATTTCTCTCTAAGCACTGTTTTTGCTGCATCCTACAAATTTTGGTAAGTTGTATTTTCATTTTTATTTAGTTCAAAATCTTTTTTTCATTTCCCTTGAGACTTCTTTAATCTATGTGTTATTTAGAAGTTTAATCTCCAAATAATTTGGGATTTTCTAGATGTCTTTCTGTTAATGATTTCTAGTTTTAATTTTCTTATAGTCTAAGACACACTTTGTATGATTTCTCTTCTTTTAAATTTATTAAGGTGTGTTTTATGATCCAGCATGTGGACTATCTTGGTGAATATTCCATGTGAGCTTGAGAAGAATGTGTGACTGTGAGTGGATTCAAGTTCGCTTTTTTCTCCACTCTATGGCCTTGGACATTCTCTCTAATTTTTATAAGGGAGCAGAGTCCAGGACATGCAGATTAGTGTAAACCTAGCAACACTACCAGGCAAACAACTCAAAGCAAATGTCCTGTTGGCAGAAGATCAAGAGGGATGAATATTATATATGAAGGTTGACATAGTTTTTCCAACTCACTAATAATAGATATTATGTCTGGAGTACCTACTCTATGCCAGGGGCTTGTCAAATATTTTCTCATTTAAACCTTACAGTAACTTCTCAGGCTGATATTTTATCATTTTATGTATAAGGAAAGTGAACTTCAGGAAGTTTAAGTAATTTTCCTACTTTACATAGATAGGAAAACAGAGGCGAAACAACAGTCAATACCAGGTCTGCCAGTCTTCTATGCCAAAAGCATAAAAGTCTAGAGGATTTTACCTTTAATTAGCTTCACTAGGTCTAGTTCAAACCTGGTTCTTAATATCTGGTAGAATACCTACAGAGAGAGTTATGGGGATATGGAATGGAATCAAGACGAAGGAAGAATGGTTTCTGGAGTATTAGTTATATAAAAAAAAAAAAAAACTCTCAGTGTAATAGGTAACTACTCTTCTTTAAAGTGACTCATATAAGTAACAATTACCCTAAGTTGTTTTTAATGATGCCGATCCTATTGAAGAGTACTTACATCCATCCTGGGAATAAATTGTATGCTTTTCAGAGGTTAATGCTTTCAGGACCCAATGTATAATTTAAATTAAGAATTTACTAATTGGCTCCCGGGGGACTTGACCACCAACTTTAATTTTCCAAGGTCATCTTTACAACTAAATCCTATTTATACAAGTTTTATTTCTAGCATTAAAACTTTGCATTTCAGAATCAATTTTGTACATATTCTTTCAGGTATGTTAGCAAAATCAAAGTGACATTTTTATGCTGGGTTCTACTGAAAGTTTACTATCTCATGATATTTGTTCTTATATATAATTCTCTCCTTCTATGATATGTTCCTGTTAATTCATCCATTTTAACAATTACTTGGAAACTAAGAACACTTTTCCAATGATAAAAACATTTACATATAACCAGTATTTTTTTTCTAAGCTCAGAGGATTCAAGAATTGGTTTTAATTTTCTTGAAGAAAAAAACTTTGTAATGAATTAGATACATATTTCAGCTTTCCACCATTTCTGAGTATTTTTTGAGCATTCAATGGGTGAAGGTAATATAGTACATTGAGCATACAAAGAAAAAAAAAAAAAAAGACATGCTTTGCCTCCTTACAGGGGCTGCAAGCTAGATGAGGACATAAAACATATACCCATTATGAACTTACATCATAAATTCTTATGAAAGAATATTTACTATATATATTGAATTATATATCCCAATTTACACATTCTTATTCTTTCTTTTTAATTAATTTTTTAAAGGAAGCTTTAGATTACATAAACGTTATATAAAAAATATAAGGGATTCCCATATGCCCCACTCTCTCCCCCCTCCTTCTCACATCAACAACATCCCTCACTAGTGTGGTATATTTGTTACAATTGATGAACACATCTTGAAGCATTGCTACTAACTATGGATTACAGTTTACATAATCGTTTACACTCTGTCCTGCATTGACAAAATATACAATGGTCTATATCTGTCATTGTGGTGTCATGCAGGTCAACTCCAATGTCCTGAAAATGCCCCCATATTACAGCTATTCTTCCCCTTCTCATCCCTCAGAACCTCTGGTGGCCACTGCTTTTATGTCAATGATAAGAGTTCTTCCATTGCTAGAAAAATAATAAGTCTATAGTAGAATAATAATAAATCTACTTTAGTCAGTTGTTCATTCCCCAGTCTTGAGGATTTGGGGATGGTGATGCTCACTCTGCTTTTAATTGAGAGGGGGCTTAGATCCCATGGGCCATATGGATAGAACTATCTTGCTTGCAGTTGCAGACACTCTTGGTTCCTTGGGATGGGCATTGTCCATCATCATCTCCTTGTTAGTTGTCCTAGGTGAGCCCAATGAACTGGAGAATAGGTGTTGGCTGCAACTCTCTTGAGATTCAGGGTTCAACTGGCACAAGGATGGACCAAAGATTTAAGTCTCTAGGATATATATTTAACAAATATCATGCTAATTATAGGTTCAAGTAAAAGGGGCAGAAGAGCCAGGTGTACAGATGTTCTTATTCTTAACCCACAATCCTGTGTGTGAACCCATTTTAAATAAGGATTTCTTGAAGATGTTATTTTAGTTAAGGTGTGGCCCAACTGAATGAGGGTGGGCCTTAATCCAGAGTCCTTTATAAGCAAATTCAGACATAATAGGAGAGAAAGCCCCTGGGAGAAGGCAGAAGTTGGAAGCCAGAAGCCAGAATCCCAAAGAGAAAGGAGATATCATCATCATATGATACAAGACAGGAAAACAAGCCTAAAAACCCTAAGAAATGCCAAGAGCCAGCACCAGAATGTTATAGACTGTAGGGAGAAAGCATCTCCCTGCTAATACCTTGATTTTGGACTTCCCTAGCCTCAAAACTTTGGGCCAATAAATTCCTATTGTTTAAGCCAACTCATTGTGTGGTATTTGTCATTGCAGCCTGGCAAACCAAGACACTAAACAATGCATAACAAATCATATATCCTCTCATAAGAAGCAATAAGTCAGCAAATTACATATCCTCCCATAGGTTGGCGTCTTAAGGAAGTATTTGTTGTTAGGTTAGATTATGAATTTCTACAAATGAATTATTTAACTGAAATGCACATGCAAATAAATAAAATAAACAAAATAACTAAGAAAGTTAAAGAGTAATCTAATAACCTCTTTTATACTTAGAATTCACAAGAATGAGTAAAGTGATACGAAAATATAAGAATTAATCCAATAAATATATAAGTTAAAAAATAAGAACTCTGTCAATTAGAATTATTCCTTTTCTGAATATTGACCCTTAAAAATGTTTTTAAAAATCCCTTTGATGTAGCAAAAGTAGATGAAAAATTGCTGGATAACTTCAGTTTCTCCATGTTTATGTTCTTGAGTGACAAGAAAAGAGCTAAATCTCTGATCCCATTGCTCTTATATGACCTTTCAGAGAAAAGGGGACTTTTAAAAATGGACCGAAAACAAAGGTCAAGCAAATTATATTTGAATCCCAGACAGACACCACCTTACATAAAATATTTTAGCCCAAAACTTCATACAGTCATAGTATAGAGTGTATTGATGTAATTAGCCAATATTGATAAGCTTCTGGTTATAGATTTAAACTGAAGTGGAATTAATCTTGGATTAAACTTCAGGTAAAAATTATTTCATCAAATTAATAGACAAAAACCTGGGATTAAGTTATATAGTATTTAGGATATGCCTAGAAAGAAAATGGTAATCAAGTCAAGCTCAACTCTTGGTGTAAAACCCCTTTCAAAATATAATGGCACCAATCTATTGACAGATAATCAGTTTGCCGTGATACCAGTGGTCATGATTTTGCAGTCAGCAATTTTCGCTTTAAATTTAAGATGATCGGAAGCAGTGATGATGAAAGGCTCCTGGATCCGGAGTTCAAGAACATCATTTATTGCTTACCAGCTGGATGACTCTAAGCAGGGACCTTCAGCCCTCTGTGTCTTGCTCTTGACCATGTGTTTACTGGAGCTCTCCATTCCGCTTGCAGCCTCCCATTGTCTATCATTCTGCTCCCAGGCTTCTGACAGCCTAACGACCTGGAGCTGCTGGCTGACTGTGGTGGAGTGGGTTTGGAAGAGGGTGGTCAGTCTTATGCTGTGCCTGCCACATAAGAGATCTCTAGAGGGAAAACTATGCTGGATGAAGTCTTTGAAAGCCTTTAGAAATAAAATCTCATGCATTTCTAGAGTCATAAATTGTCATACTAAGCCAATGATCTCATTTTAGGGATATTTGTTATTGAAAGGAATATGGATAACAACTTGTCTGAAAATTATTTCATGATGTCGTGGTAAACAATATCAAACCAACCCATGACTCTGACATTTTACTGCCTTGAAATATTAATAAACAAGCAAAAAAGAGGCCTAGTAATCCTCCTCAAGTAAAAAGAAGTGAGAATGCAAAATTGTCATTTCTGTTTGAAAAACTATCTCCCCATTTTTGTCATGAAGTACAGTACAGTGTCTGCAAGGTTATTTTTATTTTGTATATATGCTATAGTGCTCAACATTTTAATTGCCACTTCCTCAATAAAATTATTGGACATCTTCCATCTTGCCATTAGCACTTGCAAAATAACTGTTAACAATATGTTATCCAGACACAGAAACTTTATAATTAATGTTGGAATAGTCTTCAAAGTCTAGTGACTAAAATATATCCTATAAAGATTACTGGACTTCATTCAATGCTGTTCTGCTATTTTAAAGTTCAGTAAATGTGTTGAGGGGGAGATATTTGGCAACCTAAGTTGGACAGTCTGGCAGCGAGACCTGAGATGCTGGAGGGTTTGGTTTCTATTGTGTGGCAAATGTACCAAAGGCCCCCAGAGTTTCAGTGCAACCCCTGAAAGGCTGAAGATCTGACCAAATGCAACTCCCAGTGGGATTCTGAATAGTCATTTGGGGCTATATTCCCACCTTGTCAGTTGATGCGGCACTGGGACAGGTTCCATTTAAGCAATAAAACGCAACAGGCCATGTATATATCTGGGTGATTATAGCATATCTGAGATTGTGTTATAAGTCATGAGGCTGAAGGCCAAGTGTCTTAACTCCATGAGAAGTACAATATTGGCCCTGAAACACACTGCCTGAAGTGTCTTATTGCTGTCAAGCAATGGAATTTCTACAGTACATTAAGAAAAGGAAAACACTTAGCACAGTGGATTTAAAATAACCATGGCTATGACGTCACTGACAGCTAATCAAAACTCTAATTGCAACCAGAGTTCTGAGGCTATTGTATAAAAGGTCTGTAACAGACACAGCCATGGATATAAGAAAGAACAACACTTATGCCACAAAAGGAACTTCAGTAGCACAGAAACCTGAAGCAAGAATGGGATGGACTGGCAGATTTCAGAAAATCTCTTTATCAGTGAGTTGGTAACTTTGCAATTATCCCACCTGAAGCAATTAAGAAAAAGTCATGCAAATGCTCCTTTAATATTCTTTCTTCTTCAGCTGCAACCTTCATTTACATGCAGTTAAATATTTCTTTAAAAGATTTAGAGATGAGACAGCATAAATGGAAAAGAAAATGCCCTGGAAGAGATGAAAGGATTATTTATAATGAACTGAGAAGAGTTTGGGGGTCACATGTTGCTTGTGATCCATGCAAGGAATTTCCAGTGATATTAAGTTGAAGTTGTCCAAAAGGATTGAAGTCGGTATGTGGTCATAAGGACCCAATTCAGATTTTACATCTAAATCTGCCTAACACCACAAAGTGGAACGTACATTTCAAGGTCCAGTTAACAGCCTCAATAAATTTAACCATGCCAAAGCACGCTCCAAAAAGGTATGTTCGAAAGGTGCCACAGGGAAGCACATAACATCATAAATGGAGAGGAAAGAAGGGGCTTGTCTCAGGAGTCAGAGGATTTGGGCCTAAGGATTTTCTGGGTCACCGTGTATAAGCATTTAATATTTGTGGGATTTAGTTTCCCTCAGGTGAGCTCTTCTTGACTCTGGTTACGACTCTTCTTCCTTAGACCTAAAATGCAGCTACTCTGTGTGATTCTTGAAAGTTTCCTGACAATGCCAGGCTACACACACACACACAGGCACAAGGGAATTAAAGTGCTATGTTTTGTTGTTGTTGTTTATCAGCTTAGCCTTCTCCAGGACCCTCCAGTGCAATGTCATGGTAAAACTAACTTGGAATGTATATGCAGCATAGTTTAAACACCCAAGTAGAGCCTTTTCTCTGACCCCCACTCCCTATCCCCTATGAGGCTCTGGCCATCTTCTGGCCAGTCAGATGGTAGAGAAATTCAAAGCAATGGACAACAGGTACTTTAGAGAGCAACAGGATAGCATATGGCCTTCTTGCAGCACCAGCATCACTGTGAGCACTATGGAGAATCTACGACTCTGTGACCATAAACACACAGTGCCCCTGACCTCCAATAAATGAGACCCTGGGTGCTGAGCAATCAGCTTAGCAACTCTTCCTTTCTTGAGGAAGAGTGAGGAAGAGGATGAGCAGAGAAGGGTTGGTAAAGCAGAAATGCATTCTCTCTTTCTCTGCTTCTGTGTTTCCTCTCTGCTCAACAATACATTGAATCTACGTATTTAATTATTATAAACATACAGGGAAATGGGGCAATTGTGGGATATTTTTATTATTTTTTAAAGTTATTTATTTGTCACCCTTCCCCCCTTGCTGCTCGTGCTTGTTGAGTCCATTTGCTGTGCGTTTTTCTGTCTGCTTGTCTCCTTTGTTGTGTCATCTTGCTGCACCGGTTCACTGTGCCCCGTGGGCCAGCTTGCCTTTGCCAGGAAGCCCTGGGAATCGAACCCAGGGCCTCCCATATGATAAATGCGGACCCAACCACTTAAGCCACATCTGTGTCCCTGGGATATTATTTTTAAGTAATATATTAAGTGGGCCAAAGAAAACCTCTTGCCAAGGGTGTCCCATGAGATATGGCTTCAGGGATGAGAACACTCCAAAGAGGAAGTCCTGCAGTGGGCAATAGAGAACTGGGAGTTGCCGGGCAAGGCATGTAGTTGAGGTCTAGGGATTATAAAACACAACATGGAGAAGGCTGCCAATGGCTCGCATGCACAGTAACTGTACTCCCTCCAGCAGCACATATCTACCACACAGCAGATGGACAGGGAGAACATGAATCCACACATATGAAGGTGGGGAGGGAGCAGGAAAGGAAGAGGAGACAAACCACCTGCCTCACAAACATACCCTGTCTACTGTGCAATCTTCAAAATGATGTGACTTACATATCTTCCTCCCCTAGTGAGCAAAACAAACTTTTAAAAAAATTAAAGCCTAAAACATGGGAATCAAGTACCAAAGAAAAAAAGGAAAGTATCCTAAAAGACCACAAAGAGATAAATCATCTCTTGGGCAGTTAAGTTGATGATCACTAATAGTGCATTTCTGGAACTAGTATGTTTGTTACATTGTTTTTTTTTTCTTTACATGACAATTTAGTCCATTTGCAAAATATAAAAAAATACAGACCTTGCAGAGGAAAAACAATACTGTTTACCCACTCCCAGAAAAACAGGCACTTGGAGTTTTCTTCTGCTGGTGGGAATTTATTGGTTCAAGCCTTCCACCCATTTTCTATCCATTCTTCTTGTGATCATTATCATGCATTTCAAAAATAGAAAATTGGGCCATCAATACAATTTCAGTCATGGAGCAGAATATTTCCTGTGCTATGAGTCTCACATGGAGATAAAATCTGTTACCCAGACTCATTAAAACTATTATCTTCTAAATGAGCAAATAAACTAACCATTCCAGGTCATGAGAATGAGTACACAGATAATGTTGCCAAATTGCAGCATTTATTTTAAGATATTGCTTTCTTTTCATTGTAATATATTACATATTCAGGACTTATAAAGTAATTAAGATGAAATAACCTTGCTTCTCCAAGTTGTAGTAATCCCTTTTTAAGTGATCAAAGAGTTTTCTTTTTCCTTTACCTCAAATCACTTATTAAGAATTCCTCCTCTAAATAAGTTTAATTTGCATCAAGGGATACATAAATGGCAATAGAATTAAACTTTGGCCTTATAAATGCATTCAAAATTGATGAACAGAACTATCCTGCTATGAGTTTTATCAATCCCAGGAATATTTGCAAAGGTGGATTAATCATGTAATGGGCCCAATGGGACCCGGCCTTTGATTGCATTTTCATGTTGCCAAGTATCCTTACTTGAATCGAGGTTTTGGTCAAGAGCCCAGCTCTCAGCATTCTTATCTCAGGTTCATTGGCTGGGCCCTGAATGAAAATGGGAATCATAATGATAGCTGTGATGATAATGACAGCTAACATTTCTCTCCCAATGGCTGAACCCAACTGGAAACCAGAGAGCAAGGGAACCTAGTGATACGAGTCTGTAGAGATCAGCCTCCAGATACAAATTAGGATGAAGAATAGTGGAGAATAGATGTGGAGGGGAAAATGAAGTCTATGCAATACCACACCTTACCCAGAACATGCAAATACTCATTGATTGGTAAATGCAAAATGTAAATCTGGGCAGAGCCCACCCTCTCACTATCTCTACTATCTACTATCTACTGTGAAGAAGAAAATTCTGGTAAAGAAATGAATGAGACTTCTGAGGGGTGTTTTTTTTTTTCTCCGCAACTCATGGACCATTCTTGGAAACGACTTTCAGCCTCCCAATCCCAGCAGAGCTCCTAATCTTTGCAAAACCTCCTCTAATGCAGACAGATAGGGTTTCTGCAGAAATGAAGGAGCACACAGTCTTCACCCCCTAGAATGTAAGCTACATGAGCACAGACGTTTTTAATCAGCATGTTCACTGCTATATCCCTATAAGGAAAATTACTAGGTTCCAAGAACTGTGGTTTGGACCATGACATGATGAGTTGCTCATCTTAGAAAAGAAACCTTCTAGCAACAGAATGTGATTAATGAAATATTCTGACCCCAGCTTATCTTTCCTGTTTCTATTCCCTTATTTCTTTGACCTTTGTAGTGGTGAAGGGTTTTAGTCTTTGATTAACTGTTGGATATTTTTTATGGTGGAAATCTATTGAGTACAATATGTCAGGCTCTGTGCTAAGAGCTTCCTGTACATTATCTTTTTTAATCTTCAGGACATCTCTCTGAGATCAATATTATTATTGATGATTTTATTAATGGGTGATGTTGGTTCAAAGACTCTCCATCTGAATTGTTTTCTAAAGCCTCTTCTCTCCTTCTCCAGCTTCCTCCCCAATAAATCTCTTATATGGCTAATTCCATATTGGCATATGTTTTTTCAGTAATGCAATTGGTACTGAAAGTGGTCTGAGAAAACAGGCAGCAAGTTGGAAATACAAGCGTGGCTCACTGATTACTGAGAAAAGAGAAGAAAATGCTGAATGGTAGGTGGGACATGGATAGTCCCTGGCACAAGCTGGTGACCAGATGCTAAAGATTTTGCTAATGGTTACCTAGAAAAATGTCAAAGTGGAAGGAAACACCCTTGCAGTTGAAATAATTCAGGTATTTGAAAACTATGAGGTAACCATAACTACAAGAACAGAGGAGTCGGCTAGTTACCTCTAATTTGTTTTGATGCCCAACAGAGGAATGCTGAGAAATGGTAGTCTATTAACAGGTAGTTAAAAGCGAAGTATGAGGGCAGCAGATGTAGCTCAGTTGGTTGAGTGTCTGCTTTCCAAGTACAAGGTCCCGGGTTCAATCCCCAGTGCCTCCTTAAAAAAAAAAAAAAAAAAACTAAATTTGAGAGCCAGAACGCCACTTTGATAGCTTACAAAGTGGAAGAGCAGACACAGCTGAACAACAGCCTGGAGACATGATAGAGTCTCAGAGCTCCAAAGACGTTTGAAAGTTTACCCAAAGCAAATCTGTTATGCTAAGGACCCTGGCTGCAAAAACCTGAGACCTTGAAATACAGTCTGGGGATATATGGATGGATGCCCTTGAAAATGTTTCTGAAGAGTCCTTGAGTCTGTTGGAACTGTATGTTTTCTCATTTTGTAGAAGGGTAAAACTTCTTTGTAAGAAGTATGGCTCTATCTTGTTAGGAAGAAATATGGGCTGTTTTATTGTTGTGTGGGAGTTCACATATGTAAACAAGAGTGCATGTGGAAGCTTAATAGCTTTCTTTGGTGACCTTACAGTTCTTATCTGGGTCTAGTGACCACCTCACTGCAGCCTTCCTGACATCGATACTGGCACACTCCAGGACTTGCACTGGCAGTGGAACTCCAACTCCTTCTCCACTCCTGTCTACCAGCCTCAGCTCACCTGTACCCTAAATGGTTCTTCCCTGCTGCCTGATGATGGCATACCAACTCTGGTCTGAGCAACCCAGCAAACGTCTCAGCCTTCCAGTTGCAATCATTCCTACTCCAATAAAGTCTGAATCTTAGCCTTGGGGAGAGAGTCTTCCTTCCATATTTTTCCTCTTCCTAAGCCTTAGGGTTCCCTTTAGAGTCCTTTTTATATCTTTATTGCTACTGCCTTGTTATAATTTTTTTTTTTTTTTTTTGGTCTTTGTCTTATCTCTTTTTTTTTTTTTTTTTTTTTTTTTCCTTTTTTTTTTTTTTTTGGGTAAAAAAAAATATAAAAAAAAAA
>JAKSZT010053791.1:24092214-24113930 GCA_026826555.1 Tolypeutes matacus
TCAACTGCTCATCCCCTCCCTACCCAAAAACTGTCAAGTGGCCACTGGCTCCACCTCATTGTTATAATTTCATAAAATTTAATAATTTTTATATCAAACATCCCCTATTCAAATTACTCTGTGATTTCTGTCTTCTGATTGGACACAGAGCAATATGAGATGCTTGATCAAGAGATCCAGAATGTAAGATTAAATAAGCAAAAAGTTATTGGCTTGGGGGGCACTTTCTCAGGGCTATTATATTTAATAACTTGGCAAGGACCCCAGATAATACAGCAAATGCATGCTGCTAGAGTAGTTCTTACAAGCTTGGAGAAAGCTTTGGGCAATGCAGAGCAAAATGGAAATGCCTGGGTTGCCCTGGCTGATGATAGAGGAAGAAATAAGAAGCTGAGGGAAGTGGGCATGCTGGAATGGATATATTAGGAGGAAAGAAGATTATGTACTACAATAGAGCCTAGAGAACATACAAACTTGACCGCTAAGGCTATTAAGAATGCATTGGTGGGAAGCAGATGTGGCTCAAGTGATCGGGCTCCTGTCTACACATGGGAGGTCCCTGGTTCAGTTACTGGTGCCTCCTAAAGAAGACAGCGAGCTGGTGTGATGGGCAGGTGTGGCAAGCTGATGCAACAAGATGACACAACAAGAGACACAAGAAGAAAAACATAATGAGAGACAAAACAAAGCAGGGAACAGAGGTGGCTCAAGTGATTAGGTTCCTCCCTCCCACATTAGAGGTCCCAGGTTTGGTTCCTGGTGCCTCCTAAAGAAACAAGGAAGATGAAGAGACACAGCAGGTGCAAACAACGAGGAGGTGGGGAGAAATAAATAAATAATAATAATAAAAAATTTTTTTAAAAGAATGCATTGGAAGGAGGGGCACCAGCATCACTAAGAAATTCATAGTGGTTCTCTGCAGTCTGACAATAGGGGAAGCCATTAAAGAGCTGAACTCATTGATATTCATGGAGATGATGGGGCCCTGAAGTAATAGAGGCTAGGTGAGGGTACTTAGCTACCAGAAGCCAGGGTGCTACAATTATCATACTGACTTGCATGGTTGGAGAGGAATCAAAGGAATCTTGACCTTTAGGGAGTTGGTGGAGATAGTTAATAGAACATGGCATCCTGGGGACAAAATTGACCAGCAGCGAACAAGGGTGTTGTTTAACTCCTACAACCAGAAAAAGGCAAGAATGGGAGAGCAGCAAGCTGAAAGAAGTCACGACAATTAAAAGTTATTATCCCTTGATCAGTTCTTGGAGCTAAGCAAATTTTAAAATCCAGAACCCCTTGATGGAAGGGGGGATCCTTAAGAAGAACATTGCAACATTGTGACAATTATATACTATAATGATTTCTCCAGTCCTTCCTTGAGGGATTAATGGTCATTTACTTGGATAATGGTACACTGGGGAAAGAGGAATGCTCAGACATATCCAGGAATATTGGACACAGGGTCTGAGTTGACCTTGATTCTCATAGACCCAAAACATCATCATGACCTCCCTGTTAGAGTAGGGGTTTATAGAAGCCAGGTAATAAATGGAGTTCTGGTCAACAGTCTGGCCCACAAGGTCGGTGGAACAACCCAAAGGTCATTTCACCAGTTCTCAAGTTTATAATTGGAATTGATATACTTGGCAGTTGGAGTAACCCTCACATTGGGTTCTCAGCTTGTGAAAATTCAAATACATAAAAAACAAGCATAAATCTTTGTTATTGGGTGCAGAATGCATGAAAATATAATTTATGACATTATTAAAATAAATGGGGGGGGGGATAGAGAGCAATAGGTAATATGTAATTTATATGGAATTGATGCCAAGTTGGAGTCACTATAAATGCTGATAAATTTTGTATGCTAAATGTAATGCCCATTGTATTAATAAAGAAAATATCTTTAAAAAAAAAAAAACTATTATAATGGGGAAAGCCAAATGGAAACCTCTGAAACTGCCCGCATCCCACAGACCAAGAGAGTAAATCAAAAGAAATATCACATATGGAGAGATGGTGGAGATTATTACCACCATTAAAGCACTCAGGAATGCATAGGAGATGGTCCCATTTATGTTTCTGTTTAATTTGCCAGTCTGCAGAAACTGGATGGATCTTGCCAAGCCTTAAGCTTCTTTATCCAGAAACTGAACAGAGAGTTTTGTTGTAATGATTATTGGGTACTCAAATTTAAATAATTGAACCCTGATTTATTACTCAAGATATAGATACCTGCAGATTACACCAAATTATAATTCTTGGTGGGGAGGACCATGTCTCTGGTTTTGGACAGAGAAAATGAACTTCTGGGAACATTATAGTCCTCCAGATTGTGCTCCATCAACAATAAACACCATAATGTTCTCAAAAAAACTAATTTCTCTTTATGGACTGTCTTTCTTCCTATAATTTGCCAGATAAATTGCAGCTCCTATTTTAAGACAACACAAGGAGCCACTTCTTTCAGGAAGCCTACCTGAAACCCCAACCACAAACTAGGCTAGTATAGATGTCCTTTCTTGGAGCTCCAACAATATCTCCTGCAGTAGCATCTCTTTGTACTTCCACCTTGTTTTATAATTGCCCATGGGTCAGTCTCCCCCTTGGACTATGAGCTATTTGAAGTAAGTATTGGTCGTTGAGTCTAAGTGGTATAGTATAGCACTTGGCATATGGTTGGCAATCTGCAAATAGTTGTTAAATGAAGGAATAAATTATTAAATAAATGTAAATATGTGTGTTGATATTTGGATTCTGTAGGAGGTCCTCAGAACCCAGCACTTTATGAATAATTTTTCCAGAACATATTAGACTACCTCATGAGTATGTATGTAGGCAATTTTCCAATTTACTCTTTTGAACTGAAACAATACCCTGCTCTAGACCACCTTCCGAGACCAGTCTCTGCAATCACCACTCTGCCCCCAGACTGATACATGGGCTTTCAGCCTTTTCCAGATAGAATTCTTGACACATGTCACCTTCACAGATGTGTCCATAAAAGGTCAAGGAGTTATCAACAGCAGAATTACCAACTGACTTCTAGAATATCGAGTACTCCCTAAGGGTTTGAGGTCCTGCTGAGTCTCCACATCTGCCTCATTGCCATGGAAGTTTCTAGTATTCCCCTTAGATGACGTAGCTTTTCATTCCCAGCTTAAAGCAAAAACTTTAATGGGCCACAGAACTATGTCTTTCCTGTTCCCAAAGATAAGAAGATTCTAGCATGGCAGTGTGGGTCAATCATAGACCAAGCTGACCAGAAACTATCTTAGGTCAGATCTTGTATTACTTTTAAGCCACGTAAGACTGATTTCACCATCTGGAAGTAGAAGCTGCTGCTGCTGCAATGACAATCTGAGTTTACCAGTTATAGGAAGCCAAGCATTGCAGCACAATTAGCATCAACTATTAAACCTTAAAATAGCTGTACACATTAACTAGTATGTTGGTTTCTATTTTGTATATGTTTTCACAGCCTGATTTATTTTTCTCAGGTCTCAAAGTGTAAAAATAGGAGGCATCAATAAATGCAGGTGCATACCTTGGCCACTGGAAAGAATCCACTGATATATTAGGAACAAACAACTTCACCATCACCTAGACAGATCCTTTATCTTTTTTCAGGGGTGTGAGGGAATGAAGTAGGAAGGTTATGCACTGTTGAATTTTTCTCATCTGGACTCCAACATAACAGCAGTCTGACTTTGAACAAATTACTTCATCTTAATGATCCTCCATTTCATTGCCCTTAAAATGGGACAATCTATTTAACTGCAAAACTTCAGCTCTTTCTATCATATCATGCTGTTTCTCATTATAAGACATGATCTTTTCCCTTGAATATATGGTGGATCTAAAAGGAGATAAAGACAGAAAAACAAGTAATGAAAATGCAATCTAAATATCTTCCAGTTACTCTTGAAAAACTTGGGCCAGGTTTCCAGGAAGATATTATAGATATAAGAATTAGAAACAATACATGACAACTGTCTGAGTGCCTGCTACAGAAGAGATACTATGAAATAGCAATATCAAAAACACTTACGCTCAGATGGGTCAAAGCTATCCATTTAGTCACCCTTCTGGCACCAAATGAGTGTTCATATCAGACAAGCTTCTCCATGTGAGGTGCTCTTCTTATACGCATCTGAAACCCTTCAAGCTGTGTCTGTGTCACAATTCTCAGCACTCTAGAATGCTCAGCAGAGTTGAGCCGAAATTGAATCTTAACTCTACTAGCTACTTGACCTCAGCTTCCTCGTTTATAAAATTGGGTTTATAATATATATCTCACAGGGGTAGTGTGAGGATCAGATGAAATAATGTTTTCATTCAAAACACTGTTCACTATTCATTATTTATTCCATAAACAATTATCAGGCTCTTGCATGTGTCCTAGGCACTGCAAGGCAGTGATGGGTAAGAAACAGTAACAGCTTTTAAGAAGCTTTAGGTGAACATTCATAGCACAATGCTGGCTGCAATGTACTGCTCTACAAATATTACTTGATTAGAATTAGAATTTTGATAGTCAGAGGATGTTCAACTGTATGTATTACAAGGGAGATATGTTCCTTTGCCATCTCCTGAACTCTTTGTCTACATCAAGAGTTTGCACCTATGGTCCCTACAGTCTTTATTACTGAACTCTCAGTATTGTGGGCATGGGAACACTCATAGACATTATGGGAAGTATTTTAGTTCTAGAGAACTCCAAAGAAAATTTATATCAAGCCACATTAAAAAGTTCTCACTCATGTATACCGTTGTTGCTAACTAGGTACATTATATTTCTTTAAATGTAATTAAAAGAATTGTATTTATTTCCAAAAATATCTCCCATGTGGGATGATACTACTTATAACCTATGCATAGTTTTATGTGTATCAACCTAAATGGCATTTTATAATATTTCTTCTGGCTGAGCTCCTGTTTTCTGCATTCCACCAAAGAATAGGGTATCAGATCTAATTTTGAAATATGAAAATATTACCCAAAAATGCACCAGTATTTCCAGGTGCACTTTATGGAAGTGCAGAACTCTTTCTCAGAAGCATAAAACAGTTGTTGAAAAAATGCTTTAAATTGCCAACAAGTCTTATGAGCTGAGCAGGGTCAAGATCAGGGAAGTGGATCTTTGAGATCCATTTGCTCCAGCCCCACAGTCATGATGGGCCTCATGCTCAGACTTTTGACAGTCCACAGTAAAAAGGGAACACAATCAATTTTCTTTTGAGGGTTAAAACTATTATTTTGTTCCATGTAAACATTTAAATATACTACAGTTATTTTCATTTCATTTAGCATTTCTTTATTGTTTTACTATACTGAAAAATAGCCAAGGCTCTTTCAAACTTAGAGAAGCCCAGGAGTAGAAGAAAGGTCTTCAGGCAACCTTTATATTCTAATACATATGACCTTTCAGAGCTTCAGGCTGGGACATCAGTGATCAAACAACTTCTGTAGTGATGGTCAGACCTTTGGAAGACTCGTGTGACTGAAAATCATGAGACTGATTTATAGAAAAATCCCAATTAAATAATGCACAGTTAAAAACACAGTATGTAACTTATGCACAGGTGAACAGTGCATTTATACTTAGGGCAGGAAGGATATTAACAAATCCTGCTTAGGGAATGCCATCATGAGCAGAAAGCATTTTGCTGATTTTATGCCTTTGATTTCTTCAGCAAGCATTTATTGAACACCTAAAATGTTTTGGATTAAATGCCAGGTGCTGTTGAGGAAAAAACAAACAAACAAAAACAAAAACTTCAATTTATGGAGTACTTATACTATGCCAAACATTTTGCAAATACAATCTCACTATCTCTTTTAAACTGCCTCAAAAACATGAAAGGTTACTAAACCCATTTTAGCAAACAAGACAATTGGGGCTCAGAGAGGTAACTTGCACAATTATACAGTAGTAAGTAGCAGAACTAGGAATCAAATCCAGATCTGTTTTTCTGCAGAACTACAGCTCTTTCCATCATATCATGCTGCTTTTTATGTAATACAAAGGATTTTACAGTTCATGGGTAAAATCCAGCCTGTACCTTGCTTTTTAAAATAAAGTTTTATTAGAATACAGCCATACCCATTCTTTTATGTATTGTCTGTGCCTGCTTTTGCACTACAACAGCAAAGTTGAACAGGTGCAACAGAGATCATACGTACTGCAAGGTGAAAATATTTGCTACTTGGCCCTTTTCAAAAATAAATTTTGTAATCCCTAATTTAAGACATGATCTTCACTCTTGAAAATATCAACCTAAAGGGGCATGTCCCGTGGGCGAGCGGCATTGTAGAGTCACCCCCCAAGTGAGGGCTCAGGCGGTGCCAGGGAGCTGTGGGCAGTCGCCGCTCCTGGGGGTGGCTATAGGCCAAGGCATGGCACCCACGGGGCTGTCGCCAGGACACGGTGGGCCACTCGGGTTCCACCCTGTGAGGTGGTGGCTGCCAGGCTTGGCCCTGCCAAGAGGCATCCAGAAACCGATAATGCTTCCTTGAATTTGCTTCTGTATTCACTTCATCAATGTCTCACATAATGAATATGTAAGAGAAATGCTGGAATATTTTAGTGTTCCCATATACCAGATTTTGCCAATTGGGGAAAATAAAGAATATGGGTCAGCTCAGTATTGTTTGCATTATTGGGTAAATTATTCCTTTAGAACCTTTATCCAAGGCCGAATTTTGAGTTGATCCCATTCTTGACCTCTGTAGACTCTGAGTACTGTGGATCTACAGTTGACTCTTTTGCTGATATTTTTTGTGTGGCAAATGACAAAGAAGCCCATTATCTCAGATATCGAAATAGTAAATGGAAAAATGAAGAAGAGGAGAAAGATGAATTTTTCCATCCTTTGCAACTAGTTTGGGGTCCATTGTCACCTGCTCTAAGATGTGACAAACAATTGAAAAATGACCTGCCTGTAAGTGAAGCTGCAATTAAAAAAATAACTGCGCTTGAAGATGAGCTCACTTTTCTTCGTTCCCAATTACTGCAATTGTGGAAATGCAGGAACTACAAATTCTGGCTTCTTTGACTTGAATGATGGGCCTAGTGGTTTGGGCCAAATGCTATCCTCAGGGACTGCTCAGCTGAGAGTCAAACCAGATCAGTTTCCAAGTTCCGGTTATCCTGCTCCACCACTTCCTCCTCCACTGCTTCCTCCTCAGCTGTCTTTCCAGCCTCCATGTCCTCCTCCTTCCATACAACCAGGAGCTAATATTTATGACAAATAATTTGGCAACTGAAATGAAAAAGCAGCATCCAGGTGCCAGGAGCACCAATTATAGCCAGAATACAAAAAAACAGAGAAATAAAAATAGTCCAAACATGTTGGATGTTCTAAAAGATATGGATAAGATGAAGCTTCATGCTGCCATTCTACTGAATGGTAATCTGGAGGCTGACCCATTCGTGAGAAGGCACAGCTTACCCTGGGATCCTGTATCTTTATTATCCCATGCCCTGAAACAAAATTTTGCCTTCCAAGATGATTCCTTTGAGAGAGAAAAAATAGATCTTGGGAGCCTTTTCCATTTTCTATTGCAGAAACTTCAAAGTTTGGACATCACATTTCACAGTCAGGGTAGTGAACTAAAGGAAGAACTGACCAACATCAAAGCCACCATCCCACCTCTCACCAGTGAAAGACTTATCTATTCTGCAGGACTGCACCAGCATGTCTGCACTGCCTTCTCAAGAGTCATCTTTAAACATGTAAATGAATTCTGCACCCTGGGATCTGTTAGTGCAGAGGTCTGAAGAGTCTTCAAGAATTTTAAGGATACTTGTCTCTGGCTTTGGAAGATGCAACAGCTAACTGGCTACTGGATTTTTCCCTATTATGTTAATGTTATTGAAAGCTAAATACATAGTTTGAATGATTTTACCAACAGCTCAATACTAGGGAACAGTAGGATTTCACCATGAGGTAACAGAAACCATTTTAATGGATTAAAGAATTAATGTCAACTAACTCTGTATTGAACTCTTCAGTAAATGATGTTATTTTGGGGTTCTTTAATAATTTTTAAAGGAATTATGATTTCTGAAGAGGCTTTGTAGCCTTTAAAAATCTGTAGTGAGGATTGTGGGAAGATGATGACAGACTAACAGGCAGAGCTCAATGCACTCACAAAAACAATAGGGAAAGAGCCAATAGCTGTCTGAGGGACCTGCTTTGGGGGTCAGCAGACCACGAAAATGCTACACAACTCCCAGGAGAGTGAGGGACAGAGAGATGAAGAAGCTGAAATGACACATGAGTTACCAAGCCTCTGTAGTGGCTGGGAAGGGCTCCCCTCCCCCACCCCCAAGATATTAAGCTGGAGCAAAACCCCTGGCTCACTGCAGCTGACTGAGAGGGGAACAGACAACTTCCCCCCTATCAGCTATTTCAAGGGAAAAGGGAAGGGAGTCAGGGGCTTTTCTTCAGTGCATTTGGCCAACATAGCCTGCTTTAAATCTCCACTCTGAGGATTCAACATAGGAACACAGGAAAGGCCAACTGAAACACCTCCATGGAAAAGTACAGTGATGAACACCATCTGCTGGCCAATCTGGAAATTACATGGAAAAAAAAAAACTGTTTATGGTACTCTCTGTATCCTACCCCTGGGAGAAAATCTGCACCCCATTAGTGAGTCCCTGACCCAATTTTGTTAACTTAAGCCAGGAAATTTTAAAGACTTAGAATTAGTTGAACCAAATATCAAAGAAGACCTATGAAAAACAAAACCAATAGGCAAGAGAAAGAAATTGGCCATCAGAGTAAATTCACCAATTCAGATGTCGAGACATCAGCAAAAAATTACAAGCCATACTAGGAAACAGGAAGAGACGGCCCAGCCAAAGGAACAAACCAAATATCCTGAAGAGATACAGGATTTAAGACAATTAATCAGTGATAATCACACAACTCTCCTAAATCACTTCAAAGAATTGAGAGAAAATATGACTAAAGAAATAAAGGATATTAAGGAGACACTGAGTGAGCATAAAGGACAATTTGAAAGACTGCAAAGAAAAGTAACAGACCTTATGGGAATGAAAGACACAATGGATGAGATTAAAAATACATTAGAGGCACATAAGAGCAGATTTGAATTGCTGAAAAACAGAATTAGTGATTTTGAAGACAGAACATCTGAACTGGATAAAACAGGAGAACAGAAAGAGAAGATAATGGAAAAATGGAACAGGGTCTCAAGGAATTGAATGACAATGCAAAATGCACAAACATTCATGTTATCGGTGTTCCAGAAGGAGAAAAGAATGGAAAAAGGGCAGAAAGAATATTTGAGGAAATAATGAACAAAAACTTTCTAACCCTTATGAAAGACATAAATATCAATATCCAGGAAGGACAATGCACCTCAAACAGAATAAATCCAAATAGATCTACACCAAGACACCTATCATTCAGAATGATAAATATCAGAGATAAAGTGAGGATTCTGAAAGCAAGAGAAAAGCAAAGCATCACATACAAAGGAAAATCATTAGGTTAAGTACCGACCTCTCATCAGAAACCATGGAGGTGAGAAGAATGTGGTATGAAGTATTTAAGGTACTGAAAGAGAAAAACTGCCAGTCAAGAATTCTATATCTGGCAAAGCTGTCCTTCAAAAATGAGGGTGGGTTCAACATCTTCACAGACAAACAAAAACCGATAGAATATGTTAGCAAAAGGCCCGACTTACAAAAGATACTAAAGTGAGTGCTGCAGCCAAGAAGAAATAACTACACTAAATATTTATGCACCTAACCTGAGTGCCCCAAGACACATGAGGCACACATTGGCAAAAGTTAAGGGAGAAATAGATATCTCTACAATAATAGTAGGAGACTTCATACACCACTCTCAGTATTGGATAGAACATCTAGACAGAGGATAAAGAAACAGAGAACGTGAATAACATGATAAATGAACTAGACGTAACAGACATCTATAGAGCATTGCACCTCAAAACAGCAGGATATACTTTCTTTTCAGTGCTCATTGGTCCTTCTCCTAGACCATATGTTGGGTCACAAGATAAGTCTCAATAAATTTTTTAAAAAATGAAATATACAAAACACTTTCTCTGATCATAATGGAAAGAAGCTGGAAATCAATAATGGATGGAAAAAGGGACAATTCATAAACATATGGAGATTAAACAACACACTCTTAAATAATCAGTGGTCAAAGAAGAAATTGAAAGATAATTCAGAAAATATCTACGGACTAATGAAAATGAGACACAACATATCAAAACCTATGGGACACTGCAAAGGCAGTGTTAAGAGGGAAATTTATAGCCCTCAAGGCTTACATTAAAAATGAAGAAAGAGCTAAAATTGAAGCTCTAATTGCACATCTGGAGGAACTAGAAAAAGAACAGCAAACTAATCCCAAACAAAGCCCAAGGAAAGAAATAGTAAAGATCAGAGTAGAAATAAATAAAATCAAGAACAAAAACAAATGGCACAGCTCACCCAGCAGTATGCCCACAGTCCATGCCTTGGGCTGTGTACTCTTCTCATTATCTTGTTTCTTAATAAACTCTTTACACTCTTGCCTACCCTAAAAGAAAAATACCAATCTTGTTCAAGCTCTTCCAAGAAATTGAACAGGAAAGAACGCAACCAAACTCATTCTATGAAGCTGAAATTACCCTAATACCAAGAGCAGATTAAGGTACTACAAAAAAAGAAAATTACAGACCAAAATCTCTAATGAATATACATGAAAAATCCTCAACAAAACACTTGCAAACAGAATCCAAAAGCACATTAAAAGAATTATACACGACGATCCAGTGGGTTTTATCCCAGGTATGCAAGGGTGGTTCAATGCAAGAAAATCAATTAGTGTAATAAACCATATTGATAAATTGAAGAAGAAAAACCACACGATCCTCTCGATTGATGCAGAAAAGACATTTGACAAAATATAGCACCCTTTATTGATAAGAAACTCTCCAAAAGATAGGAATAGAAGAAAGCTTTCTCAATATGGTAAAGTGCATATATGAAAAACTTACAGCTAGCATTGTACTCAGCAGTCAAAGTCTGGAAGCTTTCCCACTGAGATCAGGACCAAGACAATGATGCCCACTGTCACTATTTTTATTCAATATTGTGCTAGAGGTTCTAGCTAAAGCAATTAGGCTAGATAAAGAAATAAAAGGCACCCAAATAGGGAAGGAAGAAGTAAAACTTTCACTATTCACTGATGATATGATCCTATATCTAGAATCTCCTGAAAAATCCACAACAAAGGTACTAGAACTAATAGACAAGTTCAGCAAAGTGGCAGGATAAAAGATTAATACACAAAAATCAATAGCATTTCTATACAGCACTGGTCTGCAATCTGAGGAGAAAATCAGGAAAAATTCCATTTATAATAGCAACTAAATCGATCAAATATTTAGTAATTAACCAAGGACAAAAAGGATGTGTACTCAGAAAACTACAAAATATTGATAAAAGAAACCGAAGAAGACTTAAATAAATGGACAGACATTCCAAGTTCATGGACTGGAAGACTAAATATCATTAAGATGTCAGTTATACCCAAACTGATTTACAGATTCAAAGCAATCCCAATAAATGTCCCAACAGCCTTTTTTGCAGAAGTGGAAAAACCAATTATCAAATTTATTTGGAAGGGTAACGGACCCCAAATTGCCGAAAAGATCTTTAAAAAGAAGAATGAAGTTGGAGGACTTTCACTTCTGGACTTTAAAGTATATTACTTGGGGTCGGATGTGGCTCAACTGGTTGGGCGTCCTTCTCCCATATGGAGGGACCTGGGTTCGATCCCCGGGACCTCCCGGTAAAAAAATAAATAAATAAATAAAGTATATTACTTAGCTATAGTGGTAAAAACAGCATGGTACTGGCATAAAGACAGACACATTGACCAATGGAATCAAATCAAGAACTCAGAAGTAGACTCTCACATCTACAGTCAAGTGATTTTTGACAAGGATGTCAAGCCTTCCCAGCTGGGCCAGAACAGTCTATTCAACAAATGGTGCTGGGAGAACTGGATAGCCATATCCAAAAGAAAGAAAGAAGATCCATATCTCATAAAAATTAACTCAAAATGGGTCAAAGACCTAAATATAAAAGTGACAGCCATAAAACTCCTAGAAGAAAAGTAGGAAAACATCTTGAAGATTTTATGATAGGTGGTAGTTTCTTAAACCTTACATGGGAAGCACAAGCAACAATAGAAAAAATACATAAATGGGACCTCCTCAAAATTAAACACTTTTGCACTTCAAATGACTTTGTCAAAAAGGTGAAAAGGTAGGTGACTCAATGGGAGAAAATATTTGGCAATCACATGTCCAATAAGGGCTTAATATCCACGATATACAAAGAAACCATACAACTCAAAAATAAGAAAACAAACCACCTGATTAAAATGGGCAAAAGACTTGAAAAGACAATTGTCCAAAGAAGAAATACAAAATGATGAAGAAACACATGAAAAAAAAAAAAAGTTCAACATCACTAGTGATCAGGGAAATGCAAATCAAAACTATAATGAGATAACATTTCATGCCTATTAGACTGGCTGCTATTAAAAAGTCAGAAAACTAGAAATGTTGGAGAGAATGTGGAGAGACAGGAACACTTATTCACTGTTGGTGGGAATGTAGAATGGTACAGCCACTGTGGAGAACTGTTTGGCAATTCCTAAGGAAGTTGAATATAGGCTTGCCATGGGACCTGGCAATACCATTACTAGTATATACTCAGAAGAACTGAAAGCAGAGACATGAACAGATATCTGCACACCGATGTTCATAACAGCATTATTCACAATTGCCAAATGTTGGAAACAACCTGGGTGTCCATCAACTCATGAATGGATAAACAAATTGTGGTATATACACACAATGGAATATTATGCAGCAGTAAGAAGAAATGAGGTTGTGAAGCATATGACAACATGGATGAACCTGGAGGACATTATATTGAGTGAAGCAAGCCAGACACAAAAGGACAAATACTGTATGATTGCACTAGTGTGAACTAAATATATGGTGTAAACTCATGGAGTTAATAATTAGAATATAGGTCACCAGAAAATAGGAGAGTAGAGAATGGAAAGCTGAGGGTTAATTTGTGCAAAATTGGTAAAAATGTTGTTTGTAAATCTTTGGAAATGAAAAGAAATGCTTAAAGCATATCATGGTGTTTGTAACTAGCAGAACTATTGTATGGGTATGACAGTGGTTGAAAGGGAAAGTCTCAGGTCATGTATATTACTAGAAGGAAAGCTAAAAACTGTAACATGGGACTCTGTAAGATAGTAAAACATGAATACAGGTGATATTGCATGAATACGGCTGCTGCAGAGGACAGACCCTCGTGGTCCTGATGCTGCACCAGTATGGGCCACTCCCAGCACCAACCACTTCCAGCAGCCTCAGTGACCCCTCCTGTCGGGCGACAGCTACAGAACCTGAAGGTAGCTTCAGATGGGACAGCACTGCCCTTCCCATCTCACTATCAGCGCTTCACCACTTTCACCTTCACCTTCCTAGACTCTGGCTCCCAGAAGGCCCTCAGGGGACCAGTTTACTTCTTCTGCAGCGCTTCTGCCTGCCACCCCTCGGGGCTGGGGACCTGCTCCACAACCTGTAGCTCTGGGACAGCAAGGTGGCGACAGTTCTCGGGTCACCACCATGACCCGGCCAGGCCCCAGAGCATTGTGAGCTCTCCAGGGCCGGTGGGCTTTGAGGATTCTTACAGGTAGGAACCCACGCTGGCGCCGACAGGCTCCACCAGGAACTCCAACCCGAAACCTCACCTCTGGGCCGTCGTTTTGCTGCTGACTGTCGCTCTGGTCCTAGTGGTTGGTGTCTTTGTGCTTCTGAGCCAGATCTTGGCCTGGAAGCTTCAGGAAGACACCAGAGGGTGAATGGGCTCAATAAAACATTACTTCAAACTTAAAAAAAAATTTTTACAAAATATAAATACAAATAAACTGGAGAAAAGGAAAAACAATAGCAGGCATGTATGGCAGGAAAATCAGAGAGAATGAGAGATGATGAGTTTTTGTTGTTTTTTATTATTTTTATTATTGGAATAATGAAAGTGCTCTAAGAATGATTAAAGTGATGAATGCACAAATATGTGATTATACCAAATACCATTGATTGTACACTTTGGATGGATTTATGCTTTATTAATATGTATCAATAAAATTGATTTGTTAAGAAAAAAATTAATTTAATGTGAAAAAAAAAAGATGTGCCTTCAGGAAAAAAAAATCTGTAGTGTTCTGGTTTACTTGGCTTCCAACAGCTTTTCAAATAAGATAAAATTATAATTTCTTCATTAAAATAGTCCTAGTTTGAAGCATATATGTTGATCCACATAAAAATTCTTCCTCAGATAAATGTTCTTATTCTTAGAAACTGATTTTGACTGTTAATTGCTAGAAGTAGAATTGAAAGGATCTTGACAAATTTTGCCTACACTTGTTATGTCAGTGTGTAGGCCTATCATTATTTTGTTTCCTTTGTTCCTTACTACATTTATCCTCCATTCCTTTGTAAATGGAGTATGAAAAAAATGTGCATGTTAAGCTTGAAAATATATATATCAACTTAAAATGGAAGAAAGATAGGAAGACAAATAATTAAAATACAATTTAAAAGCATTTCTATCACACCTGGCTATCTTAGCCAGGTTCCCAGAAAAACAGAGGCTGAGGCAAAGTTTATATGCTAATATTTTATTAGCAAGTGAAATCCCAGGCAAATGAGAATGAGAAGAAAAGAGAAGGAAAGCAGAGAAAGAAGGAAAGCAAAGAGTGGATAGTGTGTTACCAAGTGCAGTGCTTTGAAGCTATGTACCCCCAGAAAAATATGTTCATAAATATTCTTGTTATTAGTGGAACACTTTGGGTTCTGAGCTTCTAGGTTCTTGGCTATGTCATATAAAAGAATTTAAGGACATGCCATAAGGTAGTCAGTGGAGTAAAAAGTTTATTAAGCAACAAGAAAGCTAGAAATGAGATAAGTACACAATCTGAGACATGTGTTGCAGAGTGCTACAGGGTGAGATACACATGTGGAGCCCCAAGTTCAGCCTTTTTAAGACCTTTCCTCCTTCCCCTTCCTAATGTTGGGGAGGGCCCCCAGTTCTTTGCTGTTCTGATTGGTTGCCTTAATATCTCCACCTGTTAGCTCTCAGGGGACCAATGGAAGGCCTGTTTGGAGTTATCTGGGGCTTCCCCTTGTCCCCAGAAAGAGTTCTAAATGGAAGATCATGGCCAGGGTCTCTACAGTGTCTTTCCATCTTTATTCTTAGTACCAGCCTTCTCTAGGGGGCCTCACGGCCATGTTCACTGCCAGGTCTCAGCTGTGACTCAAGTCTTACCTCTTTCCCTATACTAACTTGCCTCACTGTGGATATGAACTCTTGTAAATAAGACCTTCTGATGAGGTTACACCAGTTAAAGTGTGGCTCAGCTGAATCAGGATGGATCTTAATCCCATTATCGAAGACCTTATATGGAAGATCACAGAGAGAGAGAAAGCCAGAGGAAGCAGCCAGAAGCTGAAAGCCAATGAAACCTGGAAGAGAAAGGAGAATCCAGATCAGGCTGCCATGTGTGCTGCCGTGTACACTGCCATGTGACAAAAAAGCCAAGGACCAAGGATCTCCAGCAGCCAGCCCCAGAATGCCAGCCTTCTGGGAGTAAGTGTAGCTTTGATGATGCCTTGATTTTGTACTTCTCCTTACCTCAAAACCATGAGCCCTAAATTCCTGTTGCTTAAGCCAACTTAATGCATGGTATTTGTTTTTAGCAACCAGAAACTAAAACACCAAAATAGGCCACAGCTTCTGAAGAAAACATAGCTGGTTATCAGTCATGTGGGATGTCTCCAAGGAGGCTGTTTGAAACAAATATACCTTAGAACAGTCTTTACCCCTCCAGGAGGCCAAGACAATTGGTGGCATTAGAAAATGAAGCAAAAGTGGCAGCTGCTGGATCTTTATAACTGCAGAAATTGTGTGAGCTATCACAGGGGCTGCTCAGGCTGGGAAGCATGGCAAGCAGCTAAGACCCAAGGATAGAAAATGCTGAGCAAATCTTGATGCATAAACTGTTCTGGTACACTCCACCCCTTTCACCTCTCAGATTTGCTCTAACCCTTTTATGATAACCAGATCTCATATGAGAATAAGATGTCCTCACTTATTCCCTGAAAGGGTAGATGCAAGTCTTATCTTTGAAAGTAACGGCCAATTGCAGTCTACTAAAAAATATTTCAGTAGCATTAGCAATCCATACTATAATCCTTGATGCTGCAGTAGCTGCTCTTAAAGCCATAGTTGATTGTTATCATCCCCCTCCTCTACCCCATTAAACTTCCCTCACCCTTGGCCTGGTGGACTTAGGCAGACTATGATTCCTGAGGAATATAAGCTTTAAATTGTCTTGCCATGGTTGATGGAATTGCCCATTCACAGTTATCACTGGCCACAGAAGTACCAGTAGATACCCCAGTGATTCCCTTGGGCATTATTCCATACCACTCCATTCCAAATTATAGTAGCAACCCAAAGTCCTCATGATAATCAGAGTTAAGTATGCCAAGCTTTGTTGGTCCACTGTTATGGATATGCTTAATCCAAAATGATAGGTGGTAATCACAGCTTCCAATTCAGTGGATCTTACTTTGTCTCTATATCTATAATTCAGGAACTCAGCAGAGCCCAAGATTGCAGGAAGTTTCCATAAGTGGGTCACTGGGAATGATAGAAAGTCATCACTTCCACCTTATGTCAGCTGAGTCATTAAAGAAATAGCCCCCCAGATGGAATTATTAGTGCAACATATTTAGTGTAGGAAATGTTTGTGAGGGATGGAGGGAAAGTAGTAGGAATAGGTAGGAAGACACTGCAATACAATTCTGATACCTCTGAAAGGCCCTTGCCCTATAAATGAAAATTACTTTTAATTCTTCATATTGCTGGGGATCAAAAGAAAGTATTCCCAAATCAATATCTTCATACCAAGTGACAGGCTCTTTGTGGATGTCAAAGGAGCTGAAAGTGAAGTTACCAGCCTCCTCCCCACTTACACACACACAATCATACACACACACATTAAGACTAAAGTTGTCTACTTTCATCCTCCACAATCCATCTGGTTTTTTCAGAGGCCCGGTAGGTGAATTGAATGACGACATAATGGAGAACACTTTGTTCTTTTAAATGTCTGACAGTGATGCTAATTTATCTCTTATCAGGATGCAATATTGCTTCTGATGTGCTTGTCCTGGCAAAGGGGAAGGGAGGTTAATTTTAGGAGCTTTCAGTTGGCCCTTCCATATGGGGGTTCTATCAGCTGCTAAGTATATATTTGCCATATGACCACAGAGTAGATTTGTGAACCCATTGGACTCATGATGAAAAAAATTTGGATGAAAAGTTCTCTGACCTCCATAAATGCCCAGTCTAACCAGAGGACCACCATGGCATTTCAGGTCTAATACAATCAATATCAGCTTAGTCCCCATATCTTACAGTCCTCAAAAAGTCTGGGTATTCCATTTTTCCCAGAGCATAATTACCCTTGCCACAGGGCCCTCTGGAGAAGGACTTGTATATATTTATCATATGAACCTGAGCTGGCATTTCACATCAAGAGGACAGGCTTTTTTTCAATTGACTTTTGTTCTGTGAACTAGCCTATATTTGGAACCTGGGTAAGGTATCATGATTTCCCATTGATGCAACTGATGGATTTCAGTTGTTCTCATTATATAAATCAAGCAAAACCCAAGTCAACAGCCCGTCTATCTTGGCCTTAGGAAAACTATATCAGCCAACAGCATACATCCTTGTGGGTTAAGATGCACTGATTACCTTGCTGCCCATTACAGTAATTATGTCCCCTTTACCTCTGATGATTAATGCTGCCACCAACCTCTGTTATTCTGAAATCCCATCATCCCCATTGATATTAGAGATCCCAGTTCCATGACAGCATCTCTTACTGTCAACCATGGCCTTCAGAAGACAGCTACAGCTAAATTTCTCAAAGATTCGGGGTTCCTATTCACCAACACGTTCCTAATTGCTTCAGAAAAGAGATTTTTTTTCCCCTTCTCTCTCTCAGGGAACATAGTCAGGTGTTCCACATAGTAAATCCATTCTAATAGCATTTTGACTACAGTGAGCTTTCTGACCCTTTCTTCAATATCTGCCAAGAAAGTTCCACCGTCACTACCTCATTAATGTAAGATATTGCCATTTCCAAGTTTCAAGGAGCCATCCCAGCAAATTATTAGGACCAGCTGTAGGCATACTTGCCAAAACACTGAATCCTGAGTCATGTGCAAGATCCTGATACAATAAATTCTCTCTACCCTACTTATGTGCTGCCCTTCCCCCCAATTAGCCCACTTGGGATGTGAGCCTACATGTGTCCCCATGTTCCAGCTGGCATATACATGTATATCCCAGTTATACAATTCTTTTGGTATGTAGGCACCCTTGTACTTCTCTGCTCAGGCTCTGCCAAGACCTGCTCAAAGTTATTTTCTGAAGGTTATAAGATATGGTGGGACTTGAAGACAACAAACACCAATCTTCCAAGGTACCTATTTAAGGTGAGATCATTGCATATTGTCTATATAAGGGGACGCTCCTGGCCTCTGGAACGGAGAAAGGAGTTGCTTCTGATGGACAGAAGACTCATAGAAATTGGGTATTAAAGAACATAGGGTCGTAACCAAATGTCCTCGTTCCAGTTCTTAGGATCTCAACTCTTCCATATCAGAGCTCTGATTTTGATATAGAATAATTATTGAGACTGCACACTTAGCTGTCTTTACAGACTTGCCACCCTCATAATCAGATGAAGACCTGAATTTCAGCCCAGTCAGCCAGCCTTGCAGCTGCAGGAGATGAAAGTCTCTTTAAAACTGCTATGAGATCCTCTGGCTCACACAGCATGGCGTAGGTTAGCAGTTAGCTCTCTTGAGCCTATAATTTTTTGCAAGACTTCTGATGATGTCAGAAAAGCAGCCACCCTGTAACACAATTCTTGTAATTTTTGTTGCTCCCATAATGGTCAAGTACAGAGACATGATGTACTAAATGCTGTGTCATCCACCTGCACCTCAACCCAATTAACAAGAGATAAAAGCTTTAGTAATTTTGATACCACAAAATTACCACAACACTCCCTACCCAAATTGCCTTATCCTGGGTTTTCTACAGCTTTGTGACTCAATATGTGGTCCATGGACCACCAACATTGACATCCCTTGGAAGCTTGTTAGAAATGCAGAATCTCAGGCCCCAGCCAAGTTGTCTGGAGTCAGAATTTGCACTTAATTGTGTTCCTTATGAACACAAGACTTATGAACATTAACTTGCGAGGAGCTTTGCTCTAGAAAACAGACCCTGAAGTAAAGTTAATATGCTGCCACTTTTTTGGAGAATACAACTCCAGTGAAACAAGAGTAAGAGGAGAAGAAAAATGGGCAGAGATAAAAGGAAATCAGATGCAAGAGTGTGCATTACCAAGCTATTATAGCTTCTCAAAACACAGTTGAATAATTGGTCACAACGTATTTCTCCGGAGAAGCCACATGGAACCATAGCAACTTGGAACACTCTGTTCTTGGAAGGGAGGAGTGAGCGATTGAACAGCTGGTTCATTTCTGTTTATTGTCTTCCATTGGTCAAAGACTGTTCTAAGAGGTGTTAACTTCCCAGCACTTCTAGAGAACCTATTACATGGTCCCTCCACGCATGCACCTGGAAGCTTCTTTGTGTACTATTAGGTCATATCTGGGTATTGGAGCAGTCAAAGATTACCAGACACCCCAGAAAAGCCTCTACTAAGAAAGTCATAAACCAAAACAGATAGAAAAAGAGCATCTTAGAGGAGGTAGAAACAGTGTGGGATATGAAAACTTAAAAAAAATTAATAGCCTCAGAGAAGATAAGTGGAAATATATTGCTTATTATCTATAAAGATGGTTAAACATATCAATTGAAATTGCAATTCATTTGGATCTCATTTAGCATAACTTATCTTAGTCTCTTTTCTGTAAAGTTAGTTCTAATTTTGAAATATGAAAGCTATTACTCTAAAGTGATTTGAGGGTATTCATAAGGCAAAACAGAAAGATGTTTAAGGAGCATTTAGAAACAAAACAAAAAAAGAATTCTTGGCAAGTAAGAAATTATAGAATTTCCAATGGGAGAAGACAGGTTACATACAAAGAATCAATAATCAGAATGTTGGATTTCTCAACAGTGAAATGGAAACTAAAAGAAAAAGGATATGGAGGCCTCATACATAGAGATTCAAAAATCCTCAACAAAATACTAACAAACCAAGCCCAACAGCGCATTAAAAAAATATACACCAGGATCAGTGGGATTTATCCCAGGTATGCAAAAGTGGTTAAACATAACAAAATGAATTAATGTAATATACCACTTTAATAGAATTAAGGAAAAAAGCTACATGATCACCTCAATTGATGCAGAAAAGGCATTTGACAAAATGCAGCACCCCTTCTTGATAAAACACTCAGAAAACTAGGAGGAGAAGGAAACTTCGTCAACATGATATAGGGTATATAGGAAAAATCCACAGCTAACAATGGTGAGAGACTGAAAGCTTTCCCTCTAAGATCAGGAACAAGACAAATATGCCCACTGTCACCACTGTTACTCAATATTGTGCTAGAAGTTATTGCCTGAGCAAATAGGTAAGAAAAGAAGTAAAAGACATCCAAAGTGAAAAGTAAAACTTTCCCTATATGCAGGTGCCATGACCCTATATAGAGAGACTCCTGCAAAATTCACAATAAATTCAGTAGAGATGGGATATAAGGTCAATGTGGCTGTTTGAAATTATTTTATGAATACCAAAAAGAAAAATATTACATTTGTAAACTAATCTACTACTCTGGGTGTGGTACCCTTTTATTACATTAAATTCAGTTGGGGGGCTTTTGGTTAGATTACTTGATAAGATCGATTTAGGGCTTTTGGTTGGACTACGTTAGTAAGGTGTGACTCAGGTTGAATCTCTGTCCCCTTGCTGGGTCTGATATAAACGGAAACACAGAGAAAGGCTCAGACAGACACAGGAAGAGAGAGCTCTGCCATTTATTATTCTGCCATGGGACAAAAAGGAAAGGCTCAAACAGCTGAGGCCAGGGGAGAGAAGAGCCATTTGCATGATAGTTTCTAGCTGAACTTGGGAAGAAAGCAGACCAGCTGAGACTGCTATAGGAGGCCCAGAAAGAAACAAGCCCTGTGCCAGGAGAGAGAGGACTACAAGATCGCTTAAGCACAAAAGCCCCAAGAGTCTGGGCCCATGGAGCAGCTCAAGAGGAAAGGGTGATCCCATAGGGGAAGGCTGAATCCTGGGCAGAGATCAGCAGCCACCTTGCTTCACTACGTGGCAACTCACCAGAATCAACAGTAGCTGACTTTGACGATAAATCATCTCTGATGGTGCCTTAGTTTGAACATTTCATGTCCTTGGAACTGTAAGATTTCACCCCAAATAAATCCACTTTATAAAAGCCAACAGATTTCTGGTACTTTGCATCAGCAGCCCTTTAACAAACTAAAATAGTCGACATGCAAAAATCAGTAGTATTTCTTTTTTTTTTTTTTTTTTTTTTTTTTTTTT
>JAKSZT010053791.1:24114030-24198714 GCA_026826555.1 Tolypeutes matacus
ATATGGGTAAAAATCAAAATTCTCACAATACATACAAACATTTGCAAAATGATATATAAATATATATGCATATATGTGTATTTGCTTACAAAATGTTATATATATATATATATATACACACATATATTCCAAGAGGTGCTTAGATTACCCAAAATATTACACGGAACCCACTGGGATTCCCATGTTGCCCACCTCCCACACCTCCCACCACATCCCACACAAACATCTCCCACAGTGTGGCCCACCACCCTCAATGAACTTACACATGCTGGAGCCTTGTCACCAACCATAGACCACAGTTCACACTGTAGACCACACTCTCTCCACTCATTTCTGAGTGGTGTGTGCTGATTTAAAATGGCCTACATCCGTTGCCACAACAGTACTCAGGACAACTTCCAACTCCCAAAGAAGCCCCTGTATTTCAACCGCTCATCCCCTCCCTACCCCAAAAGTGTCAAGTGGCCACTAGCTCCACTTCATTGTTACAACTTCTTGCATTGCTAGAATCACCATATGTGAACAAGAGAATACCATCAAGTCCACTCTAGTCCATAGTTCTTCCCCCAATCCTGAGGGGACTGGGATGGTGATGTCCACTCCAACTCCAAGTGAGAGAGGGCTTATATCCCATGGATATGGTGGGTGGGATGATCCTGCCTGCAGATGCAGGCCCTCTCCATTCCCTGGGATGGCCATTGCCCATCGTTGTCTCCTCACCAGGTGACTTGGATGAGTCCATTGAGCTGTAGGGTAGGAGTTGCAGCTCCACCTAGATTTCATGCCACCTGGCACATAGGTAGGCGGGAGGCTCCAGTCTCTGGAAGTATACCTAAAAACTCCAGCATCACATATAGGTTTGAATAGAAGGGACTGGTGAACCATGTGCAGGGAGGACTTATTTGAGTCTAATTCTGTCACTCTCAGGAGCACAGATTCCAAAATAGAACCCACTGATAAGGCATCAGTCTCTGGGGCTATCCCCCCTTATATAGGACCAGGGTGTCTCCGGAGCCCTCAGGAACCCCACTGAGTGGGGCAATAGGCACTTAGATGTTCTATGAGCTCCTACTGAGGTGTGCGTAAGAGTTATCTCTGGGATGACCTCCCGACTCTCTTTGAAGTCTCTTAGCCACTTGAACTCATTTGTCTTTACCATTTCCCCCTTTTATTCAAGGTCTTTTTCCAGTTGTGTTGCCAGTTGGCACTTGGGAAAAGTTTTCAATTAGCAATAATCGTGCCTTGGATAAACCTCATTGGCTACGATACTGCCACTGTGCAAAGCTGCCAGTTGGCACTTGGTATTAATCCCTCGTTGCCAGGGAGGCTCATCCCCGGGAGTCATGTCCCATGTTGGGGGGAAATCAGTAGTATTTCTACACACTAGTAATGACCCATCTGAAGAGGAAATTTTTAAAATTCCATTTACAATAGCAACTAAAGGAATAAAATATCTAGGAATAATTTTAACCCAGGATGTAAAAGACTTATTCATGGAAAACATAAAACATTGCTAAAAGAAATCAAAGAAGACCCAAATAAATGGAAAGACATTCTTATTTCATGGATTGGAAGACTAAATATTGTTAACACATCAGTTCTACCCAAAGCAATTTACAGATTCAATGTTATCGCAATCAAATTCCCAATGGCCTTCTTTGCAGATATGAAAAGCCAATAATTATATGGAAGAGTAAGGGACCAGAAGAGCCAAAATCATCTTGAGAAAAAGAACAGAATTGGAGCACCCACACTTCCCAATTTTAAAACTTATTTCAAAGCTATAGTAATTTAAAAAATCATGGTACTGGCACAAAGACACACATAGAGATTGATGGAAAGTCTACCTGATTTTTGACCAAGTCCATCATTAGGGAAAGAACAGTCTTTTCAAAAAATGGTGCTGGGAAAACTGGATATCCATTTGCAAAAGAATGAGGGTGGAGCACTACCTCACCTCACATCATATACACAAATCTACTCAAAATGCATCAAAGACCTAAATATAAGAATGAAAACTATAAAACTCCTAGAGCAAAACATAGGGTAGCATCTTCAGGACCTTGTTTTAGGCATCGGTTTTCTTAGACTTTACACTAAAAGCATGAGCAATAAAAGAAAAATAGATAAATGGGAGTTGATCAAAACTAAAACCTTTTGTGCATCAAAGGACTTCATTTGCTTTATTGCAACATTCACTTCATTGTGCTGTTCTGAAACTGAACCCTCAATATCTCCAAGGCATACCTGTACATAAACATTTAGGATTATTATGTCCTTTTGATGTATTTTATCATCAAGAAATGTTTATTTTTATCTCTGGTAATATTACTTGTTCTGAAATTTACTTTGATATTAATATAGCTATTCCGGCATGCTTTTTATTTTTGCTCCCTCATCTGTTTGCTCGTTATTTGCTCATTGTCTGCTTTGTTGTTTATGCTCATTGTCTGCTCATTGTTTTTTGCTTGTTGTCTGTTTTTGTTTTTGTTTTCTTTAGGAGGCACCAGGAATTGTACCTGGGACCTCCCATGTGGGAGGCGGGCACTCAACTGCTTGAGCCACATCAGCTCCCTGCTCATTTGTTTTTACTCATTGTCTGCTCGTTGTTTTTGCTTGTTATCTGCTCATTGTTAGTTTGTTTTCTTTAGGAGGCACGAGGAACCAAACCTGGGACCTCCCATGTGGGAAGCAGGTGCTCAACTGCTTGAACCACATCCCCTCCCCCAGCATGCTTTTGATTAGTGTTTCATGGTACATCTTTTATCATTCTTTTAATTCAATCTATGTTTTATATTTAAAGTGGGTTTTTTATAGACCATGTAGAATTGTGTCTCATTTTTTAATTGGTGTGATTAAACAATTTATTGATATGATTGAATTAAAGTCTGCTATCTTACTAGCTGCTTTCCATTTATTCCATCTGATCTTTGTTTCTGTTTTCCTCTTTTTCTGTGTTCTTTTGTATTAATTGAGCATTTTTATTTATTCTATTATATATTCACTATTATCTTATTAGTTATACCTCCATCTAAAATGTTTTTGGTTGCCCCAGGTTTTGCAGTTTACATAATTAGCTAATCAGAATCCACCCCCAACCAATATTATACCACTTCACATATGCTCCCTTCTTTTGTGCTATTATTTGTCATACATTTTCCTTTTACATATGCTCTGTACACAATACATTGCTACTATTATTGCTTTAGACCATCCATCATTTATCTCTTAGAACAATTAAAAATAAGAAAAAGTGAATTGTAGAATTGGCTTTATTTATTATACTTACTGCACTCTTCTTTATGTAAAAGCAAATTTCTGCTGATGTTATATTCCTTGTGCCTGGACAACCTTCTTCAGCAATTCTTGTAGGGCAGGTCTTCTGACAATTAATATTCTTACTTTTGTTTTCTGAAGAAGTCATTATTTCTCCTTCATTATTTGAAAGATATTGTTTCTGGATATAGAATTCTGAAATGTTAAGTGTTGCATTTTTTTCTTTCTTTCTTTCAACACTTTAAATATGTTACTCCTTTATATTCTGGATTGCATGATTTCTGATGAGAAGTCTGCTCTTACCTTAGCTTTGTTCCTCTGTAATTATTGTGTATTTTATTTCTCTTGTTGCCTACATGATTTTCTCTTTGTCTTTTATTTTCAGTCATTGGAATATAATAAATTTAGGTGTGGGTATTTCTTGTGTGAATGTTTATCCTTCTTAGTATTCTCTGAGCTGCCTAGGTATGCTGATTGGAATCTTTTATTCATTTTGGAAAATTCTTGGCCATTATATCTTCAATTATTTCCTCTGTCTCTTTCATGTTCTCTTCTTCTGGGCTTCTAATCACACATATCTTAGACCATTTGATATTGTCCTACAGTTCTTGGATGCTCTGTTCTGTTTTTCTCTCTTCTTTCTCCATCTATTTTACTTTGGGTAATTTCTATTGATCTATCTTCAAGTTCACGGATTCTTTCCTTGACTATGTTGTCTACTGATGACTCAAGTAGGCATCAAAGGCATTCTTCATCTCTCTTATAGAATTATTTTCTAGCATTTGCATTTGATTCTCACAGTTTCCATATCTCCCCTGAAATTATCCATCTACTCATGCATGTTACCCTCCTTTTCCATTAGCTCCTTTAACATATTAATCATAGATATTTTAAATTTCCTGATAGTTCCAACATCTATGTTATATCTAAGTCCAGCCATATTGATTACTTTGTCTCTTGACAATGTTTTTGTGTTTTGTTTATGTTTTCTTCTTTATATGCCTTGTAATTTTTTGTTAAAAATTGCTCATCTTGTTTAGTACAGTAGAGGACTGAGGTAAATAAATTTTATGCCTAGAAATGTACATGCCTTTCCTTCTGCTAGGACTTTAGTGTATGTGGGGGGGGGGAGGTTATGAGTCCCTCTAGTCAGTAGTTTAGCTGGATATGAGGGTTGTTTATCCTGTGGTAACTCAGTGCACCACCACCCATTTCAAATTCCTCTAGAATTAGCTTGAATTTAGGATGGTGGCTGATTTGCTCCATTCTCAGATGGGTGCCTCAGATGGGTCTTTCTTCACACTCTTGCCCCTCTTCCATCAGTAGACTGTTACTAGCAATTTCTTAAAGATTGTTAGCCTTATTTACAGTAGGAGGAAGAGGGTGCTACTTCTGTTATTCTTATTTAAAAAACCAGTCTTGGGCAGGACTGTGTCTATCCTGGGTTGCAGGGGTGGGGTCTTCTTAGAGATCTTGCCCAGCCCCCAGCTCTAAGGGTCTGGGCCCAGGAGTGTTCCTTCCCTTCCCTCAGGAGAGGAGAAAATCTTTCTTTTACTTTCTATTGGCTGCAGTGGGTCTTCGCTGGTAACCAAAATGTGAGAGGGTTTGCTGCCCTTTCCCCGCCCCCCCCCCCCCAGCAGTTTAAGCTTCTTCTTCCTTAGAAAAATATAAAAATATAGGAGAGAAAGGCCCATGCAGGAACTGTTGCTTGCTGCTTCCAGGCTTTTTATATTCTCATTGTAGCCCACACTTGGCATTTAGCAGTGTGTTACAAATTTTAGCAGAAGTTTTCTCACCAGTTGGTAGCATCAGTCACAGATAAGCAAGTGCCTCTGTCTCTCTCTCCTTAGAAAGGCTGTGTTTCTTTAGATTTGGGATTAATTGGTTGCCTTGTGATCTCACCTCTCTGATGGCTTCAAGAAAATTGTGATTTTTGCAGATTGTCTGACCTTCCTTTGTTGTAAGTCCGGGTGTTTTCCAACTTTCTTTATACTAAGAAGAATTCAGAAATTTAAATTTCATTTTTTACAAGCATGTCTGGTAATTATGGGGCATGATGTTCACAGACCACACCAGCTTCTTCACTCTCACCCTCCTTACACACACACACAAATACACATTCATTTGCTTCTGGGTTTCTTGTACTTGCTCTTATTCCTGGTTCCTTTGGTTTTGTAGCCCTGTGACCCCATCTTGTAGCCTGGTGGGCTCAAAATTCATGCATGGGGTTTTCTACTTCTTCAGTTTTTATGTACCATCTTCCTCTGGTTTCAGATGAGAACTCCTCATTGCAGCTCTCTGGTCTTAAGGGCAGTACCCTGGGGACAAAGTGGTGGGTAACTGTTCCTAAGGTAGTTTCTATCCCATGCCTGGAGGAAAGAGGTGATGATTAAGGCCAAACTTTTAAAAATGCCATGAGCATTTTTGGTGAAAAGTTTAGTTTGAATTAACATTTTGTTAAATTGTACTAGACATATCAAATGCACCATCTCACATCTTCTCAACTCATATTCATTTCACTCAAAGCAAAAGTAACCAACTTTGGTAGGTGTAACTGATCAACACTTCACTTCAGCTACATCATCTCTCCCTTTCTGCCCATAATATTAATGAAAATTGAAAATAAAAATATTTACCTATAGTTCCTTCCCTCAAAGGGTTTTTATTTTTCTTCATCTATATCTAGCACTTGTCTATATGTATATAATAATTTGAGGTTGTTTATACAAGATTGTATACTGGTGGAGGTTTGTTTATTGGTTTGAGGTTTTGCTTATTTTGTTTAATATGCCATCATAATCATCTGTTAATGTTTCTAAATAGTCATAATTCTAATTTAATGGCTGCATACTGTTTCATGGAGTTCATGCACCCTAATTAAATGACCTCTATTGTTGGATATTTCTCTTTTTTTTTTTTCAGAAATTTCAGTAATAAACATTGACCTCTGTAGAGAATTTTTTTTCTTTTGGTTACTAAAGTAAATTTACAGAAGTAATATTATTGGATCAAAATGTATAAACATGGATATCATTTTACAGGGGTTGCCAAATTTCTTAGCAGAAATGTAATTTACAATGTTACAAGCAATATATTAGTAAACCAGTTTGATTGCAACTTCATCAACATTGATTACTATCCATTTTAATTTTTATCTAATAGATGTAAATAGTTGAATCATTGTTAGATTTGGTATTTATTGCTATTGAGACCAAACTATGTTTGCTTTCTTACTAATGGCATTTCCTTTTCTGAAAATGGTATTTTATCCATTCATTTATTAAGGTAAGTTTTAATGTTTTCCTTACCAATATTATGGAGCCTATATAACAGATGTTAACATTTCATCATACTTGCTAAGAGTTGTTTTTCTGTCAGTTGCTTTTCTTTTTATGTTTGATAACTTTGTTTATTTTATGGAAGTATTTCATTTTATGGGATCAAATTTTTGATCTTATCTTTTTAATTGCTTCTATTGCTTTCAAGTTTAGTAAGTTGTTTAAAAATTTGATAAATACTCAATGTTATTTTCTACTTATTTTTATGTTTTTATTGTTGCCTTTAATATAAAATTTATTTTGCATAGCTGTGGCTCTGAATTCTATTTTTAAATCTTAACTAATTAAGCTAATATGGGTTTTATGGTCTTATCTTCCAACATTAATTTGTTAGATTGTAATATACCTTAAGTTCTTATATGTAAAATTGTTGGTTTCTGGATATCACTTTCTATACTCTTATTCTGCAAGACTATTCTGTTAGCAGTATTTAGTGTTTTGTGTTGCTATTAAGTTTTTTGGCATTGTGTGGACCTGTACACCTTCACTGATTGTCTTAATTATATATACGTGTATATACACACACACACACAAACACATGCACAAAAAGCTTCATTTATTTTTCCAATTCAATTTTGTATGCGTTTTGTTAAATTCTGAGAAGCTTTCTGTTTTTTCCTTTTTAATTTTTTTTTATTTTTAAAGAAGCTTTAGATTACATAAATGTTACATAAAAAATATAGGGGATTCCCATATGCCCCACCCCCTTCCCCTCCCATACTTTCCCACATTAACAACATCTTTCATTAGTGTGGTACATTTGTTAAATTTGATGAACACATATTGAAGCATTGCTACTAACTATGGACTATAGTTTACATTATAGTTTACACTCTGCCCTGGACAATTTTGAAGGTTATGACAATGTATAAGGACCTATATCAGTCATTGCAATGTCATGCAGGACAATTCCAACGTCCAGAAAATGCCCCCATGTTACAACTATTCTTCCCTCTCCCTCCCCTCAGAAACTCTGGTGACCACTGCCTTTATATCAATGATAAAAGTTCTTCCATTGCTAGGATAATAATAAGTCTATAATAGAATAATAAGTCACTTTAGTCCATTGTTCATTCCCCAATCTTGAGGATTTTGGGGTGGTGATGCCCACTCTTTGTAATTGAGAAGGGGCTTAGATCCCATGAGGCAGATGGATGGAACTATCTTGCTTGCAGTTGCAGATACTCTCTGTTCCTTGGGGGCGTTGTCCATCATCATCTCCATGTTCGTTGTCCTGGGTGAGTCCAGTGAACTGGAGAGTAGGTGTTGCAACTCTGCTGAGATTTGGGGCTTAACTGGCACATGAACAGACCAAAGATTTAAGTCTCTGGGACATACATTTAATAAGTATAAGGCTAAATGTAGGTTCAAATAAAAAGGACAGTAGAGCCATGTGTAGAAAAACTATAAATGAGTCTAACTCTGTTACACTGGGGAGCATAAATTCCAAAGTAAAGCCCACTAACAGGTATTGAATTCCTGAGCTTGTCTGCCCTGTCTATAGTGTCTAGATGTCTCTAGAGCCCTCAGGAGCCCCGCTGTTTGAGGCACTGTTTACTGTGGCAAGAAGCTTTCTATTTTGATTAAGCTGAAACATGAAGTCAAATGTGGAGAATTGACACCATTACAACATTCACTTTTCTCATCCAAACCATAGGAATCGTTATAATTTAAAGTATTTTTTAAATCTCTCAATAAAGTTTTAAGGGTAAGATCATTTTCAATGGATTTATTCCTAATTATATTGTGTTGCTCTTACATATTTCTTTTTTACATTATACTGTAATTTTAACTAGTTATTACTGATATACAGGAAGACTGTTAATGTTTATATATTTATTTATTTTCCATCCATCCAATTTATTTACTTATTTTATTGCTTCCATTAGATCTTCATTTATTTACTTGGATTTTCAAGAGTTACAATCATTATAATATTTTCTGAAGATTTTCTGAACTATAGCTATAATAAAGTAAATGGTTTTTCAGAGGTACTGTGCATTTTCCCATCTTCCTAACATCTCATTAATATATAGTTTGATTGATATAGGGCTGTTTGTCATATTGCTATGATTTCATTTTGAACTTGATTTCAGTTTGATGGATGGTCTATCAAAGACTCTGTTGTGCATAGTATTTTAAAAACAGTTTTATCAAAATATAATTCACACAGCATATAATTCACCCATTTAAAATAAAATTCAATCATTTTTAGTATATTCACAGTTGTGGAATCATCACTGTAATCAATTTTAGAACATTTTAATCACCCCCTAAAGAAACCCCACACCCGTTAGCCATCTCTCCCCATTTTCCCCATTCCCATCAGCTCTGTAAAACCACTAATCTATATTCTAGCTATATAGATTTTCCTATTCTGGACATTTCATATAAATGGAATCATACAATACATGGTCCTTTGTAACTGGCTTCCTTTACTTAGTATAGGGTTTTTAAGGTTCATCCATATTGTAGTATGTATCAGTACTTCATTCTTTTTATTGCTGAATAATATTCCATGGCATGGATATGCCATATTTTGTTTATTCATTCATTAGTTGATGGACACTCAGATTGTTTCCACTTTAAGGCTACTATGTTTTTGTAGGAGAGGTCCTGGGGATCGAACCCAGATCCTTCTATATGGGTGATGGATGCCCAACCATTTGAGCCATATCCACCCCAGGACTATTAAGAATAGTGCTACTATAAATATTAGTGTACAAGTTTTTGCATGGACATATGTTTGCATTTCTCTTGGGTATATACCTAAAAGTGGAATTTTTGGGTTTCAAGATATCTCTGTGTTTAACTTTTTGAGAAACTGCCAGACTGTTTTCCAAAGCAGTTATACCATTTTACATTCCCACTAGCAGTATGAAGTTTCTAATTTCTCCATATCCTTGCCAATACTTGTTATTATCTGTCTTTTTAATTATAGCCATCCTAGTGGGTTTGAAGTCTTATCTCATTATGGTTTTGATTTGCATTTCCCTGATGGCTAGTGATACTGAGGATCTTTTCATGTTTCTTGGCCATTTATATATCTACTTTGGAGAAATGTCTTTTCAGATCTTTTGCCCATTTTTAATTGGATTTTGCTATTGAGTTGTAAGAGTTCCTTATGCATTCTAAATACAAGTCCTTTAACAGGGACATGATTTGCAAAATGTGTGTAGCATTTTATTTGGCCAGTTTTGGAAACTCTCTACATTATCACAATCTCCATTCCTACACATCTCCTGTATTCAAGTTAATTTCAAGTATGCTTTGTAATTAAATCCTTTTGATTAGCTGCATTGGATACATAGTATTATCTTTTCCCTCACTAATACATGAAGGTGTTATATTATAATGATGAAGGGGTTAGGCTCTAGAACTAGATTGCCTGGGTTCTAACACTGGTACCACTACTTCCTACCTGTGTTATGTAGGATAAATTACTTTACTTCATTAAGTCTTAATTTCCACATCTGTAAAATGGGGCTAATGAGAGCATCTACTACCTGGTGACTTAACAGTGATTAAACTAAGCTAATGTAGTAATGACTTGATCATAATTTCAGACGAAAATATTAATAGCTATTATATCTTATCACTTGCTCTGTTCCAGGTATTCTTCAGACTTCATGTATATTATTTAATTTAATTCTTGGAACATCTATATGAAGTTGATATTATCATAAATAACAATATTTTCCTTCTCTTAAAATGCAGGCACACTTTTAAACTATTATAACTATAAAAGTATATCCAAAGTGACTATTGCCTACTTAAATACTATAGAATTAAAATATTTATGAGAAATATTTATATTTAATTTTTCAAAATCCTCATGAGAGAGAGATATAGAGAATGATACAGAAAAGGTAGCAAACTGTTAAAATTGGTGGATCTGGGTATCTGGGGGTATGGGAGTATGCTGGAATTCTCTGTATGGAGTTTGTTTTATTTTTGTAGCTGTCCTGTAAATTTGAAATTATTTCAAAAGAAAAAAATGTTTTAAAGAAAAAGAAAAAAATTGCCAAAGGAAAACATTTTAGGACACTGAAAATTTTAAGCAGCACATATTAAAAGAAAAAGAATTTTAAAATGTGGTATATAGTATTAAATTCCATTGTCAGTCATCAAGCCTGTTATATTTGCTCAAGTTATGATATACAGATGGTTTTGGAATGCCAATTATAAAAGCATATTTTAGAGGGCTACTGAAAAATTGCATAGGCAAGTTATATTATTACCAGATACATTTATTTTGTGTAAAAGATATCTGGCTTTGGACAGATAATGTATATGCTCAGATTCAACAACTATTTATTTGAGCACCAAACATTGTACTGAATGCTATTACAACACTGATATATTATTTCATTTACTCCTAAGAACAATGCACAGAGATGTCTTATTTTACCCCTCTTTATATAGAACAGAAAATAGAAGTTCAAAGAGACTGTCTTGACAGAATTTCTTTAGGTTCATATATTTAAGAAAAATATGTTCTGTTGATTCTCCACCACTGGGTCCACTCAGCAGTGGGTGATGAAGACTTAATTATGGAGTAGAGTAGACATATTTTTTTCTCTTTCCAGCAACTCTTCTCTTCAGGAACTACCTCTCTCCATCCCAAAATAATACAGTTGTTTTCTGTCCTCGATGCTCTCCAAGGGTGGTCTTAGACCAGCAACCACAGACTCCCTGGGAACTTGTCAAAAATGTAAATATTCCAGACTTACTGAATCAGAATCCAGAGGTGGGGCCCAGCATTTTATGTTTAGCAAGCCCTCCAGATGATTCTCATGCACATTTATTTGAGAACCACTGCTTTAAAGAAATTGCTCTCTAATTTATTGCCATAGAACACTGAATTCCAAATCCATGGACCTCAGTCCCCATGAAACTTGACTCTTCAGTGGAATTTAATGAAATTCACCACCTTTTCATTCTTGAAACTGTCTTCTTTTGTTTTCTGGAATACTTTTTAATGTGATCACCCCTTCTGAGACATCCTCCCTATCTATCTTCTTATCTATGCCTAAAGGAAGATATTTCCCAGGGTTCTCTCCTAAATTCTCTTTTCACCTCTATCCATGCTTTTGATTGTTCATTTCATTAACTACCACAGCCGCAAGCATCAGACATACACCTCTGATTCTCAAATCCATGTCTCTTCCCCAGACCTTTCTAGTAGCCTAATTATGTAGCCATTAACTCAACAAATATTTGTTACTATGTAGCATCATTTCTTGGAAATACAGCAGGAAAAAAGATAAACATGGTTGCTGCCCTCAGGAACTGATAATCAAAAATTACAAATTTAAACCTGATATTCTGCAGGCATCCTTTTCAACATGTCCCAACTAAAGTCACCTTTCTTCCTAAACTTGATTGCCTTCTGGGTCCCATAACAGTTCAAAGTACCATCATCTACATTGAAGCTATCTGACTCTTTCCTTACCTTCATCCCATATCCAACTGATCCCCAAATCTTCTTGCTTCTTTAGAAGTAAATCTCATATGTATCTCCTCCCCATGGCCAATATCTTACGCCAAGTTCTCATCTATACTGTACTGTGGTAAATTCCTACCTGTTTTTCTAATCTTTTCCTCTCCAATATGTCTTTCACTGTCTTATAGACAGAGATAGAGCTATTGGCACATCTTCACCCTGCTTAAAAACAAACACACACAATGTCTCAATAGCTCCTAATGGCCCACAAAGAAAAGACGAAACTCTTAAGTAAAATATTCAAAGTTCTTCTAAATGTGGCTTGGACTTTCCTTTCCAACCACATGGCCCAGTCTCTCTGGGCTACTTCCTGGTATCCTAATATGCCATACACTCTCACTCTACAACTTTCCTGAGCTATGCCCCTCTGCAGGGTAACTTTAAAAACACTTCTGTGGGCCCTGCTTTGGAGTTTGTGCTCCTGAGAGTGACAAAGTTGGACTCAATTATGGCTTCCCTACACATGGCTCATCTGTCCCTTCTATTTAAACCTATACTTGGTGTTGGAGTTTGTAGGTGTACATACAAAGACTGGAATCTTTGGGCTGTCCATGTGCCAGCTGGGCCCGAAACCTCAGCAGGGTTAAAACACCTACTCTCCAGTTCATTGGACTTACCCAGGACAACTAACAAGGAGGTGAAGATTGACAACCACCATACCAAAGAAACAAGAGAGCCAACAACTGCAAGCAAGAGAGTCCCATCCATTGGCTGTATGGGATTGAAGCCCCCTCTCAATTAGAGGTAGAGTGGATATCACCATCCCAGAATCCTCTGGATTGGGGAATGAACTATGGACTAGAGTGGACTTAATGGTATTCTACTATAGACATATTGTGATTCCAGCATTGGAAGAAATTACAATATTGATGTGGAGGCAGTGACCACTGGAGGCTCTGGAGGCAGGGAGAGGGAAAAACAGTTGTAATACAGGGGCTTTTTGGGGACTTGGGAGTCATCCTGAATGACACTGCAATGACAGATATAGACCATTTTATATCATCACATAACATGCAGAACTATGTGGGAGAGAGTGTAGACTACAATGTGAACTATGCCCCATGCTCAGTGGCAAATCCCCAGGATGTGTTCATCAATTGCAATGAATGTGCCACACTAATGAAGGATGTTGTTTATGTGGGAAGGTGTGGGAGGTATGGGGAATGGGGCATATGGGAATCCTATAATTTGTTTGTAACATTTATGTAATCTAAGTATCTTTAAAAAAAATTTTTTTTAATTACCAAAAAATAAAAATAAATAAAAACGCTTCTGGTGGTATCCTGCTTATCTTTCAGGGCCCAGATCCAATGTCATCTTTTCTGTGAAGGCTTGCCCACCTCTCAACAACCCTGCTTCAAACCCAGGCAAAATTAATAGCTCCTGTTTTATCCTCCTGTGATATTTGGTTGATGTGACCAAAATGCCCCACTGGATTTTAAACAACATGAAAGCAAAGATTGTATAGATTAAATCAGATATCTAGCCCAGTGCTTGGCATACTTGTAGGTGTTTAATAGATGATAATTTGATTTAACCTAGTTTTAATACATTTCGTTTCCAGATTGCAGCCATCTGGAAGCAGAAAATATTTAAAGGAGCATAATTCTATCTTCCTTAGGCAGGCACACTGAGAATAGGAAAAGGTGGATCTGACAAGGAAAACAAAAACCTCATAAGCACAGTCCTCATAAGCAAGAAGTTGTGGGGAAGCCAACCTTTCATGCTGCCACTCAGGTCTCCTATATGACAACATTATATAATCATGGCTCTTTATGATGATACACGTTAATAATAAAATGATTAAATCACATTTCACATCCTCTGTTTATGGATGTAGCGGAATAAGCCATCTTTTTAAAAATAAATATTTTATATAAAGTATTAGGATTTTCAATTGGTACTTATGTCTTTTAAGTTTAGGGTCAGCAGCTTATTACAGAAATACCAAACAACGTTGGATTTAAAATATGATATCTTTCCCTGACATATGTTCAGATACAAGCAGTCTAGGGCTGGTATAGCATCCTGGGTTCATAGAGAATGGGACTAAGGCCATCAACCCACATCTCTGCCTACTGGGGGACTCCAGAGTCATTCCTGACCAGATCCCTAAACTGCTGTGGGTGACCATGAAGTCTGACTGGCTGCTTTTCCACCAGGCTCCAATGGTCTTGGGATAGGCCTTGGGTACCATGGACCATTTCAGCCCCAGCATTTGTTTCAACTCCCATCTCTTGTTCTCAACACCATTTTGGACCTTGCTTCAAACTGCATAAACTATAGAAAACTATGACCCTAACTTTTCACCCAGCTTTGAAAATCCCCACTGCCTAAATGCCTCCACTGCAGTACACCACACTCACATATACACACAGATGGGGAAAGCAGTTTGGACCCAACTCACATTAATTTGAATCAATGGTCACCTTTTACTGGTCTAAGTTGTCAAATGACCAATCCACTGAATTATTGTTGTTGTGTATCTTCAAAGTTTGGATGATTTAATAGTTAAATGTCAGTTTCCCATGTGTTTCACATTTCAGATGCTGAAGCATTTTCCAGGACTCGACATTGGATGAGCTTTCCTTTAAACACATTCTACAACCTTCTCTCTGTCTGCAGGCATATTTTTGCCCATACCTCTACCTCTGCTGATGAGAAGGCACTTATAAATTGTCCTTCACCTGGTAAGATACATGCCTGATGGCTTCCCTACAATTAGTCATTTGGCAGATTGATTTTCAGATAATTGATTTAGAGCCAGCACCAAGTGCCACCTCCTACTGTAGTTAAATTATGTTTCCATCCACAAAGTAAATGATTTTAGCAGCTGGAAGCAAACTTTTGGGAGAAGAAAAAACTGGTGTCTACCAAAATTACTCTTTTAACATGTATTTATGGTGCTAAATAGCAAACTAAAAAAAAATCACTCTACCCAAAAATGTCTCCTGTTGGATTCTTTCCTTGTTCTGGGATGAAGGATCAGAGTGGTTTGTCTGTAGATGTTAGGGTGAGGAGAAGAGAAAGGAGACAGTAGAGAGGGGAGAGAAGGGAGTGTACAAGATTAAAGAGAAAGGGAAATGGATGTGGCTCAAGTGATTGGGCTCCTGTCTACCATATATGAGGTCCAGTGTTCAATTCCCAGGGCCTTCTGGTGAAAGGCAAGCTGGCCTGCGTGGCAAGCTGGCCTATGTGGAGAGCTGGCCCATGCGGAGAGCTGGCCCACTCAGAGTGTTGGCCCGAGCAGAGAGCTGGCACAGCAAGATAAAGCAACAAAAAGAGGCAAAGAGGAGAGACAATAAGAGATGCAGCAGACCAGGGAGCTGAGGTGGCACAAGAGATTGAGCACCTCTCTCCCACTCTGGAAGGTCCCAGGATCTGTTCTCAGTGCTGCCTAAAGAAAAGACAAGCAGACACAGAAGAAAACACAGAGAGCAGACAGCGAGCACAAAACAACAGGGTCTGGGGGGTGGGGGAATTTTTTAAAAAAACAAAACTTTATTCCTATTTTTTTTTCTATTAAAAAAAATAAGTTTAAAAAAAAATTAAAGGGAAGACTCTCTGGGCCTTTACCTTTATGTAGTGCTTTGCCATTTTAAAGCCTTTTCCGATATACTGTCTCATCTGATGAGCACAATCAGTTGATGAATTTGCCAGGGTCCACATTTCTCTCTCTCTCTTTTTTTTTTTTTTTGGCACTGAGGACCAGAGATTGAACCCGCAGCCTCATATGTGGGAAGCCAGTGTTTAACCACTGAGCCACATCAGCTTCCCTGAGTTGGTTTTTGCATTTGTTTTGCTCGTTGTTCATTTCTGTTTCTTCAGAAGGCACCGGGAACCAAACCCGGGACCTCCCATGTGGGAGCCTGAAGCTGAACTGCTTGAACCACATCCACTCCCTCTCTCTGTTTTTAAGTTGAGGAAATGGAAGCTCCTAAAAGTTAAAGAACTTTCCCCAAAGTCCTACAGGCAGTAAGTGAAAGTATCGCATGAGAAGCAAACTCCCAATTCTTAATCATTCAGCCCTGACTCCTATTTGGATACTTTTTGACATCTCTGCCTAAAAGAATGGAGGGTAAATATTTTTACATGGTTTGCCTCTAGCCATGCTTCCCCTGCCCTTATTAAGAAAATTAATATACTTCTTACTTTCCTTACAGTTTTTATTTGGCTACCAACTCTTGAAGGCAAAGGCCAGGTCTACTCTGAGATCATTATAGTCCATAGCATGTCTCCTGGCATTCAATGGATTCCCACTTAATTACTCCCTTTAGCTAAAGGCTTCTTTGGGTGCTTTGAATATAGTTAATGAACATTAACCAACCATTTCTTAGATTCTGGCAATACTACTAAGACCTACTCTTAGTATTCTAATTTGAATTCTTATTCAAATTCAGGAATAAGAATAATATGTCAGCCTTTTTTAAACAATAGAAGCAGTTGTTCTAAATACAGACAACATAAAGGTTTTTATATTCTCTTTGACACAATAGAAATTAGCTTGCAATGTCTATCATCTGCCCTAGAAACTGAGGAGTTCTCGTCTTCTTCTCTTAACTATACTTTTCATCTGGAAAATTTGAGTATATTGGTGTTGTACCGGCCATACTAAGTGGTATTCCAATATACTGTCCAGTGAGAAGGTAAAATGCAAGAGAGTGTTGGGAAAACAACTTAACAAGAAGGCTCTAACCACTTTAGAAGTGTAAAATTTCTTCCACAAGGGAGTTGTGACACTAAAACTTCCATGAAAGCATATGAAAATGATATCAGTGGTCTGTTATCCCCTCATAAATGAACCAGACTTGGGCAAAGATGTTTGAGCAGTGCCAGCCCTTGTCAAATCCATACCAAGGCTTGACATCTGTTAAATCATTACAGACACAAAATGTTAACCAAGACAGAGCAGGGGAGGCAGGGATGGTAATAGCATGTATTAGGACTGAAAATAAGAGGCCAGAAAAGAGGTGATTAATCCCTGGGTTTCAGAATATTGCTAGAACTTGTTGGCTAAACGTTCCCAAGTTCCAAATCACTGGCAACTACTCTGGTAATAAAACCACCATGAAAATCTGTAATAGATGGCTTTAGGGCTTTTAATACTGATATCGCTGTTTCCACACTAACTGAATACCCTTTGGTTCCCCACATCCTCATCTTCATCCACACTCCTTGTTTCAATTCCATGGAATACAATTCTCCCTGACCTCAAAGAGAACTTTGTCCTTGAATCAGTTCCATAAGTGCAAAACAAAATATTTGCCTATAGTATTCATCCAGGTTTTTACATCTGATTTAAGTGGATTCTACTTTCTCTGTTCTTCAAGCCCAGGGGCATACTACTTTGGAGGCTCCCCTCACAGAAAAGAGAGGAGTTTCCCCATTAAAACTTGTGGCAGAGACAAAGCTAGGTACTCACCAAATTGTTTTATGTCCCTGATTCCCCTGCAGATACATGGGACACTGGGACTGACTTCTGGCCAATAGTTTGTGAGTGGAAGTCACAAGTGTCTCTTCCAGGCTGAGGTAATAAAGAGCAGGTGTGCTTTCTCCATACCCTCTCTTCCCTTTTCACAGCACACTTGGTAAGAAGTTTGGTAAATGGTAAGAAGGAGTCAGCTGGGGTCCCCGAGTCACCATTTGGAGGAAAGATGCCCAGCAGAATCACCTGATCCACACAGGGTGTTTACTTGAGTGAGAAATATCATTTGATAGCACAGTTGGCATTGATTCCCTTGACTAATAAACACCAAAACTTGTGTGATAAATGTACCATAAATGGATGGGGATGAATATGTGTTCAGCTGAGCTCAAGGAAACCTGATGGCCTAAAAGAAAACAGAAAGAGACTAACCTCCATAAGTGAGTGCATGAGGAGTCACTTCAGCTACAAGGAGAGTGCAAAGGAAGCACCATTCCACACCCTTGGACTTGCCAGTCAAGGAGTGGACCTTAAAAAATGGCCACCGTGTATTATTAGCTGAAAAGGACTTTCGCTGCTGTGCAGGAGTCCGTCTAGGAAGGGAGAAGCAGGAGAATCAACAGCAGGAAGAAATGTCAAGTAATCTGGACCAACCCATCCAATCCCACAGGCAGCAAAGCAGCCCTACAGCAAAGCCTCCAACACACAAGATCCAAGTTTGTACCCAGGCCCAGCAATGGGAAGCTGGGGTGACCATGGAAATGGTATCAGTAACAGAGACAACAGGAAAGTTCAGCAGTTTGGTAGGAGTGAGCATTAGCAGCAGAAGCTCCAGAAGCTCCAGTCTTCCAGGGATGAAGTACGTGAATGCCGTGCCAGCTGGCCAGGCTGAGGTTCTAGGTTGGCCTCAGCACAGAGGACTACTTACAGGATAATCTGAGAGCTCCACTTTAAGGTGAGCATAGAAGACTGAGGGGGAAGGCAAGGCTGCAGTACTAATGATCTAACTGGTAGGGGGAGCCAAGAAATGACTTTTCATGGGCATTTATCATATACCTCCCTGGCCAAGATTGTTCTAGAGAACAGTTTAGTGGTTCTACCTGTAGCCATCTTCTTGAATCTGTTAAAGCCAGGAGAGGAATCCAAATGCATACATTTTAACAGGGAGCTATCTTCTCCCTCCTTTCTACTACCCTTTCCCTGGGAAAGCTTTAGGGAATTGGCAAGACCAGCCAAGGAAACCATATCAGGGGTGTAGGCAGGGCCCCCTGAGTCCCCCTCCCTGGACCAGATAGACCCCATTGCTGGCTACACATAGGAACCTAGGAAGACAGATCAATACCCACTACTCCACCTTCACGGAATGGGAAAAATCCTTCCCCCCACACACGTCTCTCATGTCATCAAAAAGTTTACTTCCTTTCTGCCATATTATGTGCATTTGCTAAGGAAAGGAGTTGGACATTTGTTCTGGATTATTCGACCTATACCCCTCAATCAACAAATACACCATGACTGTGTGCACCATAGATTGAGACAAGACAGGAGGACTCAACAGGGAAGGAGACTTCTATGGACCCCTTCAATCCAAAGCTTAGCAGCCTCTTCCAAACAATGACAATGATAACCACCCTTCTTTTTACACCAAATTAATGGATGTTCTAAATGGAGAGTCAGATTTAATTCACTAAAAAATATTTATTTATCCCTGTGGTGCAAAACACTTTACTAGCTCTTTGGGGAACACTCATACAGACACTATCCCTGCACTTATGGGGCTTATGGTCTAATAGAGAAGATAAGAAATATTTCAAACAACTTTGAACAACTTTGATACAAGGCAGAATGTGTTACGTGCCTAAAACAGTAAGATATAAAATGCTACGGGGGTTAATTCAGAGAAGGAAGAGATTGTTCTCAGTTGGAAAACAGATTGAGGATCATAAAATGTTGGTGCTACATGGTGCCATAGGGATCATCTCATCTAAATACTTTAAGTAGATGCTGAGGATGTTAAGTGATTCCTCAAGCTCACGGAGCCAGTGACAAAGCCAACAAAGCCTCAAGCCCCTGTCTTCTGTCTCTAAGTCCTTGCCTCGCCTGCTATGTCAGGCTGCTTCTCAGAGCTTAGTTGTGGGGCTGTGCCAAACTGAAGCAAAGCATCTGCTGGTCCAGATTCAGCCAATCAATACATAACCATCATAAGGTTTTGACCTTGGGAAACTTGCAAACTACTAGAAAAACTCAAACATGCACACACACATCTCCATACTTAAGTCCATGTATGCAACTAAGTCCATACTTAAGTCCAGGTATGCAGCTAAGATATCTAAGATGCAACTAATCTTGGAAAGTATAGTATAGAGACTTAGATACACTGAATTGATATTTAATTCATTATTAACCTTCAAATTTTAGAAGGGGGAGGAAGATGAGTTTATTGGATGCTGAGAAGTTGAATAGGGAAGGAGGATGAACATAAAGAGAAGCTCCTCTGAAGGTCAATAGTTTGGATAGTCCTAAGTAGTAGATCCAGGAGAGAGAACTTATGTCCAAAAACCTAAAACCACTGCTGAGTACTTAGCAGGTACTCCGTTTAAAAGCTCCACACAGGCTGCGTTGGGCTGCAGGAGAAGGTGTCAGTCTCCACAGACAAATTATGAAATGTATGTCCTGAAAGTAGAATGTGGGCCCAAATACCCAGAAATTCCTCCATAAGTTAGATTTGTAACAAAACTTAATATGAGTGGAATAAATAATTCCAGTGGAATGGTGATGCACAAAGCATACCAGTGTTAGCAAAGTGGCAAAATTTATATAGCATTAAAATTGTGCTTCAAGAGCTACAACATCTAACGATGTCCAAAGAAAACATGAAGCCTCCACAACCACCAGAAGGACAAACATACAACAATTAATTTTATTGGATTTCAAACTTGTCTTAAATCTACAACCTTCTACTTATGTTAATGTCTTGATTAAGTATCACAATGCAAAATACCCACACATTAAGTAAAAGAATTCCAGCTAGTAAACATGACCTGGACGTTTGTAAGAATATATTTAATATATGTACACTCATTATGTTTTCAGGTAACATGAGGAAAAATGCAACACAATTCTTTTTTCTCTTATCAAGGCACTGTCATCTAAGCATAAACCTGAAGTACTCAAAGTAGAATTCAGGATTACAAGATGAAATGGCAAGAAGTGTCAGATTACTATGGAAGGATATGTGTGTCAGGAAACTAATTTCAAGAAGGAAAACCATAAATGGCATGCTTTATCCACTTACTTAGTGAAAGAGTCGCAGTTTAAATTGTTTAAAATAGCAGGTACAATGAATATTGGTGCAAATTGTGTTGATTTTTGAAGCAGTGTGGGTGCTGACTACTAGTAGTATCAAAAATATGTTCAGGAAATGCGGAAAAGGGTTCTCGGGCCACAAGCTGATTGGCAGGTCCTTTGACCAAAAGCTCTAGACTCCAGACCTTGTCCCCTGAGCGCTGCCCTCGGATGTCCCACCTCCCAGAGCCTGCATGCGTCGTGGGGCGCCCCAAGACCAGGAGCTGGTGGGTCCGGGGCCCCCTGGGCGGGGGTCCCGGAGCGCCCCTCCTCCCACGGGTCTCGTTGTCCTGGTTCTCGTCTTTCCCCCGGATCTAGTATTCAGGGCGGACCAGCGGAGCGGACCCCGACAGGGGCTGACCTTCTACAACCCCAAAGGAGCTGCGCTTCGCTTCCGAGTCCTATGCACAGCACCTGCCAAATACACAGTGTTTGACGCCGAAGGATATGTGACGCTTCAGTCCTGCATTGATACAGTGATTCGCCACGTGGCCCCCATTCCCAGCCACTATGATGTCCAGGACCGCTTCCGCATTGAGCTGTCTGAGGAGGGGTCCGAGGGCCGAGTAGTGGGGCGCAAGGACATTCCCTCAGTTCTGAGGGGCCCGGCTTACCCCCTTGAGCTTCCGGGACAGCCTGACCAAGCACCCCACCCAGGGCCAGACACTTCCCGGAGAGCCATCTCACCATGGTGTTCCTACGGACCTGAGCTTCCTGCTCGACCTCTGGTCCCATCCTGTCCACCCCCGGGCAGGGACCTGAGACAGCCACTGTGACGCTCATACCTTACCTCAACTTCTACCCCCTTCTCCCACCTTCCTGGCCCTGCCCCCCTCGAAAAAATACCCAGGGATTTGTACTCATTTTCCAAGTTAAATAAAAGAAATGAATATATATATATGGTCAGGATTGCTTTGATACCTGTATTTGTAATTTTAAAAGTTGGGGGGGGGTGTTGATGAATTTCTGTGTGTTACATGTAACAGACATGGTAAATATTTGTTATAGTCTTTGTTTAACAAACCATGCATTTATGTTTAAATGAAAGCAACAAAAAGGAAATAGGTGTATGGAAATGTGATTTTGAGGTTAAAGTTAGTCTTAAAATGTAAATAAAATGCGCAAAGTGTCCTCAGAGGGAAAGGAAGAAAAAAAAAGGACAGAGGAGGAGACCGGGAACAGAAGTGTCATTTTGTATTGTGTTCCTGCCCCAAACCTCCAGAGTTATAAGAATGCTGACTTTCTGTAGCAATCTGCAAAAGCTTAGTGCTACGCTCCACTGCCATCTTCCCCACCCCAACCCCCCCTAAAAAAAAAACCTGATATATCTGCCTCCTCTTGGAACCCATTCATGCTGTGACTCATCCCAACATCAAGGTGGTTGACAGCCTCTGCCCCCACTATTGACCAGGATTCGTGGCTGCTGTGCAGAGATGCAGGTGGGCCTGCAGTCTCAGGGACTAACCCACTCCCATCCTTACTGGTGCTGGGAATATCAGGGATGCAGTCTAGCCACCATCTCCCAGCCTTCACTACCCATCCCCCTTCTCTGTTGCACACAGAGGTTTCAATATGTTTCCATTCTGCAGCCCCGGGGGGAGATATTAGGTCTAATGAAAAGGCCTGATCCTACCTTAAATCTGGAAACTAGAGCCCCAGCTCCTTATCAGGGTGGGCACTCTCAGTGGCAGGCTCCCCACCCCCTACATTTTATAAATACCCTGCCCTCCCACAGCACAGATTTGTCACTCTTCTCCGATGGGAAGTGGGATGTTTGGAGCTGCCCTAATCCAAGCAGTGAGCAGATGACCTCTCCTGGAGATTGCCCATGATGGGATCTTTTCCCCTGCTCTTTTGGACACTTTGTGCTGTGTTAAGTAATAAAGCGGTCATTTGCTGAAAATTTGTTTTGCCTGAACCTCTGTTCCCAGGTACATTATCATATAGCAACCAGTTCCACAGCTGGTTCAAAGCAAGGCCCATCTTACCACCCACTTCTCTCTCCGAGATACGAGGCCCACTCTTTAGCCACTACTGGCAAGTAGGGAGAGTAAGAGAGCTCAGAAACCTTACTCATCTGACTGCACTGACAGATCTTAGAGTTCAGACTTTGGCTTTCTCATTTGCTTTGAGCCCCAAAAGTAGAAGTACTCTTGAATGCTTTGTAGATGTGGAAAAGGGGTAAGGAAATGGACATATGTGGTATGTTGATAATAAAAGCAGCAGTAATAGCCTAACACTTATAAAAAGTTTCTTAGGTGTCAGGCTCTGTGATATCCCCACTAGCTTATGGGATAGAGTATCCCCATTTCATAAAAGACGCTAGGTCTCAGAAAGCAATTAAGTGTTTTACCCAGAGTTACAGCACTAGATAAATGCAGAAGCCAGCACTGCATTCAGGTCTTTCTGACTCCAAAGTTCTAGGCATCAAATGTTATGTAGAGAAGCGGCTTTAGTCTAAAAGCACAAAGCAATAGTAACCCAGGAAGGGAAGCAGATGTAACTCAAGTAGTTAAGCACCTGCTTCCCATGTACAAGATCCTGGGTTCAATCCCCAGTATCTCAAACAAACAAACAAACAAACAAAAAAAAAACAACCCAGGAAAAGTATCCGTGTGTTAAGATAAGGGTGGTAACTGGTCTCTGAAATGGAGCAGCATGTAAAATATGCCACTGCTGCTGCTCCTAATATGGTGGTGATGATCATCATAATCACCTTTGGGAATGTATTGCTTCCCATGAGAAACCAGCATGATTTCTCTTTGTGTTCAATGAAGACCACAGTTCATTTTTCACCCTGGCTATTAGGAAGCTCAGGGATAAATTTAAAGTTCTTCATTAATAACTATCTAGTACCCTCAAGCATATCTGAGTTCTTATTCTATTCTCATCTTGACCCTGGATTGTGATTTCTATTTTACCTCGTCCCAATCTTCTACTCACCATTTACATATGTATTATATGTGTTCTCATGAGACTTAAAAACCTTAGTGGAATAAGGAAAGGTATACATGACATTAATAAGAAAAATAATTACCTAGGAAAGGCTTTCATCTGTAGCATTACACAGATTCTTTAATCCTTTGAATTGTATTGCTAAAATATCTGAAGAAAAATCAAGAAACCATCTGGCTGCTTTTGGAAGGACAGAGGTAATTCAGATCTTTGATCTTCTCTGTACATGGATAGGGAGAGGGAGAGAGGACCCAATCTCCCTGACACAGACAATCGTTTGCTTTATTAAACAAGTGTCTTGTATTACACACAGAGGAGGGCATTATGTGAATGCACACAAAAAAAATATGATGAAAAGTAGACACTGAGCATGCTGAGTACTTTGAGTTTAAAAACATGAACATCACAGCTGTTTCTAATAATTTTTCTCCAAATGCAAGCTTATTTCCACAACATGTACTAATGTAACTGTATCTGCACCGAAATATTTCTTTCTTTCGTTTTAAAAACTGAAGTCTTCTTAAAAATAACTATGCAACTGAGAGTCACCTTAGATTGCCACCCCACACCCAGGTTACTTTCTTTCTTTCTTTTTTTTTTTTTTTTTTTTTTTTTTTTTTTTGTCTGCCATGAGTCAAGATGAGGGTGGTTTGAAACAGTTGACTACTTATAAACTTGTGAAATGTGCCTTTCTAAGAAAAACGCAGAGAACTTAACTAATGAGAGAAGTCAGGACAATTATTAGATGGAGCGCCAGGGAATTTCCTTACTATCTGGGGCGATGGTGATGGTAGCATGTCGTTGGAACTTGAGTGAGAAATATCCGCTAGTTGGCTCGGGGCCTGGGGAGACTTAATTCTGTTTTAGTTTGTTGGTTGGTAGGTCGGTTGGTTGGTTGGTTGGTTCAGTTAAAACTCATGGGTTAACCCGCACTCAAATGGAAAGAAAAGGTAAGTTGATATTCCACTTTTCTCCTGCTGGATACCTGGTTTTCAATTGTTTCCATCCCTGTGAAAGCTTCCTTTACCAGATGGCTTTATATTTCCGTAAGGGTTTGGGGAACTTGTCCCTTTACAGTCTCTCTCCATAGAGGTTTGATTCATAGTTAGTGGCCGGTGCCTTCTGTGGGGCTGGTTCACAGTGCCGGAGTCAGGGCCGCCGCTGTCGCGTCTGCAAATGAAGACCACCTACAGGGCCCTGAGATACTTTCCTTTGGGTTCCGGGGGACACAGCTCCGGCCGCTCTCGACCCTGGGACCGCTCCCCCGTGGAGCAGGGGTTCTGAAGACTCCACGGCTGTTGCCCGCGGCTAAATGGAGGGGATGGCGCCGAGCCCAGTGCAGTGCGCCGGACCGAGTCCAAGCCCGAACCGGAGCCGGCCGCTCGTGCACGGAGAGGCTGCTCCGCCCCGACCCGGGCTCGGGACAGTGCGGCTGACGGTCCCCAGAGGGCGCATGTACCCCCACCCGTTGCCCCGGCCGTGCCCCTCCACCCACAGCTTCGAGGGCTCGGAGAAACCTAACGGTCCCTGGCCGTTTCTGTCCCTACGAGTCGTCGGGTCCCCGGTGCTGAGACCCCAGAACGTCCTCTAGCTAGTGGCCGGCGTGAGGTGGGGTAGGACGGGGCGCAGGCGGTGGCCTGAATTATCCGCCACCCCGATCCCCAAATCTGCAAACAGCAACACAGCGGAATAGTTGTCAGCGGCTCTGCCAACACCCCCTCCCCACCCCCACCCCCGGGGATATTATTCCCCCACCACTGGCGGACAAGCCAAGCAAGGATTAGTATCCGTGCTGGAACGCCGAGGAAGCTAGTCTCGGGGACATTTAGGCCAGGACGTGGTCAGGTCACAGAACAAATACGTGCGGAATCGCGTGGTGAGCCGAGTTCCGTCGGCCCCCGCCCCCCGCTAGAGTCCTCTGGAGCCGCGCGGGCCGCGGGCAGAGGCCGAAGGCCCGGGGTGGATTCCGGTTTACTTCCGCAGGGGGGAAGCTGTGGGCGGGCAGGCTGCTGAGGCCTGCGAGGGTCTGAGACCCGCGAGCCAAGCGCGAGAGAGGTCGCGCGCGCCTCGAAGCCTCCGAGCCGCCAAGGGTCCAAGCACCAAGCACCCAGGGCGCGGCAGTCCAACCTCTGCAGCCAGCGCAGCTGACGCACCACTGTGGGCGCTGAGACAGGAAAGCTGGGCTGCCCCTTCCCGGGACCTAGAGCTCCTTGTGGCGGGACCTTAAATTTCAGCCACCCTACTCTTTAACCTTTTTATTTATATTTTTTATTCTTAATACAAATATATAGGAAGAATAATATCCTCCTTTTATCCATTCCATTCCCACCCTGGTTCCCCAGAGGTAACAGATTTACAGCCTGGGTGAATCCTACTCCCCCACCAACGCACGCCGCCCTGTATCTGGGACCTTGGCTGCTCCCTAAGCTGCGCGGGCAGGGCGGGGACGAGGCCCGGGATGGCGAAGCTTGAGTTTGCATTGTAGTGCGGTCTTATGGATTCGGGAGGTTTCTAAGGGCTTTGATGATGATTATTTCCACTAGGAGGAACCCAGCCGCCGCGTGGGACGGGTGTTGCGCGGGCGCCCACACAAATCAAAACTCTGCCGGCTCTAAACGGCGGGCCGCCGAGAGGCCTTTTCAAGACAGACGCCTCCGGAGATGATGTATTTATTTTTCGCATTTACTGTGCACTTAGCACGGAGAGGGCTGTTCTTTGCACTGATCGACAGAAACCCGCGGCTCGGTGGCCGCTGACTTCCTGTGGCCGCAGAACGCGAGTCCGCCGGCAGCCGCGCGCCACCGCCTGTGCAACTTCTTTCGGCTTCGGTTTTCTAACAGGTGGCGAGGGCCGGCGGCGACTGGTCCGGATGGCCCCTCACCATAGCTGACATGCTCCGGGGGCGCCGCGGCGCGGCCGCTTCGCTCCACTTCCTCGCGGAAGGACGCTCGGGGAGAGGGGGCGCCCGGCTGGAGGCGTGTGCGTGTGCGCTGGGCAGTGACTATGCCCGCGGCTTGGGTCTCCCGGCAGCACCTCGGCAGCCGTAGAAAGCCTGGAGAGGCGCGCCGCCGAGCTTCCCCGGGCGCCGTGCCTGGTTTCTTATTTTTAAAAAGGTTTAGTTGTTAACGACAGAGATGACTCTCTCTTTCAAGTGCCATGAGCAATCTTTCTGGACCTCCGGGGTCCAGAAAGATTCCAGGGTTGTTACCCCCTCTCTCCCTGCTTCTCCCCTCTCCCGCAAGTTTGCCTGACAGTCCTCTTTGCTTTTACACACATCACACGGAAGAATTCTCGATCATGAATTAGGAGGTCGCCTAGGCGTGGTCATGCCTTCCTCCCCCAACACGCCCCTTCCCCAGGTGACTCCCAGCCCCAGGCCGGATCGGTCCTCACTCTGCCCCAGCGGCCGAACCCCGCTTGCTCAAGCCGGGCGAGCCCAGCGGCTGCTGAGAGCAGAGGCTGCAGCGGGCGCGCTGCTCCCGCCGCGCTGCTTCCCGACGCCACCGCGACAGTTGATTTATGCTCCAGCGGCTCGTGAGAACCCCAACGCTTTGGCTGGGTTAATTTTTGTCAATTGTTCCTCATCACACTGAGATAGTTTGTAGCTTGAATTGGTTTTTATTTATCACCCAGCATATTTGAAATACAGTCAGACATAAAAATAACTTACTCTGGGACTCTGGTGCAATATTGGAGCCTTCGGGGAATAATTTGGCTAAATGGCTTGGACGGTTCACCTTCTCAACAGAAATGCACCTCTCAGTCAAACTGTAAATCAGATTGTCTTCGGCAATGGAAAGGAAAAAAAAAAAAAAAAAAAAAGTCACTCAAGCCAGAAGGGAACGGGAAACAAATGAAAGAAAACGCAGATATTGACTCAAGCAAAACGAGCTTCAGAAACAGAAGCAGGATTTTAATTTTAGCTCTGGAACTTCATAGGGAATGTGAATTACTGAAGTTTTACCAGGGAGATACGCCTCAGGGAATCTAGGGTGCCCTGGGCAACTGGACTGCTTTCTTTTTACTGTTATTGCTGTTGTTATTATTAAATAAAAATAAATAAATGCGATCCTTAAAATATTAATAAACTCAAACCAAGCTCACTCTTAGGTGAGGTCAGGTTTGGGTTCCCTTAAAAACTCTAATATGAAAGGAAACTAAGCAACGCAGAATGGCCTGTGCAGAAAAAGGTGGGAGCTCGGGAAGCGACCAATATCTTGGAAAAGAAAGAAATCAGTAATTCTCTGGCGCTTTCTTCGTTTTCAATTTTCTGTGGATGGATAGTTTTTTCCTGAGCTTCAGGAATCCCTTCCCCGCACCTATGTCGAATAATGGCCCCCTCCTAATCAGGAAAGCTTAGTGGCATACCGCCGCAAGTAGACCGAGTGATCAAAAATGAAAAATGAGTGATCAAAAAGTGGCCAGGACGAGCCCACAGGAAGGCAGGAATTTGAAAAGAAGAAGAGAAAAACGATACGGGCCACCACTTACCAACTGATCACGAAGCGGAATTCGAAACACAATCAAATAACACTTCTCCCCGGGAAGGACGCACCTGCTATTATTTTGCATTGTTTCATCCCCCTCCTCTCAAGGAAATTTCATACTAGCGCAAAAAAGCCGAGACTAGTCTCGTGCCTGTTTCCCTACATTTCCACTACGTAAATCTAAGAATAGATTTCTTGAAGGTATACCCACAGCGACCTTACACGACTGTAGGTAACCTGCCCCAGTCTTAGAGTATTTAAAATAATATATATTTGATTAAACTCATTGTTTTAAACCAAGACCATTCACATAACTTGCTTCTAACATTTCTCTGGTTAAACTGGGACAAGAGAACTGAGACTCTTAAAAATCTATAAAATTAACTTTAGATTTAATGATACCACAGGGGCTTCAGGTAGAAAATTATAGAGGGGTTATCTTAAAATAATTTTGAAGATTTAGGAGCAGATGCCTTTGTAGTTGGAACGTTTTTATCCAATGATGTCCTGAATGTGTAATATTAAATTATTACTGCAATCAAAACATGTGGTTTCAAAGGTTTTTAAAAAAAGAATTTAAATTAAATATTTTGGTCGGCAAGTAGTTGAACATTTTTCTCAAAAGCAAACTGAATTGGTGTGGTTTTGACATTTGCATGGCCCAGTCCTTAATCTGGTGGTTTTTATTTCGGCCCCAAGCTGGCTTTGTTCAAGACCATGTCTCTGCTTCTTCAGAGTGGGAACTCAATGAAATTCAGCACGCCCTGCTGTCAGGCAACTCCTGTGTTGTGAGTAATCCTTTGCCAATAGATGGTCCAATGTCCTTTCCTGTATAACCGTCTGAGACCTGAAAAAAAAGGCTTGCCTCCACAAATATTTGTTTTTATTTGTTGTTGTTGTTTTCTTTATTTATAACAGAGATGAGTTCTTTCTCTTTTGATCCCAAACCACAAATATCCCCAAAAAGGTATATTTCAAAAAATAAATCTACAGATGTAATACATACTGTGAACCCTATAAAATGCGTTTACAATGCTGACTTAAAGAAGAAATTTATAACTTTCATATGTACCTCCTTATGCAATAGGCAACTGCCATATGTTTCCGACTTCCATAATTCAGTTTTTCCTGGACATCTGTAGCAGGTAGTGAGTGCTTCTTAAAGTACATTTTATGTAATTTGAGAAGGAACCTGCACCAAAGACTAAAGGTTAACATTAAAAAGCACAAGTCTTTCTAGAAATGCTAGTTATTCTAAATTTACATTACCCATTATGCATGGCCTGAGATAGCTTGTTTCCTCCTTTCTTCATGTGACCAAAAGTGGAAATGCAGTAATTTGGAAATGAAGTGTTGCATATACTTTCTTCACCAGCAACATTTCCAAAACTATCTAAATGCTTTGGTAGAGTTCCTCTGGTTACTGTTTACTATTCTTTAGCCTTTTGCTTGAAGAAACTCACTTGGCTCTCCCAAAAAACCCAGACTGGGAATATATTCCAGTATGATGATTTTATTTGGGACAAAGTTTTATAAAAATATTTTTTTTATATTGAAAAGGGGGAGAAAACACCCTGAGCTCTTCCATTTTTTCATCTTTCTTAATTGTTCATGATGCCCTTTTTAAAGGATGGAAGAATTTACAAAATTAAGTGGGGGGAAAAACACTAGAAATCACATAGAAAAGTCATAGCTTGTCAAATATGTTGCCCATGTGTTTAAATGCAAGGTTCATTCCTGATGTTAATACCATTTTTCAATAGCACACTTCTTTTTGTTCAATTACAAAGCTGGCTTTAAATTAATCTGTTAGATGTCCTTTCATTCAGCTGAAACTAAAATGCCTCATCTGTCAGTAAAAAATATGAATAAATTCCAGCCACATTCTTTATTGTTTATATTTTCAGCAGATTATATAAATGTGCACAAAATTTCCACTGTTTAAGAACTGTCGGCATCTACAGATGTGAAATACCGGCACAGGGTCCAATTTACAGCCAATTAGAGGGTGTAATAATTTTTATAAAAAGTTAAACACCAGATCTAGTGATCCTTAAATGGAACCTAAACCAGGAAGTGTAGTTCCATTTTCAATTCATTTTATTAAACCGACAGACTCAAAGTAGCCTTTGTTTATAGGGAAAACCTAGCATTAAAATTTTTGTTCAAAGAATATGAAACTGCACATTTTAAATATAATGTAAACATGATTTTATATGGCACAGACTATTAAAATGCCTATTATTAACTGTTAGATAATATTAATTTTCCCAGCCATTGTCTCAATTTGATTGAAGGCCAACTCGACCGGCTGCAATATTGGTACCAACAAAGTCCATCTTCGGGCATTCATTTACATCTGGGTGTTAATTTCATTACCTCCTTCAAGACTTCTTATGTTTGGATCAGGTATTAGAGGTAGGGACAAGCGTGGTCCTCTTGAACATTTCTGTTACTACCCGTTCCGGTAGGATTGCGAATGGAGAGTGGGTCAATGAGTGTGAAGAAGAGAGGGTGGTGGCTTTTCACCCACACGAAAAGAATAATTGCAGTACCGTCTGGAGGCAGAGCAGACACTGCTGGAAATTGTTGGGACATGAATCTGGAAGCTCATTTGCCCAGTCGCGAGCTCACCGTGAGTTTCCTTCTCACATCACTAGGTTCATCACTTCTTCACTGCCCTTGAGTTGGCCAGTCAACCCTTCCCCAACCCTTTTCTACCCCTTCCCTAAACTGGAGAACTGTGGGGGAGAGGTAGGGTTGAAGACGAGCTTACCCTCAGAGTACGCACAGCCGAAACTGCGCGCTTTCTCTGACCCCCAGCCATCAAGAAACGAGTTTTGAATGAAAAAGCAACACTAGGGGAGAGACTTTCAGAATCGCGAACTGAGTTGGGGCGTCCGGGAGCCCCGCATGGTTCTTTGGCAGGCTGCGGGGGTTCTTTTGTAGCGAGACCCAGTCTCAACTGATAGGAATAGAGATGGGAGGAAAGCATGAAAAATAGTCGCCAATAGGCAGGAGATCATGTCTGTGAGAGCAAGTTGGCGACAGGAGCGAGCAACGAAGGACTGCGGCTCTGGATGGTTTTCTCCACAGGGCCTGGATTTGCAGGTACAGCCCCGGACCCGCAAGGAGGCTGGCAGCGAGAGCTCAGCTGTGGAGATCCTCGACGCCTGAATTAACTCTGGAAGTCTTGGTAAATTTATACAGGTTATAACTTCCTATTTTTATTAAACAAGACCAGAGGGAGAGGCGAGAAGAAGAGTAACTACAAATGGAAGGACGCGAATGAGAAAGGGTAGTGGCAGGAGGGGAGAAGAGAAGGAACCCCCGCCCCCGATACGCGCTGCCACGCGACTTAGGCCGGCGTTTGATGTCCACCGTCCCCAATTAGGATAAGATTCCTTCCTAGATTAAGTTGTAAAGTTACACAGCCAAATAAATTACCCTCTTGGTGCTTGGATTTGACCCTTGTTCGTCCCTACCCAGCCTTTTTGGGTATTTCTAGCTCAGTTAATCTTTAAGCTAAGAATAGAAGTCTTTTTTTATGCGTGGGAAGGCAGGCAGTTCCTGCCTTTTGGGGACAGTCGGGGACCACCTGATGCACCCCGAGTCCCAGGGCCAAGAACAGACTGTCCTGTTTGCAGAGGCTTATCTCCCTGGGGCAAGAGACAGACCCGAAAGAAGGCAAAACAATTGTCCACTTTGCAAACCCTACCTCAGTCTCCAGTCCCGGCAACCAGACATAAGGGCTAAAAACTCCATTGAGTATGTGCCTAAGGTGATTGTCAAGAGTTAAACAAACAAAAACCCTATTTAAGAATGTAGTGCTGACACACTGGGCTTTTAAATTTAGAATTTAAAAATAAACAACTGTTTAAAAAACAATGCAAACATAAATCAAGTAAAATTTTATATATAAATATACCTCAATGTTGAGAGGCTCCAGGCTGAAAGCACAGCGGGAGCGGACAAAGAGAATGCGTTAAAAAAAAAAAAAAAAAAATCTTTCCAAACTGTCCAATTTTAAAATGCACCAAGAAAAAATAAAAGCGATCGGATGAGCTTTTTTAAAGTTAGGATTGTTTTTTCTATTTCTTTTTTGCATTAGTGTTGCAGCTATCTGGCCGGACACTGAGTCCACCATGTAGTGTTCTCCCCCACCTGGAGACAGAAAGATCTTCTACCCCCGAACCCCCTCCATCCCTGAGACAGACGCATTCTGATAATGTTCTTCCCTGGGTGACTTTTATTTGAAATGGAGCCTGGCTGGTCTTGTGAGAACACTGCGCAATTCAGCTTTAATCGTTTCCTTAACTTAACTCACCCTCGGAAAAAACATTTTTCTCTCCTCAAGTGAGGGAGGCATACGCTCCTGGTACATACACCCCTCACCCATATTTACACGCGCGCAGGTGCACACACGCGTACACGTACACATGCAGACACGTGCACACACGCGCATGCACCCCGCTGAGTTCTCCTCCCCTGTACCCGTCCGGGTCCCGGCTTCCTCTCTTTCAACTCCAAAGCGCAAGGGCCTCGCTCTTTAAAAAAAAAAAAAAAAAAAGTCTTTTTGTGTAACTGGCTTTGCCCTTACTCGGAAGGTCCGCCTGCCTGTCTGGGGCTTCCTTCCCTCCCCAGCCCGGGAGAAATTCTACGCCCCCACTCCGAGAACGCAATGTGCTCCCGTCTGCGACCCCCTGGGCCACCGGCTCGGTGACAGATGGGCCTGCTCGGTCCCGGAGCCTAAGCCCAATTCAACGCGATCCCTGGGTGACCAGCGGCGGCGTGGCTCTATGGCTACGGTATTCAAAGCTAAGCCTGCACCAGGCTAAGGGGGTGCGCGGAGCCGTCTTGGCTCTGTCCCGGCGCCCGGCGTACTCCTGGGATATTTCTAAGGGCCACGTTCTATGTGACATCGTGGATATTTGTGAGGCCCGGTTTTCTATGTTATCGTCTACGTAGACACAAGTCCTCGCGTATCCTGCGGTCTGGGGTCTGAGTCTTTCGTTGCCAGGGATAAAGGCGAAAGAAGTGACGGAGTAGCGTGGAGGGCTTGGGGCTATGTGATTCTGAGAGTGCCCTGCAAGCTTGTCTATTCCTTCCTAAATCAGCTGGTGCTTCGGAGCATATAAAGGGACAGGACCCAGTCTAAAAAGCAGCTTTGGATTCGCGTCTGGAAACCGCGTTAGTCCCTGGAGGCCTCTGGTTTCTCCGGACCGGTCGTGCTCCCTTCCCTGCCACAGAGCGTAAGCAGGCCCAAGGGCTCCGTCGACTCCACCAGTGTGCCGCAGTGCCTCCCTGTCTCCAGGGCCATAAAGGGCGCAGAGGCCTGTAAACACGGCGTGAGGAGCGGCTCCGAAAAGAGCCAGTAGTCGCTGCTCCTTCGGGTCGCCAAGAGCCTGAGCCTGGGCGGGGCGCTCTGTCCTTGCTACCCGCCAGTGTGGGCCTCAGGCGCCTATCCGAGCTCATTTTCACGCGCAGCAACTGGCCACATCGGTCATCTATGCCCGACCCCCATACTCCCAAAGCCCTTTAGGCGGACTCTCCGCGCTCTCCCGGCTGCGCCCGCCCTCTTCCCAATTTCACAGATGGAATTTGCGCTCATTTCTGAAGCTATAATACTGGCCCTGGGGCACCGTTGAGCTTGGAGGCCCACCCGGGACCGGACAGCCCCAGACCGGCCATAAAAACTTTTCTTTTACAAATGTAAAACAACTCCTCCCAGTGGAATATTTTTCGAGCCTTCTCCGCACGAGTAAAATCGAGTCTTTTTTGACCGAGGCTGCGAGGCCCGGCTGGGCAGCATGCACCTTCTTCTGGGCACTGTCCGCTCAGGTTCCGGCTTCTCCGGTGCTGTCGGGTCTCAGAAGCAACCCGGCGTTGCCGAGCTACGGTAAAAAGATAGCGGCGGCGAAACTTCTCCATGAATCAACCAACCCAAAGCTTAAAGAGAAGTCAGAGATACTAGGTCAGCCAACGGTTCCCCGAGATTGAATTGAGTGGGGGTGGGGTGGGGGGACAAATCCTTTGTCGTGTATTTTATCCCAAAGATAATGAAAAATATACGTCATGAACTTTATTATATAAGAGATTTGCTTTATTTACACCAAACCCATTTTTGTTATTGCTGTTTAAGCTTAACAAAAAGTCGAGTTGGAACTACAGAACTGTACATATACACGTTTGGTGTCATTCAATTAAAAAGCATTGTTCTTGTTTTAAAAATTGGGGTTTAAAAGAAACAAAGTGACTCTTTAAAAGCCTGAGGGAAAAGTGGAAAATTGTCAAAAGTAGGGCAAACATGAAGTTATGAAGATTCAGAGATTTTTTAAAAATGCAATGAGAAATTGTATTGCATCTTAAAACATTTCATTTTGCGAAGTTTTAAGGGGTTTTAAGACTAAATCTATATCATTACAGTCATATAGAATCAAAATCCCATGGCCTAAGTTTTAAAATAAGTACCACTCTTTGAAAAAGAAATGAACGTGCTTTAACTGACAGGTTTATATGAGGGACTGAGCGATAATATAAACTCTGACCCCCTAAATATAAAGAATTTAAATATATAATGATCATCTCTCCCTCTCCCCCCCGCCCCAGAAAAACCCTCGGAGCCAAACTTAAATAAATAAGCCTAGTGTCATGCCTGGTATAGAGTAGGTGCTTTCTAAATGCAGGAATGTTTAATGAGAAAAGGTGGACCTGGTGGCTGTGAATTCTCCCCCACCTTCAGTGTTCCGAGTTGTAGCAACTTTTGGTGGTAAGGGAGTGGGACGGGAATTTAAGGTCCCTTTAAAGATTCCTGATAGTCTAACTCGGTGTTCGTCTGGTTTTAAAGCCAGAGCTTGCACCTTTCCAGATCTTGGTGAGGAAAGCCAGAAAGTCTTCGGGGCTTTGGGAGGAGGAGACACCCTGTGCGCGCAGCGCGCGCGGGGCTGAGTAGTCCAAGCCAGACGGCGGCGCTTTTCACCCCTTGGTTTTGCAACCTTGTAAGGAAGTGGGCGCGGGCTGCGCGGAGCCGGCGCCCTCTGATTGGCCAGCCATCCCGGTGATTGACAGGTCACAGGGCTCCGCCCTCGCTGCTTTATTGACACTAATGAGCAAGTTCTTCCCACCGCTCTCCTGCCTGGAAGTGCTGACAGATCAAGGCAACAAATTTCAATTACAATCCCTAATTTGTGTCCGCAGAGTGTTTTTTACCCATGTTAGTCGTCTCTGGCGCATCAGTCGAGGCAGATCTTGGAGCAGCAGGAGGAGGGGTGGGAGCGAAGGAGTCCATCAGTGAGAGAGCGCGCGCGAGAGACCGAGGGAAGGAAGCTTGGCGGGCGCGTCGCCGGTGCCTCGGATCCCAACACAAGCGAGAAAGAGGAAACGCCAAATTTGTTCTTGCCTGCGGCGGGGAAGGGGGAAGACCTCGGCCTGCGGGAAGTCCCGAGAGTTGTTTAAATCTTGGTGGGGAAGGAGAGCGAGTGCGTGCGTGTGCCGGCGTGAGTGTATATGAGAGAGGGGCGCGCGGCGGGCGGGTGGGCGCCGGGCGGCAGGGATGGCCGAGAAGCGGAGGGGCTCGCCGTGCAGCATGCTAAGCCTCAAGGCGCACGCCTTTTCCGTGGAGGCGCTGATTGGCGCCGAGAAGCAGCAACAGTTGCAGAAGAAGCGGCGAAAGCTGGGCGCCGAGGAAGCGGCGGGGGTGGCAGACGACGGAAGCTGTAGCCGCAGCGACGGCGCTGGAGAGAAGGGCTCCTCGGAGGGAGACGAGGAGGCCGCGCTCCCGCCGCCTGCTGGGACGGCGTCCGGGCCCGCCAGGAGCTGCGCAGACCAGGAACGGAGCTGCGGCTCCCGTGGAGCCGCGGGTGAGTCGGCTCCTTTCCGCTTAACTTCTCGCCCGCGCGTGTCCGCCGGGGTCCGGCCGGCACCGCGCGGCGGCCGAGAACCTGAACTGCGCGTTTGTGCTTGTGCGTGCGCTCGGTGTCCCTACGTGTGCGGGCAGCTTAGCCACTATCGCCGTTGACCTTGGGTGTCAGGGGCACTAACTCGCTGCAACCCTGGCCGCTCTCTCTGCGCTCATCTCTGGTCACCTCCCAGACGGTAAAAATACCGCGTCCAGCGTCGCCTCGCAGGCTTCCACCACCCGCTCGGCAACTCGCGTTCTCAGCAGCGGCTGTTTGCAGCGCGCGGCGGTGCAGATCTGTGGTTTCCACATCAGCCTCCCTTGGGGTCCCAGCCAACGGGTGCTCTTTTTATCCTCTAACTTTTAAAAGCGATGGTGTGTATGTGTGTGGGGGAGGGCAGGCGACAGTATAGCCGCCCCCACCCCACCCCCGAAACCGGAACGAATGGCCTAAACCGCTTGTGCAAACCAGGAAGAGGGCGGCGTATTTGCCAACGTGGTTTCCCGGGGTAGTTGAGCCCTTCCCTTGCCTCCTCTAGATTCCGGCTGTACAAGGCCGATGGTAGCCGCAGGGCTGCTCTTGGCGCTCTTTTAGCCGCTTCGCTGCACGGCTGGAAGCGCAGAGCGGCCCGAGAGTTTGGAGAGAGCGTAGCCTGAAGAGCTTTCTAGAAGATGCCTCCGGCTGGGCCCGTGGTGCGAAGACCAGCCCAGGCGCTTTGGACTGCCGGCCGGAGCACGGGGCATTTGTCTCTGTGCGCTTCGGAACGTGGTTTGTGTCAGGGCCAGCACTGGGGTCTCTGGACTCGGGAACCCATCCCAGACGCTATGGGTACGCGTCCCAGACCCTGGCGGCGGCGCGAAATTTCTTTTGAGGCCTTGGCCGGGCCGAGGCGGGGAGAGTGGGGTGGACGCTGCCGGCGCACCTCTTCTCGTCTCAGGACTTGGGGGCCAGGCAGGCCTCACTGGAGCGCCCAGCTTCTCTTTGGCGAGCATTGTTTATCGAGGGACCTGTTAAAAGGACACGAGGGCCCGAAAGCTTCCCCTTTTTTCCTGGCCTCTTCCCTGCCTTCAGCCGCCCGCGGGGTCGATCTGCCCAGCCGGCATCCCCTCTCAACCCCTCACCCGTTCTCCCTCTCTCTGCCTTTTGCTGCCCAGGCGGCTGTGAGGACGGCTTCCTGCAGGGTGCTTCCCCTCTGGCATCCCCGGGAGGCTCCCCGAAGGGGTCCCCGGCGCCCACCCTGGCCCGGCCCGGGACCCCGCTACCCTTGCCGCAGGCTCCGCGAGTGGATCTGCAGGGAGCCGAGCTCTGGAAGCGTTTCCACGAGATCGGCACGGAGATGATCATCACCAAGGCGGGCAGGTAAAGGGCCAGTCGGCACAAATGTCCCCTACGTTCCCAAGCCTTGGTCTCACCCCACCCTTAGATAGATGAGGAAGGAGAAGGGCCTGCAGCCCGGTGGGCGCTCAGGTTAGCGTTTACAGGCAATTGCCAAGGCCCGGGACAGTGGTCCACTTTTGAGGCGGTGCACTCACTTTTGAGTGCAGTCCGTGAGCGGCGCAGCACAGCCGCCCTCTTGTTGGATTCGAAGGCGGGGTGGGGACGACGACAGGATGGGATCACTGTCGCTGCTGATGCTGTAACCTTCGCGGTTGATGTTCAGCACGCAAGGTAGTTATAGATTTGAGGTCATATTTAAGTCTGCCTTGGCATTTATTTAATAGGCTCTAGCTATCATTCCTGAAAAGAGGGAACAGATTTTCCCGCCTCCTTTTCTTATTTAATATTTCAAACACAGTTTACTTCTTTAGCCAAACATAGTTTGCTTTTTCAGATTCGAGACTTCCAGGTTGTTTCTTTATCAGAAGATTTTTCGGGCAATTTGAGAACTGATGTGTTGGGCTGTTTTGATATTTGACCGGGATGAAAAGGCGCTAAAATCACCGGTGATACATGTTCAGTCACATACAGCTGCAAAAATAGCCTCCCTGATTTTTAGAAATCATTGTTTGTACATCCACAGTTATGTGGTTATTTTTTTTTTCTAAATGAAATCCAACACATTAGCCTAAATGCGATGAAGAGTATTAAAAGTTTTTGTAGACGTTATATCAGTTTTTGAAGTGTGAAATTCGTACATATATCGATTAGTATATTGATTTGTTGGCTAGATAACATTAATTTGAGAAAGGCACAGAAATATGTGCATTTTAAAGTTTTCAGTTCGTGTAGTGCGATGAAATCTATGAAAAATATACTTCCTTAAAAGGAACTTAAACACACACAAAGCTCTTTCAAGGAATACACATGGTAAAAACCTGGATATTATAAAAGTATCCAAACTTATTAGAAATTACAAAAACATATTTTATTGAATCCATGTGCTACCTTCTACATTTTCACAGAGCTTTTATTAATGATCCAAATTCAGTCAACAACACAAAGCAACAGTTGTGTTATAAAGGATGTAGTTAAAGACCTTTACTCTTTATCTTACAGGTGCACTGAAATAACACTAAAACAACTAGCATATTAAACTGTTCGCATGCCTAGTTAGAAATAATGGACTTTCTTTTCTTGGGTAGTGGTCTTTCATGGCATTATTGCTGTAGAATAAAAATCTGGTAAATAATGGCACTAAAATTTGTGTTATAAGGTTAAATGAGCAAAAATTAGATTAACTGGAAAGGGTCCTAGACATAAATCATTAGACGAAGTTGAAAACAGAAAAAAACTGCTGTTTTTTGTTTTGTTTTGTTTTGTTTTTTAGCTCATAACCAATAATTTGTGTTGTATTCATTGCCACTGTGCTTTTTTAAAAGGATAGGTGCATTCACTTTTGCATCTCCTTTGACATGCATCTCTGGGAAGCCAAGAGTAATGCATATTTTCATTTGTTTTAATTAGCAAATTTTTAAGTGTGGTTAAGCACAGTATTTTCAGGATACTGTGGGGGAAGGAGTGATTTGGTAAATATACATTGTTTGGTTTCTGCTTTCAATAAAGAAGTTTTACTATACCTTTCAAATTTAGAGCAACTTTTGCACTTCACCTTTACCATGCTGCAGACAGGAAGTCCTGTCTCAATAAAGAACATATTGTTTGGTTATACTATGGCACATTGGCTCCTTGTGGTTTTTTATAACCCTTTAAAAATTTCACATTATAATATATTTTATCACTTTCAGAAATTCCATTTTTAAATTTCTACCATTTGGTATATTTTATTGTTTGTATTATTGAAGTAAATATGTCTATTGATTTTTGTTTAAAAAATAAAGTGCTTTTTTTTTTAGCACCATTACTCCTTCAGTGTACTTCTCTTGCTTTTAGCTACACTATTTCAGTAAACATGGAATGCATGTACAGTGAAACAAATTACATTTAAAACTCTCAGATTTGATATGTCCTGTATTCTGATTCCTTGAATTATATTACCCAAATGTATGCTAGAAATTTGTCCGAATGAAAAATAGAGGTTTGAGAGATTTCTTTGCTTATTCATTCTCCATATTTAATCACAAACAAAAACAAAACCCAAACCCTCTTTTCCCTTCTCCCTTATACCTAGACGCATGTTTCCAGCAATGAGAGTGAAGATCTCAGGATTAGATCCCCACCAACAGTATTATATTGCCATGGATATTGTGCCAGTGGACAACAAAAGATACAGGTACAATGACTGGGTATAGGAGGATAAGAAGTGCTGAGACTTTGCAGTCTAGTTGGTGCCTATTTGATTGGTGAGGACTGTGATGTTTGTTTCCAGCAGGCTGTAGAATTTCCAGATCTGTAATCCAACCACCCGCGGGTTCCAAGCAGCCTGAGCCCCAGCCCGGGACCTTCTCTTGCAGCAAATGTGGAAGCATAATTTTTGTTTTTAATAGAGAAATGTCTTCCAAGTATGGAGAACTTTGAATAGGAGCCACTGTTATTGCAGTTTGGTGTTGCTAAACTGAATGTGTCTTTTAAATTGATTCATGTTTTGATTAGAATTTTGAGAGGAAATATTAAGTAAAGTTTGTAGATATATTGCACTAAATGATCATTTTCTTCATGATTTTTTTCCTCTTCAAATAAAATCAATTAATTTCAAAATCGTAAAACGTGGATTTTTTTTTTCCTTTCTGCAATTTGAGAAAACGATTTCTGATATTCTACAGTTAAGAAAAATAGAATCTTGTGAATAATTAGGCTATTAAGATAGCTTTAAAATGGCAATAAATTGTTACCTTACTGGTTTTTTGCTTGTTAATTAAGACTATTTTTAAAAAACCTTATAATATTTGAATTTTGAAATAAGCTATTTTTATCTAGATATCAAGAAAACTTTGAATAGATGCACATTCTTCAGTTTCAAACCAACCTTCACTCTTTCTTCTGCAAGAAAGTAAATCAGCAATTTTCAGTGATATGCTTTTCATTTTCCTGAAGAGTTAAAAATGCTTACAGTTTTAAAAGGAGGCTTGGAGTGCTTGGAAGATCAGAAGATACTGTTTTAAATTTTGGTCTTCTTTGTTTTGGATTTTTATGTAAATAGCTAGAGTGGTTAAAAAGACTAGTATTGTTTTTTGTAAATTTTAAAGGAAATCAGATTTGGTTTTTACCACTTTCAAAAATTTAAGGAATTGCTTTCTTGAAACAGATTTATAGTGTTAAAAGCACATCGATTTTAATTGACACGTGGAAGTATGGAGTACTACAAAAATGGGCAACAGAAAAGACAGTTTTATGTGTATGTTGCATTATTTAGTTATTTTAATTAAATCATTAGGGAGTTTTGCTAAAATTATCTGACTGCATAACAGAAACTAGAAGGCATTGAAGTCCATTCTTTAAATATGCTTGATTTTAAGCCCATTGGTTTTTGTGTTGAGGAAGATAATGTAATTCTTAATGAGCTTAGAAATTATTCCATCTTTTTGTAAATTAGTCTATTTCTTTCTACAAAACTTTTCCATATATTTTAGATCGTTTATTTTACTTAATTCTTATTTATCTTTACATAAATCAAGGATATTTATTAAGATGTGAGATTTAAAAACTCAGATTGTAGAACATAAATTTTCTTTTGCTCATATAATTTCTCAAGACGAAATTTGATTTTAGCATTTGTATTTAGAGTATTTTACAAAGAATGTGTAACATGTAACATTTATTCTCTTAGTGAGTATAGGTATTTGAACTATTCAATATGCAAGACTTGTTAAGGTTTTCATAGCATATATTACTCTCCATATTTTTATAACGACCAAAGCCATATTCACAGTGCAATTTTTTTCTTTTATTTCTAAGTTTTTCATTGTATTGTCTATGTTTTTCAGCAATATTAGGAAAACAATTTTGTTTTATTCTCTGATGTCAAAGAGTAGTATTTGATCAAGTTAAAAATGATAGTCATTTATAAATGTTAAATTAATATTAACAAAAGCCCAAACTTGGGAACTTATTTTTTAAAATTACAGCATAACAATTAGAGGGAGGTTTTTTAAAAATTAGTATTCTTAATTTTATGATTATGTATTTTTCCTAAAGGAAAGGAAATAAAGAATAGGTATATTGAGAATTCAAAAAAGAGTGGGATATGTGACTGTACTTGAAATAAAGGGCCTCACTAGAGATATTGTGACAATGTTTCATGCAGGTTTAAAAAGAAATTGGTAAGCTACACAGGTAGCATTTTCAGAGACTGTATGCAAATTGTTGCTTTAAATTGTATGCCATATTTTAAAACACAAGTAAAATAAAAGCATCTAAGTATATGATTTCATTTTATACCCGTTTGTAAGTGATTCATCAATATATTGGTCTCTAGTTTTAGTTAATATATTTAAATTAACATTAATAAATGATAATCTGACTATACAAATAAATGTTCTTTATTACTTGAAATGTTTTAAGTGTATTATTTATACTGAATTAACATATTTGACATATACAAACAAACAGAATAGGATGTTTTGCCTCTGAATTAGAAAAGTAATATTAATTAGATATGCCATTGTTTTCAAAGTTTTGTTTGTATTTCCATTAGTGGTATTTGAAAACTGTTTGAAAGAATTTTCTTACATAGGTCTAGAAAGAGAAACACAGGCTTACATTTTTTGATTATAGAAAATTTTAAAATTAAATTGAATAACTTACCCTTGGTTTATAGTGTTGTAGTATTAGAAAAAATAATTCTAAATGCTAAGAGGTAAAACTTTTTTCTTTCCTATGAAAATGATATTACTGGAATTTCCGACAATTTCCCTTTGCCCCCACCACCTGGTAGTCAGCCTGTGTACAAACCTAAAATGGGAAGTGATCTTAAAGGAATTGAGACATATTAAGATATAACTCTAAAGTATTTTTGAGATCTGCCTAAGTTGAGTTTGATGCTGGACTACTTAATAGTTTTTTCAGATCAACTGAATGTCCAGATGAAAAATGAAAAGTATTAGAATATCAGGCAGAATGACTAATATGAATTAGTGTGATTCATAAGAAAAAGAGACTTTCATTTATGGTGATGATAATGTGCACATTATTCACTAAACCCTTAACTTACAGCTTACTCTGAGTTGTCAGTAGGCCACCACTGCTTCAGTGAGTTTCTTAATAGCACTTGATGTCTTACTTTATGCATACTGGGTGTAAAGAGGAAATTGGTTTATTTTGACTTAAAAAAAAAAGATGCCTATTTTTGTCTGACTCTACTGAGAAGAAGATTCCAGGAACGTTATAGTCCATATCCTGAGCTCTGTCATCGCCTTCTAGGTATGTTTACCACAGCTCTAAATGGATGGTGGCGGGTAACGCAGACTCCCCGGTACCGCCCCGGGTGTACATTCATCCAGATTCGCCTGCCTCGGGGGAGACATGGATGAGACAAGTCATCAGCTTCGATAAGCTGAAGCTCACCAATAATGAACTGGATGACCAAGGCCATGTGAGTAGACGACTTCCTGCATGTCACCATTGGATGGCACAGCCACATCAGTACTGTGGATGACTGAAGGAGATGAACTCTCCTAAGATCATAATATCCTTTTCTTGGTCAGCATGTGCATAATCTGTGCAAAATCAAATACATGTTTGCATAGGAGACTATGCCTGTGGCCGGAAAATCCTGTGCACATTTAATAGGTCAAAATTAGATTCTGCCTTTGTACAGGACTGAAAGAATCACAGGCAGAAATGTTTTTCAGCTAAAACATTTGTTTGAAATCCCATGAGGTGCTAATTATTATACGCTGAATACCGATACTAGGGAGTTGGGTTAACAGGGATAATGATTTATTGTGTTCTGCCTGCATCCAGCTCTTTTTCCATCTGAGGCTCATTGCTTCTCAATAACTGGCTGAGGCTTATCCTGTTTGTGTGTTCTGTTTGCAAGCTCCCAATTGTTTAGTAATGACATCTAATGTGTCAAAATATGTTTAATAATAATTCCATTTATTCTTAAAACTGCTGAAGCATGATATGTAACTCACTGTTCAGCCATTCCAATAATATAGTCATTTTAACACCTTATTTAATTTTTATGAGGTATTGTTCCTTAGCAATATTTCTATATTATTTTAAAAAACAAGTAGCTATGGATATATGCTGATATCCATTCAGAGCTAGTATTTCTATTAGGTTTTTGTTATTTGAGAGGGTTTTGATTGAGGCGGGATTGAAATGCCTTTTCAAAGATGCATGATCCATAAAAGGAATACTACCAACTAATTCATTTCTCAAAAAGGAGACATACAGATAGCATATTTACAAGCACATCTTTCAAAATGAAAATGCAAACTGTCATAAGCTAATAATAGAATGATGACAGGATATTATTTGCAAGTTACAAGACCTTAATGAAAACATTCAAATACAAATTTCATGTGGTATCTAGATTTTTTTGTAAAACTCTTTTTAATAATTTAAATCAATACAATCATTTTAGAATTCCCATTCTTTCAGGTTAAGTGACTAGATCTATAATATTACATTACATTATCTAATATAATACACAATATCTAATTATAATTTTACTTGTAGAGCCAGTCATTGAAAACTGAAATTATATTCCTTAAATCTTACATGATTATAATTTGTCACTATCAGGTAAAACAGCAGAGAACGAAGTCTAGAAAAGGGTGTTATCTATGGGAAAATTTTCTCTCAAGTTGTGGCTGGATGGAATACTCTAATAAAGGGAGATAATATGTATGGAGTGGGGAAGGAGACAGGCTAAAGTGTCTCTTTGAGATTAGTTGATACTAGAGGAGAAAGTAGGAAGGAAATGATATTCATTTAAAGGATATTGTTTCGAAGATATAAATATGGTAAAAGATACAACAGGTGGTCTCTGCATTTGGTGAGCTGCAAGCCTAGATGGGGAGAGAAGGCATGCACACAGGTTACCACCCTGTCAGCTCCCAAAAGTACAGATGCCACTTGGTTCCAACCAAGAGAGATAGGGAAGACTTCGAGAAGGTGTCTGCTCAGTTTGATGTCTGCTTCTAATTCTATTGTCAATTGTGACTCAGGGTCTAGGAGACAGCAGTACCTTTCTGGTAGAACTTTCTAATTCAGCAGTACCTTTCTTCATGCAGAGACCTCGCAGGGACTCACCCCTCCACCGCCCTCATATGGTTGAGCTCCCATCCCGGACCTCCAGTTTCAAAGGAAGTAACACTAATCTCTAATAAAGCTCTAGACAAAATGAGAGATGATTTTCTGATTGGCTTTTGAAATTGCTTTCCTCCTTTTTTTGTTTTCTCAGTTCCCAGTTTTACTTTGCTAACGATGTGCAAGTGTTCAGCACAGAAACTTGAGAACTCCATGTAGATCTGGGACCTTTTATTAACTAAACCCAGAGTAATATCAGGAATCAGATTGTCACAGGGCTGCGACTGGACCTAGGATTGCTTCTCATCCTAACTCGTAGTGTCTCATGAGACATGACATAGTGCCATTCTTTTTCCCCTTGCAGTGGATTTTCAGCTTTCCAAATACCAGAGATATTTTAGAAGGGAATACTGGTGAAAATCCAGAGTGGAAATGTCCCACCACCGTAACCAGCGTTATGCCCAGTTGCTGTAGATTTATTATAAACCAAGACTGGTTCTCAGGCTACCCATTTGCAAATATGCTTGTTTCTATGGCTATCATGCTTGATAGAGTATTTACTTCTCATCATGTCCGTATTGATATATCTAAAAAAATGTTTCCCTGTTCACCTGGAATTTGCTATCTGGAGAGAAACATTTAGATGAAGATTTCTCTGAGGAATTAGGAGACATTTAACAGATAGCAGTGCACTTACCTGAAGCCTCAGCAGAACTCACACCCACTGCTTTGGGAAGATGTATGCTCAGGCAGCCCCTGCCTGAGGATCTGGTAGGGCCTGCACTCCTAGTTGCTGAGGATCCAGTGATGCAGAGCCACCCTAGCTCTAGGTTTGTCCTCACCCTCTTCCCTTTTCTCCTTGTAAATCGATGGGGAGGCAAGTCGTTACCCATTAGGGTGCCAAGTTCTCCGTGATGAAGGGAACTTACAGTGGCTTAGAAGTACAACATATCAGTGTTCATGGCCAAGTCACGTACTCTCTTTGAGGCTTGATTTTCTTGTGTGTGATTTTGTAATCAAGAATTCTGAGTAAATCAAATGAGCTGATGAGCCTGAAAGCATACATTTGTAAGGAGTGCTTTATATATGGTATCACACATGAAATAAGAACAAGACACCTTGCTATGAAGACTATGAGCCAGTGTAACTGGCTGCATCCCTACCATTTAAAGTAAGTAGTGTCTGGTCTCACCAAACTGCAGGGAGCTTGTCTTTTTTCTTGTTGTCTGTATCTCATTGGTCCTTTGCTTGACTTTTTGCAACACTGGCATTTAGGCCATCTTGAGAATTTCTAAATTCAGCAGGTAGTGTTTCACTGTTGAGCCATTCTGAAAGACTGGGTGCAGCTGACTTGTCTATCAAACCAAAGGCACTTCAGAGTCATCAGAGCAGAAATGAGTAATATCGTGCTTCTTGTGACTCAAATTTAGTGCCATTAAAGTAGAAAAACATGTATGAGCCTGCCACATGGGAAAGCACTCTGTGTTTATGGACCTTGGGCCATGTGACTGTGCTATGAGGTAATGTAAAAAAAAAAAAAGTCCTCTGTAAACAGAACAGAGGGCTTAGAACACGGAGATAAAATTATTTGAGTTGAGGGGATGGGCATTATCATTGTGGTCACCTTGTTTGTAAGGCCAGTTCTCTGGTTCTACTTGTTCTGTTAAATAAGCAAAATATTATTGATCACTTGTCATTTTAAGTTTGATAGTTCATTAAAAGGCAGCAATGTTGCCTTATAAAGAAGAACTGAGGCTTGTTTAGCATTCCTCTCCCCCACCCCCATATTCCCAGGGGTACACTAAATTCCTATAGATAATATTGAGAATATTTTACTTGAAAAACTTTCAGATTACTATTGGCAATTGTTCTTTAATGTGCAAACATAGGAATACTACCCCAATATACCCCCACTTTAAATGATTTTTGAAATAAGGTAAGGATATAAACAAATAAATAAAATTAAAATGTTTATAGCTATATGGGGAAATCTTGAGAGAACCAAGACCTCATAAAACAGGAACCTGCTTTTCATTGACTAGTAAACAGAAACCCAAGTCAGATTTTGTCTCCTTCATTTCTAGTCAATTCATTCCAATCTTCTGGAACTGGCCACACACTTTTTGGTTTTGTTTTGTTTTTGTTTAATGTAAAGCAGCTTTTCTCCAATTTTTGTTCTGCTCTGAGGTTTGCTTCTAAAAGGTTTGCTAAATATTCCTGGGATTTTATAAATGATTTTATTTTGTTCAGTTTTATTTGCTTACCACTGGCATTTTATTTCTTAGCTTGGAGAAGGGAAAGAGTATTCTCATAACTCCTCTTCTTTGCCCTAAAAATATCAAGTGTATGTCAGTTTTCTAACGAGAGAGATTAATTAAGAAATTAGGGTTAACAGTAACAGTTATTATTATATAATTGGGCATTTGATGTTTTATATTCTTATTTAAAAGAGTATGTTAGGGGGAGTGGATATAGCTCAGTGGCTGAGCACGTGCTTCCCATGTATGAGGTTCTGGGTTCAATCCCCAGTAACTCCTAAAAAATAATAAATAAATAAATAAATAAATAAATAAATAAATAAATAAATAAATAAATAAATAAATAAATGTATGTTAGGCTAAAACCTTATCAAAATTAATGATTTGAGGGAAAAGGACCAGGACAATTATGTCAGAGTCAGGTGGTGAATGAAATACCAGTTGGGACTTAATTACCTCTTACCACTAGTTGAGAATCTTCTCTGTGTTTCCTGAATTGGGCCTGGCACAGTGGTGATGCTGACACATGCAACATAAATTCAGTAAGTGAAGATAAATAACCACACCGAGGAGCCCCAGCCAGGGGGTCTGGCTTCCAGCTCCAGCCCTGAGGACACAGAACTCTCTTGCCTTCTTTATCTCTAAATTGGGAGTGTTAATGTCAGTTGTTTTCATACTTTAAAATGTCAAATGTAATGTCACCCAGAACCCAAAATATAAAACAGAAAAGGGGAGCTGCTGTAGTTGGAGGTCAGAGAGCAGATCCTAGTCTGTCCATCACCTACTTTCCATCCACAATATGGCTTTGAAAAAAATACTGACCAGGTCCAAATATCCCCAAAAGTCTTTTCAACCCTGCTGTGATATGGGGCTTCCAAGGATACGAACTTAGATTTCTAATATATCTTTTAAATGTGGATTAGTGGACCTATCATTCAGATAATATACTGAGAAAAGGAAAATAAAATAAAAAAAATTCCAAATCTAGTGAAACTCTGTTTAGGATTTGCTGATCATTAGAATCATTAGAGTTAAATCTTGCTCTTGAGTTTTTCAGAGGTTTTGAACTGACTCAAGGCAAGACACACATTTTCTTACTAAATATGTACACACACACACACACACACAGTTCTTGATAACAAAAATTTTCAGAAAACATTACTTATCCTTACGACAAGCAGTGTACTCCATTTTCCATGCCATTTTATTTTATAATTTTATTTATTTAAAAATTTTATGTTTGCAATTCTTTAAATTGATTTTCTGAGCCACTAATGGGTTATTGAAATGCTATCCTTTTTTATTTTTCATTTTTAGATCTGGAAAGGAAATTTACCAAAGGTTTTATATTTGAGTGTTTTTGTCCATGTGATGATGAAGGCCATTGTCTGCTGTGGTCCCTTCTCTTCTACTCATACTGACTCCCCAACAAGGATGTTTGCTGGGAACTATCTAGGCTTTTCTTCCACAGATAGAAAGAAAAACTTTAGGGTTAAAAAAAAAAAAAACTGACCACAGTGCTGGTTCCTACTAGAGGGTAAAGACATCCTCTTGGGGCATTAAGGACGCTGTCTGGGTATAGGACTATTTGTGTTTGAGCTGTCCAAAGGACTTGGCTTATTAAACTGCCCCCATCTTGAAAAAGGTGAAGCAAGTCAAACACTGTGTTTTTCTAAGGCTCTTATTTAAGGGCTTCCCCTCCAAACTCACAATACCCCAAAACCTCAAATCAAATCTTGGAGCTCAGAAAAGCTAAAGGTTAGCTAAACTCATGAATAAATACCTAAACATGGAATCCCAGTAGCAAACAGAAAATCCCATTGGGTGAAGCTGTTTCTTCACTTTGCACACGCAGTTTTAAAAGCATAGACTATATAAAAAAGAGGAAAAAACTCATCTACAATCCCAGAGATGACCATTGTTCATATCTGTGTAGGGGACCTTTTTACGTGGCCTGTTTTTATGTAGTTTGTGATAAGTTTATACACTATTTAGGTCTTGTTTTTGTCCTTTAACATTTAAAAAGTTAAATTCACTGCTTTACTAAAGATTTCCTAATTGTGTGGGTGGATTTTCACTTACCTTACAAGTTTGCTAATGTTGGACATATAAGTGGTTTATAGTTTTTTCACCATTATAAATAATTTTGTGGTACATACCTTTGTGCATGAAAAGCTTTTCTGAATTTGGAACATTTCCCTAGGATAAATTCTCAGAAGTGGAATCATTGGGTAGAAGGATATAAATATTTTCAAGTTAGTTGAACCTTATTGTCACATTCCCCTGGTAGAGTCTGAGCATGCCAGCTTTTCCATCCCTGGGCAACTGAGTTTCAGAAGCCTTGTTGTGATGGAGGTGATGACACTGAGCTCTCCAGGCAACCTAGAGACTTTGAGAGCCCATTATACCTACTTGGACATACAAGAAGGTGGGGGTGTCTTTAAAATTCCTTTTTTCCTTGAATAGGCATGTAGTACTGTAGGAGAATAAAATACCCACTGTAGAAAACCTTGTGTGGAGATATTTGTTTTTAGGGGATGGGTGTGGTGGAATTTAAATAACCATTTCAATCTCATTTTTTAGTTTTATTGGTTTGAACTTTGTGTTCTATTTTATCGATGATAAATAAGACATTTAGGAATTTATTGCTGTTCTTTCAGCAAAAGAAAATTTGATGATAAGTTCACATGATGTTAAGTTCACCAACATAATGATTTCCTTTCTATTTTCTGTTTTTTATGCACATTTTGCAAATAACCCTCTCTCTGTAATTTTGATATATTTTATTAGCACTTCTGCATCCTTGGAAGTTTTAATTATTAACCATAATATATTTTACATATTAAATGTTTAGTCATGGTGTCAGGATTGGGCAGAGGTTTCTGATAAATTTGGCTTTTCTTTCCTCTATGTAGATAATTCTTCATTCTATGCACAAATACCAACCACGAGTCCATGTCATCCGTAAAGACTGTGGAGATGATCTTTCTCCCATCAAGCCCGTCCCATCTGGGGAGGGAGTGAAGGCTTTTTCCTTCCCAGAAACTGTCTTTACAACTGTCACTGCCTATCAGAATCAGCAGGTAATTGTCTCAGAATTGGTATCTTCTAGACTTTTCATTTCAGGCTTAAAGAGAAAGGGAGCTATCCCCTTCACTCTGTCTAAATGTTATGAATTATAAAGCATCTGCCACATATGAAATCTAAGGAATGTGTATTGTAATCACAATTACTTACCCATGCTTCCCTAAGTAAGGCTATTATAGTAGACTTCTTTAGATGATCTTGTATCTTGCAAGTGACAGCGTGGGTTTATTTTCTCTTTGAGATACTGAGTCATGATGTCAAAACTGAAATTAGGAAGCATGTTTATTGCCTAGGAAATTAAAATTTGAAAGATTAAATTATTGCATGGTATAGGATTTATCAGCTCAATTTATTTTAAGAGAATTTATTTTAATTTAACTAGAGTCCGTGTATTATCAGAAATATTTCAGAACCATTTCTCCTGTATTGTCATTTTAGGATATATATCTAAAAGGGTTACTTCTTTCATGATATGCTTTAATTGTGATAGAGAGTGATGTACATGCATGTAGTCTGAGAGATCAGCAATTATGGAGTAGTATTTTCATAAAATTAGAAATATTGAGAAGTGAAATATTTCTTTTCTTTAGGAGTACATGTATATATAGTGCTTTTTTTTTTTTTTTTTTTTTTTTTAAATTTTATTTATTTATTCATTTATCCCCCCCTTGCTGCTTGTGCTCGCTGGGTCAGCTAACCACGCCGTGCGGGTGGGCTTGCCTTCACCAGGAGGCCCGGGGAACCGAACCCGGGGCCTCCCATATAGTAAACGGGAGCCCTACTGATTGAGCCACAGCCGCTTCCCTATATAGTGCTTTAAGGCTGTGTGTACATGTGCCAAGTAGGTGAAGAATCAAATCACAGGCAATTATTTAATTCATGCAATCCAGGTCAAGTTGTGTAAGAAATAGCTACATTAATTGAGGCTGATGTGGTCTATGGCAGGTTTGTTTTTTAAAAATCATTTCAGTGGTAAACAGAGCTATTTTTGGTCTTCTCTTTACATTTGTAGATATCTCAGTTAAGAATTTAAGGCTTTATACTCTGTCTCTTGTGGTATCTGCTGTTTTAAAGCTTCTTAGGAGGTTGGGAACCCATCCTGTGCATTCTCGGTTAGAGCTGAGAGACTCAACAGCTCTCATCTGCTGTGGAGACACCAGTGCCCTGACCCAAGCTGCCCTACGCTTCTCTCACACTCACATTGCCACCCTTTTATAAAGGCTTTTAGGGTAAAACAAGAAAGGCTATGGAAGGAACATGAAATGTAACCTTTAAAAGGTCTAGAGATAATTAGGATATTCTCAAAATATACAAGGGGTAGAAAATGATTTTTTAGGAAAAAATTACTGCATGAGGAGAAAAGAGCAGAGACATTTAGTGCCTTTTTAATAACCCTAATTAAATTTTTTCTTTCTCTCTCTTTTTTTAAACATGTACACACACAAATTAACTGTGTTACATGAGTATTTCCACCAGCCTTTGTGGTACCATAAGTGAGATGCAGTGGGCTTTTGGGACATGTTGGTGACTAACTCACCAATTAGCAAACATTGACAAGTCCATTAAGAGGGTGGAAAAATTAAGAGCAGGGAGCTTGGTAATGATAAAAATGCGAACGATTAAAAGGAAAGTGTGGGAGGGTGTGGGGTGGGGTATATGGTAATCCCTTATATTTAAAAAAAAAAAAGTCTATTGTCTACTTCTATAAGATGGTTATTAAAGTGAATATTAATTTTCAAAAAAAAAAATTGCATTCATGTTAGTGTTTTAACTTCCCAGCTACTATTTTTAAGAACTGAAGGAAATTGTTAGTCAACCTAGTCTAGTGATTAACAGCATGGCCTCTGGCCAGGGGTCCTACCTCATTTCTACTGAGTAGTAACTGTGTGATCTTGGGAAAGTTACTTAAGTCTCAGTTTAAAAAATAAAACAATAAAACAGTAAACTTGAGGTAACAGCAACAACATAAGTTGCTGTAAGAATTGAATGAGATAATATGTGTAAAAGTCTTTGCAGAGCATACATAGGATACAGTCAATAAATGTGATGTTAGTAATAAAAATATTGTTATTATTGGGATATATCTCTATTCAAGGGACCATTATATAAATATAAATATGTGCTCTTTAAAATATTATTTAAAAATACTTGGAAATGAGCAGAGAACTGAACTATAATGGTCTGTAAAGAAGAATTCCTTCAATGACAGTGGCAGATATAGTGAATTAATTAGCAAACCCTTTCATTATATAATTGATAATGTAGTTTGACCCACATACTAAGAAAATATTATATAGAGCACATATGTTTTAGGTGTTGTGCAGCTAATTGGAGTATTGCTGAGAGCATGCACAGGACAGTATAGGGAGGCTGCAGATGCCTTTTTAAAGATGCCTTGCCTTGCCTTAGTGTTATCCAACAGTTTTCATCCTTAGCCAAGATAGTGTAATCAGAAGAATGTAGATTTCATTAAGCCAAGGAACATAGAAAGCAAAGCATGACAAGCTTCCTAGAAAATAGGCCATAAATTCTACTGGCCAAAGTGAGATCTGATTAGAAACAGATGTTACGTTGTTTATTAGTGTCAGATTCGGGGTGGTATATCTAAATATATAGACCACTGACCCATTTGTAAAAATTTGCTCCCCAAATTTTGGATCTTCGTGGTCAAGAAGCTGGTTATGAGTCAGCAAGTTAGCAGTGTAATTAAAATTAAAACATAATTTATTTCTACTACATGTATAAGATTTAATACCATCAGAATCTTCAGGTAGTGCTTCTGGTTAGATATTCTCTACAGATACAAGAGGAAAGAATAAAAGTTTCAGAGGAGACCCACAAAGACGAATAAAGGAGGAACATAGACACATACAGGGAGGCAGAAAAGTAAAAGGAGTGTGTATTATCTAATTCTGAAGAGGAGAGGCTGAGTGGAAGCCTAACAACATTCAGGCATTATAAATGGCTGTTAAAAAAAAGTTGTTTTTAGCTGTTCCCCATCACCACTATTGCAAGAGAAGCAGGATTATACCACATTGCAAAGTTAAAGAGAGGAACTCAGTTCAGAGGGGATTGTCTAACATTGGACACATTATTGACAGTAGACTTGATCTCCTGAGATTAAAATCAAAATAAATTTTTACTTATTTATAGAGATTGAACAGGGGTGGAGGAATGTCTTTTTATAGATTAATTTTCGAGATGGTTTTGAAATTTTCTTTTAGCTTTCCTTCTAGGATATTAGAAATCTGGTGGATGGAGAAGAGGGATGGCAATAAAATCCTCCAAAAGTTAATTTTTTAGTTGTTTGTTTTTCTGCCATCTTTTCTGTTTATAATAACCTTATTTGTCATTTATATGAGATCTGATGTAATTTTTCTATTCTGCAGATTACTCGCCTGAAGATAGATAGGAATCCATTTGCCAAAGGCTTTCGAGACTCTGGGCGAAACAGGTAAGACGTAGTATAGAACATTACATGGCCATGATCAATACATTTGATTTCTTACTGTGAACTTTCTATTACAAAGTAAACAGTTAAATTTACTTATCATGGTATTGAAATAACTTCTGATGAGGATTTAAACTTAATACTACTGAGCTTCGTAAGCACCTTACTTTTTGGTGTAATGGTTCACCTTTCCTAAGGTAAACTTTCATGTGTGGTGCTGGAGTGAGGGTGGAAGCTCTCAGAGTATACCTTGATTGCATGCAGCTGCTGAAGGCCCCTTGGAAAGCCTGCCCTTTCAGGCTAGGGGCCTGCATATCCCAAGTCAGTATCTTCTCTGCATCTGCTATTGGTTTAGAATTATTTAGGGATGTTGCAACTATATATTAATTCTGTCTTCAGAATGTGGTAGTGTACCTTCTTCCCTGAGATTTCCAACTAGAACATGAAACTCCTCCTCATTGCCAAGAGAGCTGATGTTCTTTAGTTTCCAAATTTGTCTTGGCTCCTCTGACAGCCACACACTTGTTTATTTTTTCTGTGTCTTGTTTTACGGTGTTTGTACTAAGTAGGAGAGCTACAGTAATGAATTACACTTTATTACTTTTATAAAAAAGCAGATCACTCAGTCTGTGTGTCAAGAGTTTTTGGATTTATTGATACAGTCCTATTCCAATACAGTTTGGTGCAACATTTTCTAAAGTAACCATTAATAGTATTAGCACTTAGTAATAGACTGATGTTCTTGAAATAGTTCTCCAAATAGATTAATGTTCTCCAGAGAAAAGCTTTGACTTTTCTTGTTTTTTAAAAAGAAGTATTGGAGCAATTCTTATTTGCTCCAGAAAATATTCTAATACTCCTTAAAAATTTGATATTAATAGGCTATGTCTACATGAAATAAAAAAATCACCAAATATCTAATTTTAGAGACATTTTCATTTGAAATTTTAGAGAGAAAACAATCATACAGTAGGCCAGATTTTTAGTTTTTTCAGCTTGTTAATTTGTCAAGATAGGTGTAGGCAGAGACCTTTTTCTCAGAATACACCTACTTTTTTCATCTCCCACAAGAACTGACTTACAGCAGGGCCTCTCTTTTAACATCTTCACTCCATAACAGCGTTTGCGGATACTCCTAATACAAAAAGAAATTGTCCACTGTGTTAAAATTATTCTGTCTTTTTAGACATCTGCTTCAATGCGGAAGAAAACTTTGCATCTGGAAACTGCTTGGCTTTTGTTGTGTTGTATTACCTCCTAGTTAACCTTGCTTCTCAAGGGAGGTTTTGAAAATTGAGTGTAAATTGAACCCATAATTTAGTAACCTGAGATGGTCACTTGTGAGGAGACTGAAGGAAACCTTAGGGATGGTTCCTTTTTTACCTTGACAAATGCTTTGATGGAATCTTCTTGTAGTTTTGGTTTTAACAGAAGAGTACTTATCCATTTAAGTTGCATTACTTTAAGTTCATTTTTGAACCTATAAATTGAAAAATATTTTTAAAGGCATATTTTGGGTAGATGATTATAGTTAATCAACCTTCTACAAGTAGAAGCAAGATGATAGATACACATGAAAAGTTTTCAGGAACAATTTTAGATATGTCAGCATAACGAAAAGGCATTTGGTTGTTTAAATTTGTTCAGTGAAAAAAAAATCAGTGGTATTGGTGAACATAAATGATGAGGACTGTTTGGTAAGGTGAAGTCAAAAGGCTAGGTTTGATAGGAATTTTTTCACCTCCCTGTGGCTGTTTTGGGAATATGTAGACATGGCATCCACAGTGCTTGCTACTGTTTTTTTCCCTGACTCCAAAACTTTTAATGGATATACAGAAAATAATGAATTATTTTTTAACTCTTTTTAACTTTGGTTAAAATTTAAAATTTTAATTTTGTTCTAAATATTTAAAAGATATCTTCATACAGGGAAAACATATTGAGTCTATATAACTTTTTCTTAGTGAAATGAATAATTTCACTTTTTTCTTCATTTTTATATTCCATCTCTTGTTTACTATAAGCTGTTCAGTATGCACTTTGGAATGCTAAATATTTATAAATCAATATTTTTTATTTTTTATTTTTTTTAAATGCCTTTAATATTTTTTACTGATAAATGCAAAAGGATACTTGTATGGAGAAGAGAGAATTTGGTCAGCTTTAAATATTTCTAACTTATCTATTATTTCCCTTAAAATGAAAAAGAACCTGTTATATGTAGGACTTGGTAGAGGTTGCCTTGATTTTGGGAGCAATATTTTTTCATATATTAATAGGAAGAAAGCCATGAGAAAAAGTTCAATATATTCCCTTATAGGGGCTGGTTCTGTTGTGCTGTTGCTATTGCTTTTTAAAACAAGGTCTATTTACATTTTTTTCCTATACGTGAAATAAACAAATTGAGCAAGACAAGAAATAAAATGGATTCATGATTGTTTAAACTGCATAAAATAATTTGCTTTACTTAAAAATTATTCCTTTCTGGCTATTTATGGCTCCACAGCCTATTTTATAGGAATCAGTAGCTTCAGCCCTTAAAAGCTCCCCTGCAAGACATTTGCTACGTGAAAGAGAATTTATGTGCTGAGAATAGTTTCATTCTTCAGTTAGTCCTCAGGTTTGACCCTATAAAATTTTTTATTCAGGAAGGTACAAAAATTTCTTCTCTTTAAATACTTCAGGAAAAACATAACCGTTTTACTAAATAAACTTGGCCATTTGATAGCATAAATTAGGGTGGTGATAAAATGTGGAAATTGTTCAAAGGCATCTTGTATAAATTATCACCTTGGCTGCACTCCTGCAGGAGGTGCCTTTTATCTTTTCTTTAACTAGACGGGAAAAGTCTCCATTACTGGAGAAAATGAAGGCTTTTTTTTTTTTTTTTTTTTTTAAGTCCAGATTCAGCTAATAAATATTTTATAACTGCTTCCTGCAAAATATCTGAAATCCTTTCTGGAACTTGCAGTGTGAAACAGCAGCCTCAGGAAAATATCAATAGCTCCGAATCACGTCACTTGTAGATATGTCACCTTCAGAGCACCTCTTTAAAGCTTAGAGCTGTATGTTTGTGAGGACCAATAACTTCTCCTTAAGAGTTTAGTCTGTGGATTTGTATTTGAAGTATAATGAAGTTTACACTGCTAAGGCAAATAATGTGGTAATGCTCATCTCTATACTTAATAATCCAAGTCCAGTGAATGCTCATTAAATATTCTTATTAAAATCTGCTCGTGACTACTCCATGACCATTTTGGTATCAATATTTAAAATAATATAATTTTAATATAATTGTTAAAATTCATCTATGTGGTAATAAAAAGCAGTAAAGGTGTGTCCTAATATTCTTTAGCATTTACATTTTTAAAGCTTGTTTCTAGAAAATCATAAAAATTTAGAATTAATATAAATTAAATATAGGGTGATCAGGTAACCAGCACCCAGCACTCATTAGTCTAGTATTAAATAAAACCTACAGGCCACATGGGGTGTTGGGGTTGACCAAGCCTGTCAAATTGTCCAGAAATCAATACTTTAATGTACAGGAAATTTTACTGAATGGAACAATCTTGGATTTGGCTCATAGTCTGGCCACAAATATAATGCCTGATTTGGGAAAATTCACTTAGTATCAAACAAATTTAGAGCTGGGAGAAATGTCAGAAATTTTGTAGTCTAATCCTCACTCTATGGGAAACTGAAGTCCAGGAAGGTCAAGACATTTATTTAAGGCTATACAGGGAATTATAGTGAGCTGCATCCATGGCCCAGTTCTCAGCCCCAGTCCAGTGCTCTTATCATTAAATTCTTTCTTTGAGGCATGCTGATTATGTTTGAAGCCAGATTCTGTTCTTTGTTCTAAGTGTAGCCCAGGTAGGGCATGTATCTTGCTCTTCCCCTTGGCAGCCCAGTACTAGTGCCTGTGAGGGGCTGGTGGTGTCTTCTTGAAGTGCATCCAAAGCACCCTTCCAACCTGTAACTTAAGAGAGTAGGGAGGTCCCTGTGTGCACTCACGTGAAGATGTGTAAAGGCATGCAGGCAGGAGCGGGCACACATGCCACCCATCTGTACACATGGCTGTCTCCTAGCACGAAGATGGGAGCAGTGCTTCTCATAGAATAATGACAGATCCCCACATTAATGGAGAGAGACTACACACTAACAGCTCTAAGCATGTTCCATGTGTAAAACCTTGGAACAGAAGGATAAGCAGTTTGAGATGGGTTCATCTATAGAAATCACTTTTCTCAGGTGTTTAGAGAGCTTTCACCATGTTGTGAAGTTGGTATGGTTCTTTGGGGTAGTTTCTTTTAGTCTTATTTGATAGTTCATCATGATTCAGGGATGTAGCAAATCTGGAGAAGGTAGCACCTTGGGTCTAAACTATTGAAGATAGACCTGCATCATATCTAACAATCACAAGAGATGGCTGAGTACTATTTGACACCACAGGAAGCAGGCATTTCCTATATGGGAGCTATGTTTGATGAAAAGCAAAATGATTTCTAGATTAACATATTGCTTAGGGCTGAGAGGGTTGAGGGAAGAGTGGTGAGTTCTCAGGTGCAGCTGCCTTGGAAATGGGATATTTGAATGAAGGACTCATTCCCAAAACCTAGAGGAGGAGGAGACTATGAACGACTCATGGTAGGGGGTGATTTATGTAGATGAAACCATCTTAGAGTAGTTGCCCTTCTGACCATGATTTTAAAATATACATGTGTCATGTAAATAGTCCATAACCAATTTATGTGTCTCTCTAAGTATCCATTCAACAAGTGTATGTAGAGGCTTTAAAATAATCTTCAGTACCGTTGTAGAGCCATATACCACGTGGACCTTTTAGATCATCTTCCCCTTGCTCTCCCACAGTGGCTTGAGAAGCCAGTGCTGCCCTCTCTTTGATCTCATGGTGATGGAGGAAGAGCCCAGCTTGGCTGCGTTGGTTTTGGTGGGGATTATGACCCTGAGTGAGGTCGGCTTTCTTCGGATGAGTGCTCCTCTAAGCTGGATGCCTAGACAGCGAATGAGGGGGCAAGAAAAGATGTGGCTTTACAGGGACATGCTTTTGTGGCAAAGCCTTCCTCACCAGAGGGAGAAGTGTAAGACAGGGCCAGAGGGTACCACAGCAGACCCTTGGACCCACAGCGTCTAGAATGCATACTCTTCATCTCGGCTCCTTGGCAAAGGGGACAGATTTTTATCTCCCAAGGTTTGCTCAGTTTTCCGAGGATGTTAACAGGGCATCCTGTGTGGTTTCCATTCTCTTGTGCTCCTGGTGACAGAATGGTAGCCCATATTTGGAGCATTTCTTTCTGCCTGTGGTAAGCTCCTGTCCTGCCAATGTTGTTTTCTGGGATTCTTATTCCTGGTGAACAGTATAAAGTACTAGCTGTGCCTAACTAGACTTCTTTTGTCTATCCCCATCCTGGCCCTTCTATTTAGAATGGGTTTGGAAGCCCTTGTGGAGTCATATGCATTCTGGCGACCCTCACTACGGACTCTCACTTTTGAAGATATCCCTGGAATACCCAAACAAGGTAAATCACAAAGTCTCCTGGGTCCTATATGCAGCCTGCTCTTGCCTAGAATCTCAGGCACTGAGAAATGCAGGGGTTATTATTTACACCTATAGTGGTGGCATCAGCACCAGCATCCTTCTGCTATGGATTCCATCTGTTTTCTTCGTGGTATGGGGATGGGCCAGGAAAAGAGGCTGTCATGGTCATAGGTTAAATCTTGAATGTTTTAAGCTGTTTATATATTGCATGACCTTTACCTCACCCTTGAATTTCTTATTAAAATTAGAGGTGGACTAATTGGCTCTGGTGCCAGGTGCACTTCACAAGAAATTGTTGGTGCTGGTTTCAGTTCACCTTTTCTTGCCAGCTGCTTTCTTTTCTTCCTTTAGCAGAATTGTTTCTAAGCAGAGTTCTCCTGTTGGTTTTTTTTTTTTTTTAAATATCTCTAAGAGTTGTCTCCAACAGATCTTTTATTACTGGGAAGTTCTCAAGCTCAGGTGTAGGACAGAAGATTTTCTAAATTTCTTTAACACTTGAAATTCAAATTTTACCATTAGCAACTAATTTTAGTAGTAGATTTTTTGATGACAAGGTCAGGCACATTCTCCGGGGCCCTTATTTGAATATTTCCCACAAGTCTGGTGCTCTTGTTTCCTCAGAGGTTGCTGCACGGGAAGGGAAGGAACCTCTTCTCTGGTCTGCTCAGTAGGTAGGACCTTCAGCCTGCTGCTTTTTTTACTCATCATCTTACCTAGCTCTCCAGTGAGAACTCAGCATGCTGGGTTTTAGATAATCATCACTGGTTGGCCTGGGCTTTTAGATTCTTTTGAGAGGCTATATAAAACACTGTCACTGGAGCAATGAAGGTTTTACAACCCGTGCAGTCCTTTGGAATCCCCCTCACCCATTAAGTTCTGTCAAGTTTGCAAACATCAATCTGCCAGCAAATCCAGAGAAGGGGAATCGGCGGCCATCACTGTTATTGATTGGATGCAGAGTTGACCACCCTTTATAAGATTCCCAGGACTGTTTGCTTACTGGACCTCTGCTCTTGTGTTAGCATGGGATTCACCAAACTGTTTTCTGTTTGGAAATGTGATTGTGCTTTATTATAATGGCTAAGATATGCCAAGACATACATAAGCTCTCAATGGGAAGCCCCCAATATGTTTGAGGCAGGGTTTGTCACTTTAAATCTTTTCGAGTTACTTCTTTTTCTTGCAAGAAAATATGTTGATTCAGAGGTGGTAAAAGAGAGGTGATAGTTACAATTTTGGAATTAGATACAGAGTAAGATGAAATTTATATTTTATGAAGTTGCTCATAAAGTCAGTATTTTTCATATTTAATATAGTAAGTGAGAAAGCTAATAGAGCGAGAAAATATGAAAACTCTGTGTGGTAGTAGTGTCCTAATATCTTTTGCAATTAAAAAACACATCGTTCCATGGTAAGATAATTTGTCTTAAAATATTAAGATCTGTGTTTAAATTATTTTATCCTGAATTCAATTAAATTATGAATTCATCAAGAGCTGAGACCATCTCCTTTCCATCTTTATAAAGTCTCTATTGCAATAAGCCATGTCTGGCTTATCTTTTAAAAAATTGCAAGGAACAAAAATTGCTGTGGAGTTGTTGCTGTTTACATTTCAACTTCTTTTTAGGAAACACAAGTTCTTCCACCTTACTCCAAGGCTCTGGGAATGGCGTTCCTGCCACCCATCCTCACCTTTTGTCTGGCTCCCCTTGCTCCTCTCCTGCCTTCCATCTTGGGCCCAACACCAGCCAGCTGTGCAGTCTGGCCCCGGCTGACTACTCCACCTGCGCCCGCTCGGGCCTCACCCTCAACCGATACAGCACCTCCTTGGCCGAGACATACAACAGGCTCACCAACCAGACCAGCGAGACCTTTGCCCCCCCCAGGACTCCCTCCTATGTGGGTGTGAGCAGCAGCGCCTCCGTGAACATGTCCATGGGCGGCAGTGACGGTGACACCTTCAGCTGCCCGCAGACCGGCTTGTCCATGCAGATTTCAGGGATGTCGCCCCAGCTCCAGTATATCATGCCTTCACCCTCCAGCAATGCCTTTGCTACTAACCAGACCCATCAGGGTTCCTATAACACGTTCAGGTTACACAGCCCCTGTGCCTTGTATGGATATAACTTCTCCACATCCCCCAAACTGGCTGCTAGTCCTGAGAAAATTGTTTCTTCCCAAGGAAGTTTCTTGGGGTCCTCACCGAGTGGGACCATGACCGATCGGCAGATGTTGCCCCCTGTGGAAGGAGTGCACTTGCTTAGCAGTGGGGGTCAGCAGAATTTCTTTGACTCTAGGACCCTAGGAAGCTTAACTCTGTCATCATCTCAAGTGTCTGCACATATGGTCTGATGAAACCCTTAAGTTAAACTGCATTTGAATTTGCCTAATGTATTTCCTTTCTTTCTTTTTAAAAAAAGCATTATGGAAAGAAACTATCTGTAGCTTGTAAAATGTACATATAATAGAAACGAAGGCTCACTGAGTTTTTTGACTTTCTCATGGTGAGATTGTAATTATCTATAGTAGATATGTAGACTGTATATACATAGCATGTGGAGTTTTGCAACCTACAAAACCACACCCTCCTTCCCCCCCCCCCCAATTCATCCCATTTCACAGAGTATTGGCATAAATGTAGTATATTTAACCAGTGTTCTCAGATCATTTAAAACCCAAATGGTAAATGGAAAAATTGGCAATGATACTAACCAGATTAAGACTTATAACCTAATTTTTTCCAAAAAAATACACCAAACAGTTTCATTCTTGAGTATTGATAAACAGCAGTAACCAGCATAGTCTTGTGATTTTTCTTATTATTGGCCTCATTAAGTATGAAAACCTCAAATGCAAAGAGCCTATTGAAGTCTTAGTATTAGTTCTGAGGTATTTATAATAATGTAAGGTTAGATTTGTGTTCAAGCTTGTTCTTATTTACCACAGATATCATATGACCTTGGGTCTGTAAAAATCCATAACCATAACTTTGTTATTTTCTTAAGGCCGGCAGAGGAGGGGCTTGTTTTATTTTATTTTCTCACTTTCCATTGGGCATATAAGAGGTACTTATTGTTCATCTGCAGGGAATAAATTTCTAGTATTTTGACTTTTTGCTCATTTTATTTAGTTTATCAACTAGACCATTAAAGAATGTTTTATAATCATTTTAAAGTTCCGGTTTTCATAAGAGAAGGAATATATATGATGTGAGTGGAATGGCAAAAAGAAAATAAATCCATCTCAAACTATTTGATTCAGATGAGAAAATGTCTTTTTAAATCAAGAGGAAAAATATTGTCCGTTATCCCTTAGGTTTTTGTATAGTTTGGTTTTTCAAACTATATAAGCAAACTTTCCTAGTAAGATTTTTTCCATCTTGCTTTGAGATTCCTGACCCATGGTGTATAAGCAGAGAAAACGACATTTATATTCTTTAATTATGTTTCGCAACTCCTACAACATGAAATATCCACTTTCCTTAACCTTGTCCCTCTGTCTGAATCTTTCTCCAAACAGATCCCAGGCCTCCATGGTATAAAATATTTAGCATTGTAAGGAGTTTCAGGGGGTTATCTCCAGGAATCTGTCTTTTGGGGATTGTAGTACAAAGGCCAGACCCAATTACCATAAAGGCCCTCTTTGGAGGACTAAAGAGGAAGATACTAATTATGATAAAAAAACTATAAAAACTTTTAACCTCAGCATTTTTAACCTTGAAATGGGAAAACCAAAACAGCATTCATTTTTTAAAAAATCCCTAAAATAATGTATACAAATGTATACATGGCATAAGCTTTCAAAACAACATTATGAAATGAATGGAAAAGACTAGGAGTGTGCACTGAGGAGCTTCATCATGGAACTTTTGAGACACCAAAATAGCATGTGTGCCATTGACTCATTACATTTCATATATTTACCAAGCTAAACGGGTATGATTCCCTTTCATTGCCAAGCAGAATTGCTTTAACTCATCCTTAGTTTGGATGGAGAATGGGTGTAGTTCCTGATTTGCTTCTTTACTTTAGTACAGGATCACTGTTAGATATTTAAGGGAATGTACTGTTTGAACAGAATTTGCAGTAGATGTGACCCACATTTATAGATATTGACAAATTTCCTCATGAATTATTTAACAGTTCATCAAATTAGTATTGAATTTTTATTTAAGATTAGCATGAAGGAACATGAAATATTTGCAATAGGTAGGTCTAGATGAGATGCTTGTATATGGTATTAATAGCTTGACAAAGATTTGGACAAAGGCTTTGAGAGTGAGAAGAATCCTCGTGAATATACCCAAGCCTTAATGTTTGGTGTCTTTCAAAGAAAATGAGAATTTTCCATCTTGAGATAACATGGAAAATAATGATTTCTACCCATATGTATTAATAAGAAGGGCATTTTCCTTTTTTTGTTGTTGGTACTTTGAGATGATACCACAATACGAGTAGAATTTTTATTATTATTATTTTTTTGGTAAAATTGAGCAATATTGTACAAATGCCTTAGGTTTTTACTGTAAATATTAACCACCCTGTCACTTCAAAGACTAGCCTTTTATCATTATATTAAATGACATATATGCATTGATAATTGAATTATATATCTGTATTTTATTAAAAAGTGCTTAAGATATTATATTAAAACGTGTTATCAAACCCTTTTATGATTTTGGAGGTTAATCATTCAAAGCGTCTTTAAATATTGTTTCAAGAGTTAGCACACATATGCATAATCTAGATACAAATTCTGTAACTCTGAAATAGGAGGCAGGGAAAAATGGGTCTGGTGTTCATTGTTCCTGTGTTAAATATAATTTCTTATTGTACTGACCATGTCATTAATGGTGAAGGCCCTGATAAATGTTGAACACATGGAAATTCTAATGTGAGAGGATGAGTGCAGAGGTAGTATGTTTTGTTTCTGGTCCAGAGGAGAAGGGCAAGAGTACAAGAATAAGCTACTTGCACCACTGACCAGTGATGACAGATCACTTCTAGGCCCTTTGACTAGAAAACATTCCAAGGGACCGTTGTGATGGGGTGAGGTCGCTGCTATCATGACCAGTCACATTTTGAAAATGAACACTTGCTTCCATACAAGCTCTGAACCAGAGGTCAGCAGCATTTCACAAGTGGGGCACCCAGTTGCTGACCCCTGATTTCTGGAATGTAGGGGGTCAGGAGACCTCAGTGGCCCCCAAAGGAGGTCGGGGTCCATTGTTGCCCATATAGTGAATGATCACACTCACTCTTTTCATCAGAGTTAATTTGAGCAAGTAAGCTCACTTTTAAAATGCAAATACATCATCTTTACCCCCAGACTTAAATCTATCAGCAGTGTACACCTTAGTGTGAAATAGATAAGCAGATGCTTTGGAGATAGCTGGAGATTTGATTAGGAGAAAAAGTGATATTTGGAGCAAGGGCAATTCTGAGAAGGTTTGGATGGTGAGGAGAATGGTACAAGAATGGTGATTCCTAACCATACTCTTCAGATTTTCATGAAATCCTGGTGTAGTTATTAAAATTAATCATTCCATAAGCTTCTTTCAAATCATGGCAAATTTGGTAGATACTACACTGATGCTTTCTCAATTTAATTTTAAATCTTATTTAATCTAAATCCTTTATTTCAAAGTGTAGCACAATGCTGGGACTCTTCATGGGGGGATTTTTTGGCTTCCTAAGCCTTGCATTGAGAATTAATTTCATTAAATTATTATCATGTGTTTTAATCTGCACTGATTGGCATTCTTAAAAATATTTAGGTGCTCAGATTTGTTGAGAATGAGGGTGAATATATGAAAAGCTAACTAGACATATATGATTCCAGCTTTCTGGAAGCTTAAAATTTAAATATTAGAGATAGAAATGAACAAACAAATGTATTCAAACATAGAAATAACCAACAGATACATAAACAATATCCCTCTGCATGCTGATATATTTTCAAGTAATAAATTTTCTTTTTTTGGAATTTTGGTGTGAGAACATCATGTCACTGGGAATTGGGGGACTTGGTTTTAAGCCATGGGTTTCCCGGTCATGATTTTGGGCAAACATATAATCACTTTGGGTATCAGTTTTTCTGTCTCCAAAGATTTGCCTATTCTTGACATTTCATGTAAATGGAATCATAAAATATGTGGTCCTTTGTGACTGACTTCTGCCACTTAGCATAATGCTTTCAAATTTCAATCATGTTGTAGCATGTATTAGTACTTCATTGCCAAAAAAATATTCCATCTTATAGATGCACTGCATTTTATTTATCCATTCATTGTGATGGATATTTGAGTTATTTTCACTTTTTGGCTATTATGAATAATGCTGCTATGAACGTTTGTGTACAAGTTTTTGTGTGAACATATGTTTTCATTTCTCATGGGTTATATACTTGGAAGTGGAATTGCTGGGTCATATGTTAACATTTTGAGAAACTGCTAGACTTTTCCAAGTGACTGCACCATTTTGAATACCTATCAGCAGTGCTTGAGGGCTCTAATCTCTCTGCATCCTTGCCAGCATGACCCTTGTTATTTTTTCTTTTAGCTTATTACCATTAGACTGGGTGTGGGATCGTATCTCATTGTGGTATTGAATTGCATTTCCATGATGGTTAATGATGTTGCACATCTTTACATGTCTTTATTGGCCATTTGTATATCTTATTTGGAAAAAATGTCTGTTCAGATCCTTTGCCCATTTTAAAATTGAGTTATTTGTCATTTTATTATTGAGGTGTAAATGTTCTTAATATATTCTAGATATGTCCCTTATCAGATACATGATTTAAAAATATTTCCCCCCATTCTATGGACTGTTTTTGTTTGTTTGTTTGTTTGTTTCGTTTTTACTGGTGTCCTTTGCAACACAAAAGTTTTAAAATTTGATGAAGTCCAGTATATCTGTTTCTTCTTTTGTTGTTTGTGTTTTTGTGTCAGGGCCAAGATATTTTGATGAACGTTTTAAAATCTCCCATTACACACTCTTAGTAGTAGTAACAGAAGTGCGTTTTTTCATTAGAGAAGTTGTGGATTTACAGAACAATCATGCATAAAACACAGGATTCCCATTAATACCTTGCTTTGGTGTGTGGTACATTTGTTACAACTGACAAAGCACATTTTTGTAATTGTACTATTAAATATAGTCCATGGTTAAATTTAGGATTGTGTTGTGCAGCTCCAAAGATTTTTAATTTTTTAAATTCTAGTACTATATATACCACCCCAAACCCCTTTAAGCCACATTCAAATATATAATTCAGTTGTGTTAATAATGTTCACAATGTTGTGCTACCATCACAACCATCCATTATCAAAAATTTTGGTGAGTGGATGTAGCTCAGTGGTTGAGCTCCTGTTTCCCATGTACGAGGTATTGAGTTCAATCCCCGGTAACTTCGAGAAAAAAAAAAAAAAAGATTAAAAGTTTTTCATTGTCCCAAATAGAAGCTCTGTACATTTTAAGCCTTAACTCCCTATTCCCTGCTTCCACCCCATCCCCTTGTAACCTATATTCTAGATTCTGACTGTATGAATTTACTTATTCTGCTTATTCCAAATCAGTGAGATTATACAATATTTGTCCTTTTGTGTCTGACTTATTTTACTCAATATAATGTCTTCAAGGTTCATCCATGTTGTTGCATGTATCAGAACTTCGTTCCTTTTTATGGCTGAATAATATTCCATTATATGTATATACCACATTTTATTTACCCATTCATCGGGTAATGGACACTTGGGCTGCTTCCATCTTTTGGCAATTGTAAATAATGCCACTATGAACATTGGTGTGAAAATATCTGAGTCCTTGTATGGAACTGCTGGGTCATGTGGAAATTCTATAGTTCGCTGTCTGAGGAACTGCAAAACTGTCTTCCACAGTGGCTGGACCATTTTACATTCCCACCAGCTATGATTGAGTGTAACTGTTTATCCACATGCTCTCCAATAGTCACAATTTTCCACTTTTTAAATAGTAGCCATTCTCATGGTTGTGGAATGGTACCTCACTGTGGTTTTGATTTGCATTTCCCTAACGGCTAATGATGTTGAACAAATTTTCTTATGCTTTTTGGCCATTTGTATATCTTCATTAAAGAAATGTCTATATAAGTCTTTTGCCCATTTTAAAATTGTATTGTTTGTCTTTTTGTTGTTGAGTTGAAGGATTTCTTTATATCTTCTGGATATTAAACCCTTATTGCATATGTGGTTTCCAAATATTTTCTCCCATCATGTAGGTTATCATTTTACTTTCATGATAAAGTGCTTTGAGGCATAACAGTTTTTAATTTTGATAAGATTCCATTTATCTACTTTTTCTTTTGTTGCTTGTGTTTTGGGTGTAAAGGCTAAGAAACTGTTGCCTAACACTGATCCTGTACCCTGCCACTTTGCTGACTTCATTTTTTTAGCTGTAGGAGTTTTGTTGTAGATTTTTCCAAATTTTCTGTATATTGGAGCATGTCATCTGCGAATAGGGAAAGTTTTACTTCTTCCTTTCCAATTTGGATGCCTTTTATTAATTTTTCTTTCTAATTGCTCTGGCTAGAACTTCTAAGCCCAATGTTGAATAGCAGTGGTGATAGTGGGCATCCTTGTCTTGTTCCTCATAGTAGAGGGAAAGCTTTCAGGCTTTCACCATTAAGTATGATATTAGCTGTGGGTTCTTCATAGATGTCTTTTATCATGTTGAGGAACTTTCCTTCTATTTCTAGTATTCTAAATGATTATATCAAAATGGGGTTCTGTGTTTTGCCAAGTGCCTTTTCTGTGTCAATTGACATGATCATGTAGTTTTTTCCTTCATTCTCTTAATGTGGTATATTACAGTAATTGATTTTGTTATACCATTGCATACCTAGGAAAAATTCTACTAGATCCTGGTGTATAATTCTCTTAATGTGCTGTTGATTCAGTTTGCTAGTATATTGTTGCAGATTTTTACATCTATGTTCATAAGAGATTTGGTTTCAAAAATTTCTTTTCTTGTGGTTTCTTTGTGTGGCTTTGGTATGAGGGTGGTGTTAGACTTATAGAATATATTAGGGAGTTTCCCCTCCTCTTCAATTTTTTAGAAGAGTTTGACCAGGATTGGTGTTAATTCTTCTTGGAATGTTTGGTAAAATTCCCCTGTAAAGCTATCTGGTCCAGTACTTTTCATAGTTGGGAGTTTTTTGATTAGTGACTCAACTGCTTTCAAGTAATGGGTTTGTTGAGATATTCTATTTCCATTTGAGTCAATATAGGTAATTTATGTGTTTCTAGGAATTTGCCCATTTCATTTCAGTTATCTACTTTGTTGGTGTACAGTTGTTCCTAGTATCTTTTTAAAAATTTATTTTTATTTTTTAACTTTATTTTAGAGAAGTCTTATATTTACATTTACAGAAAAATTACACCAAAAGTATAGGAAATTCCCATATAACACCCACCCCCCACCCCTGAACCCACACAAATAGTTACCCCTATTATTGACATCCTAGATTAGTGTGGTATGTTTGTTACAGTTGATGAACCAATATTGAAACATTGCTACTAACCAAAGTCTATCATTTATATTACTACTTCTTGCAGTTTTGAGGTTAGATCTCTATTTGAAAACTTTCTTCTTTTTTAATGCAAGCATTTAGAGTTATATATTTTTCTCTCATCACTGCCTTTGCTGCATCCCATAAGTTTTGGTATGTTGTATTTTCATTTTCATTTGTCTCAAGATATTTCCTAATTTCCCTTGTGATTTACTCTTTAATGCATTGGTTAATTAAGAATATGTTCTTTAATTTCCACATATATGTGAATTTTTCACTTCTATTTCTGTTATTGATTTCTAGTTTCCTTTGTGGTAGGAGAATAGACATTGTATATTTTCAATATTTTTAAATTTTTGAGACTTGTTTTGTAAACTAAGATATGATCAATCCTGGAAAATGATCCGTGTACACTGGAGAAGAATGTGTGTATTCTATTGTTGTAGGGTGAAGTGCTCTATATATGTCTGTTAGGTCTAGTTGGTTTAAAGTATTGTTCAAGTCTTCTATTTCTTTATTTATCCTGTCTATCCATTATTGAAAATGGTATATTAAAATATCCTGTTATTAATGTAGAATCATCAGTTTCGCCCTTCAAATCTGTCAGTTTTTGCTTGATATGTTTTGGGGTCTTTGCATATATATTTATAATTGTTACATCTTCTTGTTGAATTGACCCCTTTACTGTATATAATGACTCTGTCCCTTATAACTGTTTTTGACTTAAAGTCTATTTTATCTAATATTAATATCGCTACCTGAGCTATCCTTTGTCTACTATTTGCATGATATATGATATATGATATTTAAGATGAGTTTCTTGTAGACAGCATTTAGTTGGGTCATGCTGTTTTACCCATTTTGCCAATCTCTGCCTTTTGACTGGAGAGTTTAATCCATTTACATTTATTTATTTATTTATTTATTTATTTATTTTATTTTATTTTATTTTTTAAAGATTTTATTTATTTATTCATTTATCCCCCCCTTGCTGCCTGCGCTCGCCGGGTCAGCCAACCATGCCGTGCGGGCGGGCTTGCCTTCACCAGGAGGCCCCGGGAGCCGAACCCGGGGCCTCCCATATGGTAAACGGGAGCCCTACTGATTGAGCCACAGCCGCTTCCAATCCATTTACATTTAAAGTTACTACTGATGATGCAATAATTTCTTCCACCACTTTGCTATTTAGTTTTTTTTTTTTTTTTTTTAAAGATTTTATTTATTTATTCATTTATCCCCCCCTTGCTGCTTGTGCTCGCTGGGTCAGCCAACCACAGGCGGGCGGGCCTGCCCCCACCAGGAGGCCCTGGGAACCGGGCCCGGGGCCTCCCACATGGTAAACGGGAGCCCTACTGATTGAGCCACAGCCGCCTCCTGCTATTTAGTTTTTGTAAGTGTTATACTTTTTTGGTCCCTCAATTCTTCCATTAATGCCTACTTTCATATTTATTTGATTTTTTGCTTTGTATTGTATTGATTCCCTTCTCATTTTCATCTGGATATATTTTTCATATGTTTTCTTTGTGGTTAAAATTTAGCATCCTAAATATATCCCAATCAAAAATGATTTGATACCAAGTTAACTTTAATAACATACACATACACTGTTCCTATGCCTGCCCTTTCCCCTATCTTGTTTTATACTTGTTACAAATTATATCTTTATAGAATGTAAGTCCAAAACCATAGATTTATCATTACTTTTTTTTTTTTTTAAATACCATTTTTATTGCATCAGCAAAAATCCATATGTTTAACAAAGCACTCTTTTGGCAAGACCATGGGGAAACAGGTATTCTCACCCATTGCTGTTGGGAATGCAAAATGATACATCCCAGATAACATTTAACACAATTATAAGTTCATATACTCTTTGAACCAGCAATCCCACTTTTGGAAATCTATCTGAAATATATTCCTACTCTATCAATTAGCTACTGCTGCATAACAAATCACCCCAATATTACTGGCATAAAATGACAATTTTTTCTTTTTCCAGACTCTAAGGATGGCTGGGTGGTTTTTCTGTTAGTAATGGTAGTGGTAGTGGTCAGCTCAAATCAGCTGGCAACTCTGCTGGGGCTTGAAGGCCCAAGATGGCTTTGCTCACACTTGCATGCCTGGGACCTCAGCTGTGATTGCCATGATGGCCGACATGTTGGCTGGGATGACTGAGCCTCTCATCCTGGGTGTCTTCACAGTATGGTGACCTGAGGGTTACAAGAGGGTGAGAATGGATGCTGCAAGGCCTCTTGAGGCCCTACTGAGAAGTTGTACAACATCACTTCTGTCATATTTCATTGATGAAAGCAAGTCAAAAGTCCATTCCAGGGGAGTGGATGTAGCTCAAGTGGTTGAGCACCTGCTTCCCATATACGAGGTCCCAGATTCGATCTCTGGTACCTCCTAAAAAAAAAAAAAGAAGTCCATACCAGCTTCAAAGTGTGAGGGAATTGATGTCACTTCTTGATCAGAAGAGCGGCGAAAAATTTGTAACCATTTTTAATCCACTGTATCTGCATATGTATACATACAATGTTGTTCACTGAATATTGTTTGCAATAGCTCAGAACTTGTCCATCAGCAGATATGCTGCAAAAAAGGATTAGGAAGCTCACTACACATATGTATTAAAGAGCTTCAAGACATATTGTTAGTTAACATTATCAAGGTGCAGAATGAGTGTACTATGTTATTGTTGTATTAGAAAGGAAGTATATGTATGTGTGTGTCTGTGCATTCACATATATATTTATTTGCTTGTATCTTCATAAAGAAATGCTGGAAAGTTATTTAAGGCACTAATGAAAGTGGCTCCCTGAAGGTGGTTGTTGGGAAGAAAGTGGGTGAGTATAGTCGTGAGAGTAAGAATTTTCACTGCAATATTTTTAATATCATTTAGATTCATGAACTGTGTAAAAGTATTACCTATTCAAAGTGATTCCTATCAAAGAAAGAATGGTAAAAGAGCACCTTTGAATAACTTTTTTTTTTTAATGAATTTGTATTTTAGCACCTGGTAGGGAGTAAGAAGTGGAGTTACATATCAAAAAATACATTTGCATTTATAATTATCCAAATGGTTACCTTTACTGGACTTCTCTCTTTCTTTATGTTACTTTGAACCACTGTTCAGTGTCTTTTCCTTTCAGACTGAAAAACTCCTTTTAGCATTGCTTGTAGGGCCAGTCTAGTGGTGATGAACTCCTCAGGTTTTGTTTATCTGGAAATGTATTAATCTTGTCCTCATTTTTAAAGTCTTGCCAGATATAAAACTCTTGTGTTTTCTTTTTCTTTTTCTAGCACTTTCAGTATTTCAAACTACTGTCTTCTTTCCTCCATGGTTTCTGATGAGAAATTGGCACTTAATCTAATTGGGACTCCTTTACACATAACATGTTGCTTTTTATCTTATAACTTTCAGAACTCTTTCCTTTCCCTTTGACTTTGAACAGTTTGATTAACATGTGACAGGTCATATTTTTCTTTAAGTTTATGCTGTTTGGTGAAGTTTGGGCTTCTTGGATGTGCATATTCATGTCTTTTGCTAAGTTTGGGAAGCTTTCTGACATTATTTCTTTGAATATCCCTTCTTCCCCTTTCTTTTTTCTCCTTCTGAGACTCCCATAATGCATATATTAGTATGCTTCATGGTGTCTCAGATCTCTTGGGCTATTTTCAAAAGCTTTTTATAATTCTTTTTTCTTTCCGCCTCTCAGTCTGACTCATTTCAATTATCCTGTCTTTGAATTTGCTGATTCTTTCTTCTTCCAGCTCCAATCTGCTGTTGAAACCCTCTAGGGAATTTTTCATTTCAGTTACTGTGCTTCAATTCCAGTAGTTCTGTTTGGTTCCTTTTTAGAAATTTTATCTCTTTATTGAGATTCTCATATTGTTCATTCATTGTTTTCCTGGTATCTGTTAGATGTATTTTCCTTCATCTCTTTGAGCATATTGAAGATAATTTTTTAAAAGTCTTTGTCTAGAATGTCCACAGTCAATCTTCTTTGTTGATATTTTCTAGATTTTTATCTTCTTCCTTTGGATGGGCTATCATTTCCTCATTCCTTGATTGTCTTGTACTCTTTTGTTGCATACTGTGCATTTTAATATTTTCAAATGTTAACTCTGGGATTTATCCCCTGAGATTTCTGGCTTTATGAGATTGTATCCTGCTGGTGATAAGCCAGAGTTTCCTGAGTGTTGTCCCTCCTATTAGGAAGATCTGCCCAAGGCAAATTCAAAGTGCATGCTCCTCCATGTCTTTACTGGGTCTGCATCTTGTCCTGGACTTGTGCTTACTGGTGGCCTTAGGAGTCCAGCTGTTTACAGGAGTGTGAAAGCCTCCTCTACTTCCCAGGAGCCAGACTATTCCCTTTCCTGGGTGTTCCACTGCCTGGACATAAAACAGGCAGAACTTTTCTAGCTGAAATAATAATTATTTCTTGTAATTGTTTCTTTCTTATCTCAAGCTGTTTTTACCTGGAGGGCAAATTCTGGGAGGGAGGCACAATGAAGAGGAGTTTCCCAAGTCTGTCTTTCCCAGCCCGAACAAGGCCAGAGATCCAAAAGGAAGCACAGGACAGCTCCCAAGTGCCCTGGAGAGGGGATGAGAGAGGGGCCAGGAGGTGTGCTAGGAGTGTCTTCCACATCTCCCCCAAACTGTACTTTCTTGACCTATGCATCAAATGCAGCCCTTCAACTGTCCTCTGCAGCTCTGAGGAAGTGTAGCATCTGTAAGTCTCCTCTGCTACCTTTGTCTGGGGTATGTCAGAACAATGGCTGCCCTCAGAGCCCTCAGTGATCTGAAGTAGCTAATCAAAAGCCATGATCAGCAGTCAGCCCGTGCCCAGATCTCGGGGAAGTGGATTTTTTATGTCCCTTTCTGGCTCCAGCAAACTATGTCAGGATCTGAACCCCACCGTTGCCTGCTGTGAGAGTGGGGGAGGGGCACTGGTAACCACCTCACAGAGAAAGCAATATACTCGTCTTCACCATAATTTATCAGCCTCTTTCTCCAGTTCTTCCTTGGATGTTGTACAGTGTTCTATTTCACTCCAGAGTTTTGAAGTAATTGATTCAGGCAGTTCCTGCCTCTGTAATAGTTGTTCTGGTGGAAAGACAAATTCATGAAGCTTCCTATTCTTCCATCTTCCCACAATCCCTCAGACGTGCATTTTTAAAGTGCTTTTGGAGTGAATAAATATAATAGTACTTGATAAAGTATCGTTCCCTCCAACAATCTTGAAATACTGTTCTTGGAGAAATGAATTATATGTTGTTTAGTGTCTTAAATGGAAGGTAAAAGGATCCCAAAGTATTATGAACTTTATGACCGTAGACAATGTTTTATACTTTCATTATTTATTCATTCAGTAAGCATTTATTTAGCATCTATTGTTTGATTGTTTTAGGTATTTAGAGTACAACAAGACTGTTGGTGTCTCCAAATCCCTCGTAAAAGTTGAAATGCTGGTTTTCTAGAGAAAATACTTCATACTGCGATATATTACAGTTGGCAGGAAAAAAAGTGTTGCCTCTTGGGTTCTCTATTAATTGGTGCTCTCCCCCTTATTACGATGTTACATATCCCAGATGGTCCCTGTGATATGCTTGCTTCTGTGCCAAGGTACAACAGGAACGCATTATCACCTTAACTCTGAGTTCATTTCACTTTGGAAAACCTACTATCATTTAAATGCAATTTTTTCAACCTTGCTCTGTTTACAGAACGATAATAAGATATTTCCCTTTTAATAGCAGGAAGGGAAAACCTTGCTTGTTTATGCTTTTCCTAAAGGTATTTGGTGAAATGGTTTGTAGATATTTGCAGATTCCTTTTTCTTAATTTGCTTAAATGAATTTCAAGGGAAAATTAGGTGAACCATATGTTTTTCAGACAAAATAGAAGCTGTCACTCAATAAAGGGAATGTTAAAAAGCACTACCATCAAGAAATGTTATAAATTTCCAATAGTCCTTGCCTTGAGGAGGGTTGGCCCAGAATGAATAAGCATCATGGTGGACCCCTTGTAGCTTCTGCTTGTTTTGTTTCGCTGAGTTTAGTGACCTCAGTGAGTGGGGAAGAGAGGCAGTAGAAATTATACAGGTTTAAATGGCTGCTATCTATTCTACTTCTCTTTGAGGAGACTGAGAGGTTAGGGAGACAGAAACATAAAATTTCAGAACTGGAATGCCCTTAGGGATCAAGTAGGAGAGTTTTATATGAGGAAACAATTTCAGTGATAGCCCCCATCAAATTACATTAAGCATTTTCAAGTTTCCTTGTCTTTCCTCGCACCTTCTCCCTCAGTCTTCAGTGTCCTTTCCCATCAGCATGCCCAGTTTTTAAAGCCTTGCTCAGATGTTTCCTCAGTGAAGACTTCCAAAACCTCTATTCCTCCCATCTTCCTTTCTCCTGGAGAAGTGAACTCTTCCTCTAATATTTTGTCACAGCACTCTGGGCATACTTCTCGTAAAGAATATGCCTCAGTGTATGTCCTCCACATACATCAGCCAGCCCAGCTGGATGGGAGATACATGAGGGAGGCGCTGTAGCTCATTTATTTTTGCCATAGCACCTGGCAAAATGTTGATCACATAAAAAGTTAATAAAGGAGTGGATACATAAATAAATGTTTGAATAAATGAATAAACAAATGAATGAATCTCATAGGCCTAGGATGGAACCTCAAATTTGGTAGGTCTGGAGGTTTTGCTGGATGAATTGCCAATTTGTTGTGTGAAAGATAATTTCCCACCATCCTAGCCAGCTGAGTCCACATCAGCAGAGACACAGAGGACTGTAGTTTTGTCATAAAAAGACAGAAAAGACAGAAAAGGAAAAGATTTTTCCATTTGCTTTTTCTGCTTGAGCAGATGTTTATGAACAGAGGATAGTGGACCCAAATAAGAGGATCCTCCTCCCCAAACTGTAGGTATCTTATCATCAAGATCTTCCAAAGCAATTAGGATGCTACATGAGTATAATGGGGAAATACTCCTAAGGGAATACAGCATTACATGAAACTCAGAGTGCATTCAACCTAGGGAGTGTCTGCAGGCTCATCTTTAGTTTGAGGAATTCTGTTGCAGGCACCTCCTAGAGCAAGGGTTCTTAAGGATTTTGTGAGCTTGAATTGAAGTTCAAAAAAAAAAAAACATTATTCTTGTGGGAACGTGTTGGTGCAGGTGTGATATGTTTATTAAATAATACACAGTATAGTGTGGACTTAGTAAGGGGTCTGTGGTTTTTATCTGACAGGCAAAAGGGACCATGGAACAAAAAGGTTAAGAACCCCTGTCCTAGAGCCTTGTCTAGAAATAACAAGTGAGGCCTTTTACGTACTAGGAGACACCCAACTAGCCACAGATGTGTTGTTGACTGCAATGAGACAAGATGATAGAGAAGTCCAGGCTTCAAAGGAGAAGGGCTTGTTGTGCCCTGGTCATAATGGGCCCAGTCACTCTAACAGGATTTTCGTCTGGGTTATTAATATGGTTACTTCTAGGTTATTAGTTGTACATCTATGCAAGTGAATTGATATTGCACTCAATACCATTTTGTATATAAAATATATAAAATATATTTTTTTCTAATACAGAATAATAAAATTACAAAAAGGACCTTAGAGCTCTCCAATCTCCATGGTTGTGGGGTGCTCTGTCAGGCAAAAAATATATATACTTTTTTTCTCTTGGTGGAGACCCAAGACACTTTGGAGAAAACCTTTGATATGAGAAAAACTATGTCAATGGCAATTGACCAAGCAGTTGGGGCTATCTTGTGAGTGGTCAGCTTAGATGAGTATGGCACCACATTTTGGGCCACACATGCTCTTTTTTGCTGTCTGTCTCAATTCCTTTTCCTCTACCTAATAGTTTGTGGGTGAAATAGGCATAGATTGGATGGATGGGATAGAGAAAGCAGGAGATCTCAGGGTTCCCTAGCCCTGCTTTTACCATTCCTCTGCTGTAGCAGTCTGGTATTATTTATGAATTCCAAAAATAGATACTGGATTATGTTTGTAAATTGGTCTGTTCCTCTGGGTACATTAGATTTTATTGGATTCGAGGTTTCACTCTTACTTGATTAAATTATGATTAAGACTTTGGGCCATGTTAGGAGGATGTCGAGTCCCCGCCCCCTTGGTGGGTGGGGATTCACAGAGAAAATGACAAGGCAGAGGTGTTAGTTGGAGTTTTAAGCTGGAGCTCTGGGAAGTGAACACGCAGGAGAAGAACACAGAGGAATAGCAGTGGCTCCATAGACACAGCAGAGGCCCCGGGAAGAGAGAGAGAGTCTGATAGTCTACAGCTGACCTTGTGGAGGGAACAGAGTAGCTGAGTCAAGTGAGGAATGAGCCCTGGAAGAGAGACAAGACTTATCCCAGCCTACAAATGATATTGGAAGAAGCTGGGACCACAGAGCCTTAAGAGGAAGAGGGAGTCTGAACTCTTGAAGCTGTGGGCAGCATCTTGTTCCAACACGTGACAACAGTGTTGGTGAGGGAAGTAACTTATGCTTTATGGCCTGGCAACTGTAAGCTTCTACCCTAAATAAACACTCTTTTGTAAAAGCCAACAGATTTCTGGTATTTTGCATCAGCACCCTTTTGGCTGACTAATACATCTGCTTTAGTGGTATCGAGTGTCTGCCCAGATTAATAAAACAATTTTGTTTCTAATTTTTCTGTTTTTCACGTGTGTGTATGTGGTGTGTGTGTGTGTGGTGTGATGCATCTGATCTCCAGGAATAGTGGTGTGAGTGACATCCTGAGTTCCTAATACATGTGTGTGTTTATTTATGGGACGTTCATTCATTCATCCATCCCTTCATTAGCATTTATTGAGTACTTGCCATGTGCCAGATTCTGTTACTGAAGATGTGGTGATGAGCAAGAAAAAGTTGTTATTTTGGGGTAGCGCAGAGCCTCATCAAAGAGTCACATGTGTAAATGTATAATCATAATGCAATGTAGTAAATGTTTGAATGGTGTTATGTACCAAGAACTATGGGAACATTGGAGGATGCGACTAAGGTTCTATGGAGAAGATGGAAGGGATAAAGGAAAGCTGTGAAGCTGAGAGACTATTTGATAGAGGTCCAGGAGGGGTGGTGGGCCTGGAGGTGAGTATTCTAGAACAGTGTAGTCCAATAGAACTATCTGCAGTAGAGTAAATATTCTTTATCTTCACTGTCCAGTATAGTAGCCACTAGCCACATATGGCTATTGAGCACTTGAAAGGAGGTTAGTGTGATGGGGAAACTAATTTTTTTTTCATTTTATTTTATGTTAACTAATTCAAATTTGAATTTAAATAGCCACTTTGGGTAGTGGCTACCATGTTGGACAGTGAAGATCTAGAAACTCAGCAAAGCAGAAAAATATGGGCAGTGGGGGAATTAGCTCCCTCAACACACAGGGCACCCACTATGCAGAAGATACTTCTTGAAAGTTATTATTATGAATGAGTAGGCAGTGACTCTATGGTCACTAAAAACCAACTAATGCTACGCAACTCTGCTAGGCAACTTGTTCATGGCTTAGAAGTTTATTAAGTACCTATGCAATTCTCCTCTGTCTCCCACACAGTCAATCTTGTCATGCAATCATCCATCGATGACCCAGCCCCCATATCATTTTCCTTTTCTTGGGCAGAGGCCAAAACGTTTCTTTTGGGGAGTTTAAATCCTGTGATTCCTTTTGCCAAGGCTTGTTTTGGGAAGCGCAGTTGTTAATTCTTAAACAGTGATGTCCTTCCTTGCTTAGGAGACTACACACCCTGTCCCTTTCTCTCTGCCCTACTCTTCACTCTCTCCATGCAGCACCCACTGAAGAGCCACTGGAGAAAAGAGCCAGGAGGCTCCTCATCCTCTTCCTTTGTCAAACCGGGATAAAGCCTGTTAATCACTTAATGTGAATATGATTCTTTTTCTTGCCTTATGCCCGTCAGATGCATTAAGAAGCCCATTCTTCCCAGGGAAAGATAGAAAAAATTAGTCCAGAGATTTCCTCAAATGAGGTATGAAAAAACAACCAGAATTTGCACAGCATTTTATAGCACATACTGCAAAATCACACACTTTATTTCACTTAGTCTTTGCAAAAATCCTGTGAGAAGGGTTTATCCTCATTTTACAAATGAGGAAACTGAGGCTCACAGAAATTAAGGATTTCCCATGATCACCTGGACATCAAGTGACAAAGCTGGGACTCAGTCTCTGAAGCCTAAGTGGTGTCCCAACAGCATGGAAGGAAGACAGTTAGGGCAATAATAATGATTAGAGAAATAATAATTCTGACTGGAGGATGAGAGAGAGAAAGAAAAAGGGAAGGAAAGGAAAAGGGAGAAGAAGGTTAAATTTGCTACTTTTGTGTAAGTGAAATATGAAACTCCTTTCAGGGAAAACAGTTGGTTGGCAGGATCAATTGCGAAAACATATCCTCCAACACAACGTTCCCTCTTCTTGCTACCTGCTTCCAGTGAACAGCATCCTCCCATGAATGGGTGATTAAGGAATTCAGACCTGAGGAGAAGCCAATGGGAAAGTCTTGATTATATTAAGAGTTTGCCATTGGAGATAGGAAAGGGGGGAAATGGGACTGACAGCTTTCCCTCTCTCTAATGATGTGGATTCTCCTGGAGATATGTGTATAAAACCTCAGAATGCCGTGTAAAATTATTTCTCGTAATGAGGTCTTCATTTGAGAAAATTCTTTTTTATAGGCTTCTTAAAAAAGGGGAACGGATATGTTGAAATAGTGAAGATCAAGAGCAGAAGAATGATATCAACCGATTTCTTGAAGGTGAAACTTACTTCATGCCAAAGTGTCACTGATCTTTTAGCTATGTTGGCCTATAGTCAAGGAAAACTTCACCAGCTTGAAATTTAAATCTTATAATTGTTGACATCATTGCCTAACGATTTTAAAACATGACTTGTAAACCCAAAGCTCCTTTTCATATTTTAATTCTCAGTATCTATACACAGCAGGCATTATTTAGCAAACTCCAGCAAAATAAGGGACTTACCTACCCAAGGCCACTAGCTGGAAAGGAGCAAAACCAGCATTTTGAACTCAAATCCATCTGGTTCCAGAGTTGTTTTCACAATACTCTATTGCAAAATATAGTGCTAGTATGTGTATAGCACTGCGCTGATTCTAGTAAGAGATTAAAATAATCCTCATAGTTTTCAGAAAATAAATTGCATGATAATTTTTCCATTCATTCTTTTAATCTTCAATAAATATTTATTGAACATCAATTATGAATCAGGCATCATTCTAGACACTGGGAATACTGTGGTGAATAAGACAGAGAAGGGCACTGACTTACATGGAGAACATAGGGTCTAGGAAAGGAAACAGATATTAATCAAATAATCACTCAAATAAATACAAAAATGGTCATTTGGTTAGTGTTCTCCATGAAAAAGCATCAACTGTGTTCTGAGAGCATGTACTAGGGAAATATGATTGAAAGAAAGAATACTTTTTTTTTTTAGATTTTTAAAAATTTATTTATCTGCCCCTTGCTGCTTGTGCTCACTGTGTCCATTTGCTATGTGTTTTTCTGTCTCCTTGTCTCCCTTTGTTGTGTCATCTTGCTGTGTCAGCTCACTGAGCCACGCGGGCTGGTTTGTCTTCACCAGGAGGCCCCAGGAATCGAACCCAGGACTTTCCATATGGTAAATGGGAGCCCAACCAATTGAGCCACAGCTGCTTCCAAGAATATTTTCTTGGTCTTGATTCTAAATAGAAAAGTCTGCTTGTGTACTGGACACACTGTATTGCTGCTCCTAAAAGAGCATGAGTAGCACTGGTTTTCCCATGCTTCATTTCCACAAGCCCAGTAATTTGTGACATTGCTTTCCTAAGAAAGGATAGTAAGTGTTTCTTTTGTGACTTCGAGCTACTGGGAACATTCAACATAGAGTGTGGCACTGAAAACATAAAAGGCTGATAAGCCTGATAAACAAATGCAACTGGTATGTGTTTGATTGTCGTCTAATTGGCAAGCGTTTGATTCTCCCGACAGTCAAAATAGTCTATAAACATTATCTAGGAACCTCTCTATGGTCGTTTTTATTAGAACTTAAGGAAGGAAGAAGAGAAGATTATTTGCTTTTATTTGTAGGCAAGAGAACATAAGGAAATTTCAATTTTCTGTACTTGCTCACCCGTAAGAGACTGTAATAAATGTTTTAAAACAATTATTTTAAAAAAATAAATAAGGAAATATATGAATTTTATCGAAACATCCCCTATGTCTGAAAAGAGAGCACAGGACAATTTATTATTTGCTAAAAGATAAAGAAGTTCTTTCTGAATGTATCACTGGAGCCCAAAATATACTTAGACCACAGCTAAGACATGACCTCTTGTTCCACTCTTTAATACTCTTGTGTTTATGTATTTATTTATATACAGAACTTTTTAGAATATAAGATATCTCATTTTTTGAGCCATTAGGAAAGAAAGCATTATGCCAGTTAAACTATGACAAAAGGCCTTTTCCATGGTCCTACAGAACACATGAGTCAATCGTGCCAGTCTCTCAATGCTTTAAAATTTCTTCTGCTTTCCATTGCACTGCTTGTCATATGATAGACTATCCTTCTGCACTATCTCAAACTAACTATAAGATGGCTTCATTTACTTGTGGGTAACATCCTTCTGCAGGTCCCGTAAAACACTTTGTTGTTGCTTTATAAGAAACTATGGAATTAATGTCATTCCTCCCACTATGACTATTTGCATCACTAATGTCAAATTTATGCCCCACCATTCTCTTTCTATCTTTTGTTTCAATGCTGTATGCCTGATGTAACCTTCTTGAAAGCATTGTATTTGGCAGTTAGACTCAGCCCTTGTAGTACCAACAGTGTAAAGAATGCAATGAAAGTAATTAAAATATGAGCAGCCATAACTGAGGGTACACACCAAGGCAGTGATCAACTCATCATAGCTGCTACCTCGTCTATAGCAATTGTAAGGTACCATTCTGTAATCAACTGTAAGATGCATTCCTATTTGAAAGAAGTGAAAAAGGTAAAATACATGTGTGTGTGTATATATATGTACATATATATTAAAGTGAGACAGTTCAGATCTTTGAAATATGATATATTATAAATTATTCAATACCTTTTCTAGAATGTTTATGGAAAATCTCATATCTGATTGAAAGTTAAAGGTAAATGAAATTAATGTTCTGTCTGATTTCAATTAATACTCTCACTCTTCACCCCCATTTTGCCTCTCAGTCTCTCCAAGACTCTTCTCCCCTTTTAAGACAGAGGAGATATCTTTGCAGATAGATACCTCTGAGGTGTTGTGGTGAACTTAAACCTTAACTGAGTTTGGTGAGAGAGACACCTACAGCAAATGCTGGAAGGCCTTTCTTCCTCGTCTGTGAACACTTGGCAGATGTATTGATGACAGTTGCAAGAACCTGATGCACAGCCGTATCCTTCACAGCAGTTTAATCTGTGTCATCAAATCCCCAGAAACCATGATAAAGAGCAGCACTTGAGTTTGTTCTCAGGTTGTACATTTGGCAGTGGTGAACTCTGATCTATGATTTCACTTTAAAGAATCGTTATGACACAGACTTTTCCTGTAATCCTTCCATCTAATTAAGCCCCACACAAATGCCAGCTAGGGGGACACGTAATGCCACTGCTGTAAGCTGTGTGTTTACTGCAATATTTTTAGGGCTTCGATAAGGTGAGGGGGCAGGTCATTGCCAGGCATCAAGTAGTCAGTGTCACACAGAGCAATCACTTCACTTAGAAGCAGTACAGGGTTTCTCAAGGTCACGTTTGATTAGGAGCATGGGATGGAAAATGAACTCACAGGGAATTAGGAGCCTGGAATTTAGTCTCAGGTAAGATTATTTCCCTTTTATGTAGTTAGTTAGGATACATTAATATTTTCGCATTTTTTCTCCTCTGCCCTTCTCTCTCTGCATTTTAATGTAGTAAATATTCTCTGTATTCTCTTTTTTTTTTTTTTTATTTATTTTATTTTTATTTATTTATTTTTTTTTATTATGGGTAAAAATCAAAATTCTCACAGTACATACAAACATTTGTAAAATGATATATAAATATATATGCATATATATGTATTTGCTTACAAAAATGTTATTTTATATATATATATATATACATATATTTTAAGAGGTGCTTAGATTACCTAAAATATTATACGGAACCCACTCGGATTCCCATGTTGCCCACCTCCCACACCTCCCACCACATCCAACACAAACATCTCCCATAGTGTGGCCCACCAACCTCAATGAACTTACACCTCCTGGAGCCTTGCCACCAACCATAGACCACAGTTCACACTGTAGACCACACTCTCTCCCACTCAGTTCTGAGTGGTGTGTGCTGATTTAAAATGGCCTACATCCATTGCCACAACAGTACTCAGGACAACCTCCAACTCCCAAAGAAGCCCCTGTATTTCAACTGCTCATCCCCTCCCTACCCAAAAAACTGTCAAGTGGCCACTGGCTCCACCTCATTGTTATAATTTCTTGCATTGCAAGAATCACCATATGTGAGCAAGAGAATACCATCAAGTCCACTCTAGTCCATAGTTCTTCCCCCAATCCAGAGGCAACTGGGATGATGATGTCCACTCCAACTCCAAGTGAGAGAGGGCTTATATCCCATGGATATGGTGGGTGGGATGATCCTGCCTGCAGATGCAGGCCCTCTCCATTCCCTGGGATGGCCATTTCCCATCGTTGTCTCCTCACCAGGTGACTTGGATGAGTCCATTGAGCTGTAGGGTAGGAGTTGCAGCTCCACCTAGATTTCATGCACACCTGGCACATAGGTAGGTGGGAGGCTCCAGTCGCAGGAAGTATACCTAAGAAACTCCAGCATCACATGTAGGTTTCAATAGAAGGGACTGGTGAACCATGTGCAGGGAGGACTTATTTGAGTCTAATTCTGTCACTCTCAGGAGCACAGATTACAAAATAGAACCCACTGATAAGGCATCAGTCTCTGGGGCTATCCCCCCTTATATAAGACCAGGGTGTCTCCGGAGCTCTCAGGAACCCCACTGAGTGGGGTGATAGGCACTTAGATGTTCTATGAGCTCCTACTGAGGTGTGCGTAAGGGTTACCTCTGGGATGACCTCCCGACTCTCTTTGAAGTCTCTTAGCCACTTGAACTCATTTGTCTTTACCGTTTCCCCCTTTTATTCAAGGTCTTTTTCCAGTTGTGTTGCCAGTTGGCACTTGGGAAAAGTTTTCAATTAGCAATAATCGTGCCTCAGATAAACCTCATTGGCTACGATACTGCCACTGCAAAAAGCTGCCAGTTGGCACTTGGTATTAATCCCTCGTTGCCAGGGAGGCTCATCCCTGGGAGTCATGTCCCACGTTGGGGGGAAGGTAATGCAATCATATGCTGAGTTTGGCTTAGAGAGAGGCCACATTTGAGCAACAAGGAGGCTCTCAGGTGGCAACCCTTAGGCACCCCACAACTGCAGGCTAAGTCTCATTTACAAGAGCAAAAACTCACAAGGGTAGTCATCAATTAAAAAAAAAAAAAAAAAAAAAAAAAAAACAGAACTGCGGCAGCCCATCCGAAAAGGAAAGGCACCCTACACTCAGAGGACTATTGCTGCTCCCTTGGAGATTGTGGCAGAGCTCTCCAGGCTAGGAATTCAGATTCCCCCATTTATTGTGTGATTATCCACCCATCGTGACCCTGCCCCATCCCCCGATCCTTTCAATGATTTTGTATATCTTTCATGCATATTCGGTTGAACCAATCCCCACGAACCCCCCCCCAGACACCCTCCCCCCAATAATCCCCCGCAGTACCCATTGTAACCCTTCTGTGATCCAAATCCTCCATGAACATTTGGTCCATAAAATAATCAAATACACTTACTAGGAAAAAGAAACAAGTGT
>JAKSZT010053791.1:24202265-24410555 GCA_026826555.1 Tolypeutes matacus
TAAATGTTGATGATTGTTCTCTCTTCTTGAGAGATTACTCCTTTTACTAATATGTAGTGTCCATCTTTGTCTCTTACAATAGTTTTGCATTTAAAGTCTATTTTGTCTGATATTAGAATAGCTACTCCTGCCCTTTTTTGGCTATTGTTAGCTTGTAAAATGGTTTTCCAGCCATTCACTTTCAGCCTCCTTGAATCCCTGGGCCTAAGGTGGGTTTCTTGTAGACAGCATATAGATGGATCATATTTTCTTATCCATTCTGCCAATCTGTGTCTTTTGATTGGTGAATTTAATCCATTAACATTCAGTGTTATTACTCGTAATGAATTTCTTACTTCAGTCATTTTTTCTTTGGGTTAATGTATGTCCTATGTTGTTTTGTTTCTCTTTTTGAGTTTTCAGTTGTTTTTAAACTCTCCTCCAACTCTCTCTCCTTTGTTTTTTCCTTTCAATTTGTAGGGATTCCTTTAGTATTTCTTGAAGTGCTGGTTTCTTCTTGACATACTCTCTTAATTGCTGTTTATCTGTGAATATTTTGAGCTCTCCATCATTTTTGAATGCCAATTTTGCTGGGTAGAGAATTCGTGGCTGGAAGTTTTTTTCTTTTAGTGTTTTGACTATGTCATACCACTGTCTTCTTGCCTCCATGGTTTCAGCTGAGAAATCAGCACTTAATCTTATTGTGCTTCCCTTGTATGTGATGGTTCTCTTTTCTCTTGCTGCCTTGAGTATTTTCTCTTTGTCTTGAGCATTGGACAGTTTGACAAGTATATGTCTTGGAGTTGGCCTGTTGGGATTTATACTATTTGGGGTGCGCTGTGCTTCCTGGATCTGCACATCCATCTCTCTCAATAGAGTTGGGAAGTTTTCAGCCATAACTTCCTTCAACACTCCTTCTGTTCCCTTTCCCTTCTCTTCTCCTTCTGGGATGCCCATAATGCGTATGTGTGTCTGTATTCTCTTTATAATTCTTTTTCTAGAGCTGCCCAATAGAAATATAATGTAATTATACAAATATAATTAAAATTTTTCTAGTGACCATATTAAAAAAGGAATAGTGAAATTAATTTTAATATTTTGTTTAACCCAGTATACCCTAAATTGTATCATTTTACTGTATACTCAATGTAAAAATTATTAATGAGATATTTTACACACTTCTTAAAAAACTAAGTCTTTGAATTTCAGTGTGTATTTTACACTAACAGCACATCTCAATTTGGATGTTAAAATTTCAAAGTAGCGCTTCCAAAATAATAAAGTTGAGTTTAATGGGAAAATATTTTATATTGCTTCTGCTTTTAAATTTCACCTTAATTAAGATTGAATAAAATTACAAATTTTTTTAGTTTTTTTCACATTTGCCATGTTTCAAGTGCTCAATAGCTACATGTGACTAGTAGCTACCATATTAGACAACAAATTTTCAAGCATCAGTCAAAGTGATTGTTCTATGGTTTGGGAATTTAATTTCACTCTCTTACACATTTTAGCATATGTTATTTTATTCCCGAATTATTGGAAAAATGAGACGTTCAAGTATTAGAATTCCTTGGAGGGACTTATGAAACTCAGACCTAAAGAAAGGACCTTAAACAGAAGCCTATAGAGCTGGGGCATGGTATCAGGTACTCCTTAAAGTAAGGGCTCAAGCCTGAATCGACCAATTCGTACTCTGTGACCCTGGGCAAGTTATTTAATATCCAAGAACTCCTCAATCTCTCTCCACCCCTCCCCTCTCTCTTTATCTCTCTTTCTCCCGATACACTTTTTTTTAATTGGAGAAGTTGTAGGTTCACAGAAAAATCATGCAGAAAATACAGAATTTCCACATGCCCCTCACCTCCAGTTTTTCCTACTATTAATACTTTGCATTAGTATGGTACCTATGTTGCAACTGATGAAATAATATTATTATAATTAAACTATTAACTATAGTCCATGGTATACATTCGAGTTCACCATTTGTGTTGGTACAGTCCTTTGACTTTTTTTTATTAAAAATTTTATTGAAGTATATAATTCATACATAAACATACATAAACAATAAGTGTATAGTAAAAGTTGTGAATTTATAAAACAAACATGCATAACATCATACCAGGGCTCTCATACCTCACCTTACCACCAAGACTTTGCATTGTTGTGAAACATTTTTAAGAAATGATGAAAGAGCATTCTCAAAATGCTCTAACCAAAGTATCTTACATTTGATGTAGTTTTCCCCCAACCCACCCTATTATTATTATTTTTTAATTTTTATATCATTCATACATGAACATACATAAGCAATAAGTGTAGAATAAAAGTTGTGAACTTACAAAGCATACATGCATAACATCATACAGGGGTCCCATACATCAACCAACCACCAACACCTTGCATTGTTGTGAGACATTTGTTACAAATTATGAAAGAATATCAAAAATATCTTACTACTTACTATAAGTTCATGTCTTACATTTTGTGTATTTCCCCCCAACCCATCCTGTTATTATGTTGTAAAATATATTTTTTATTACAGAAGTTGTGAACTTACAAAACAATCATGCTCATGTGCAGAATTCCCATACAACACCCCTCCATCAACACACCACACTGTGGTGGAACATTTGTTACAGATTGTGAGATAATATCATCAGACTATTACCATTAACCATGATCCATAGCATACATTTGGCATACTTTTTCTATACTCCCCCATTATCAACATAGTACATCTTTGGCTTAGATGCATGAATATGACCTTATTACTGTTAACCACAGACCATAGGTCACTCCAGTTGTATTTTTCCTATGCTTCTCCACATTCCCGCCACCCTGCAATAGTAATGGACATCTGCTCTAGCTCACAAAGAATACACTTGCCTTTGTACCATCAATCACAATTCTTATCCATCTCTGGGTTTACTGTATTATTCAGTCCCTAGATTATTCTCTAGCTTTCTTTCTATTGACATTTACACCCCTAGACTACCCTTTCCAGCCTCATTCTCATTTATAAACCGGCTACTACTCACTATAATGTGTTACCATCAACTCTATACAGTTCCACCCTTTTACAGTAAAGTTAGTTAAAACTTCTACATATATTAAACATCAGTAGTCCACCTCAGTCCTCCTCTTATCTCCTTTGAGTGTCCATCACCTCCACCAGGTCTTGAAGATGTTACCCTGCATTTTCTTCTAGAAGCTTTATGATTCTTGCTTTTACATTTAGGTCTTTGTTTCATTTTGAGTTAATTTTTGTATAAGGTGTGAGATAGGGGTCCTCTCTCTCTCTCTCTTCCAGCTATAGGCATCCAGTTGTCCCAGCACCATCTGTTGAATGAACTGTTATGCTGGAGCTGGGTGGATTTGACAGGCCAGTCAAAAATCTCTTGACCATGAGGGTCTAAGGTGAGTCTCTTGTAGTCAGCATATAGATGGCTCATATTTTCTTATCCATTCTGCCAGTCTATGTCTTTTGATTGAGGAATTTAATCCATTAACATTCAATGTTATTATTGTAAAGGCATTTCTTATTTCACCCATTTTGAACTTTGGGTTTTATCTGTCTTATTTTATTTTCACCACTCTTTTCAGACTTTTAGTTACTTTTACTGGTATAATCTTCATTTCTAGACTTTCTTTGAAGCCTTTCTCTCCTGTCTTTTTTTTTTTTTCAGATTGTAGCACACCCTTTAGTATTTCCTGCAAGACTTGTCTTTTTGTTATAAACTCTCTCAGTTTCTGTTTATCTGTGAATATTCTAAATGGGCCATCATTTTCGAAAGACAATCTTGCCAGATATAAGATTCCTGGCTGGAAGTTTTTTTCTTGCAGTATCTTAAATATATCATACCACTGCCTTCTTGCCTCCATGGTTTCTGATGAGAAATTGGCACTTAATCTTATTGTCTTGGACATGGATATCTATGCCTTTCAATAGGGTTGGGAAATTTTCTACCATTATTTCTTCAAATATTCCTTCTGCCCCTTTTCCCTTCCCTTTTCCTTTTGGGATGCCCATGACATGTATGTTTGCATGTCTTTTGCTGTTGTTTAGTTCCCTGAGACCCTGTTCAATTTTTTCCATTCTTTTCTTCATCTTTTCTTCTGTATGTTCACTTTTGGAGGTCATGTTTTCAAGCTCACTAATCCTTTCTTCTTCCTCCTCAAATCTGCTGTTATATGACTCCAGTGTTTTTTTAATTTCATTTATTGTGCCTTTCATTCCCATTAGATCTGCTATTTCTCTATGTATGCTTTCAAATTCTTCTTTGTGCTCATCCAATGTCTTCTTAATATCCTTAATCTCTTTAGCCATTTCACTGAATTTATTAAGAAAATCTGAACATCTATGATTAGTTGTCTCAACTTCTTTATGTCATCTGGAGGCTTATCTTGTTTCTTTAACTGGGTCATATCTTCCTGTTTCTTGGTGTGGATTGTAGTTTTTTGTTGGTGTCTTGGCATGTGGCTTACAAGATATATTTATTCTGGGTGCAGTGTCTCTTTTTAATTTAGGGCTTTCTTGCCATTTCTCCCTTGATGGTTGTGTAGTAGGAGCTGAGGATTTAGTTGGTGCTGTAAGCTGTGGAGGCTTTCTCCTTTGCCAGGGGTAGGGACAGAGCCACAGCCATGTGTCATAATACAAATCATGCAGGCCTAGACTATAGTTGCCCAGAGAGACTGATGAAGGCACGCCCTTCCTCCCCTGCCTGGGTCGGGTATGGAGTTGCAGGTGTGGGCAGCAATCTATGCCATGTGAGTCCAAAATGACTACAGTTGCCCCAGTAGACTTCTGACTATTCAGTCTGTGCAGGCCGAATGCAATTTCCTGGAGAGCCTGGTGCAAGTCCACCAGCTTCCTCTCTGCTGGAGGTGGGACTGGGGTTTAGGCTAGAGCTGCAATCCAATCTGGATGGAAAGAAGCCAGTCCCTACCATAACTGTGATTTTCAGTCCGCCCTGATTCCCCTCATGCCGGAGGCTACCAGCCTCTTTCTGACTTGCACAGCTTCAAACTTTAGCTATTCTTAGGGTTACATTTTATCCAGCTGAATTTACTAATCAGTAGCTGAAGTTGATGCCCAACGGTCTCTTCCTCCCCTGTTTTTGGGAGATGGAGCTTCCAATTCCAGCCATGGAATAGCTCCCGAGGTGGCTTGTGCTGCCAGTAGAGGATGGGCACCAGCCTCTGTGGCGTGGAGGGCTCTACTTAGGAATCTTCTCTGCACATGGGCAGTCTCCTCCTTCCATTCTTTCAAGGATGTTGCAGGATGCACTTCTGGTTTCCTGGAGCTCCCAAACAGGTGCTTTAGGTAGCTCTGGGTGATTACTAACTGCCCTGTAGCACGAGCTAACTCTAGAAACGCCTTACTCTGCCGCCATCTTGCTGGTTGTCCCCTCCTTTGGCTTTTATTTTATTTTTTAAAGATTATTCTAGTAACATGTGTACAACCTAAAACTTCTCATTTTAACCACAATCAAATATATAATTCAGTGGAGTTAATTACATTCACAATGTTGTGCTACCATAACTACCATCCATTACCAAAACGTTCCATAACTCCAAACAGAAACTCTGTACCAATTAAGCATTAACTCCCCATTTCCTACCTCCACTCTGTCCCTTGCTTCTCTTTTTGTGGAAAATATTTGGAAATACTCTGTAGTGCTATTCACAGGAATCAGTGAAGGAATGCATTTAAATGCTTTACACATTGGAAGTGCTCAAAAAGTGGTAGCCATTATTATGTGCTTGTTAACCTTATAGTAACAATGTGAAAGTAAGTTCCTTGAAGTCCCAGAATGGGTCTGAAAAATAATAGGTACTTAGTAATTGCTCTGTCTTTATATCCATTGTAGTAGCCACATAACAGTTAATGAGCAAAAGGGAAAAATAGTCTGTTTATGCTTATAAGTGGTTAAATGATTATGACTTAGGATGGATTATAATATAAAGACAACCTCTGGATGATTGTTGGGAGAAAAGAGGAATTTCTTTCCTATTCCATGAAAATGATTATTCATTTATAATAAGTGTTAGGTATACCTGGTGTGCTAATTTTAAATGTATTTTGGAAAGAAGTCAGCTGAAATGGGTTTTTGATTTATTTGTTACTATAAAAGAAGTCGGGAGAAGTGCAGGAGGTGTGGAAATAAGTGAAATTACTCAGAAAAATGTGGAAACTTGTGGTCTGGATAGGGGAGCAGTTCTGAGTGTGGCTGGTTCCCTGTTGCTTGTCCCCAGCCTGACAATCCTCATGATGGTTTGCCTTTGGCTTTTCCCTCTGCCATATGGTGTGTTAGATGCAATCCAGGCTTCATGAGACGGCACCATGCCAAGGTTTCTAGGCTCAAGGACAAGATAGGGACTTTTGATGGAAATGTGCCTGGCCTATGATAGAGTGATTTTATTAATGATGTACAAAGTATTAAACTACCATCAGCTTTAATGGTTACAGGAACTGAGTCTCTATGAAGAACATTGAAGTAATGGAAATCCAATAAAAAGTAAAGTTGAATTGGCATTAGATAAGGGGAAAAGGGAACTATCAAAGAGGAGGCTGGACTTTTTGTCTGTTTGGCTGACCAGCTATAAACTGCAAAGAAAATCTGCTGGACTCCAAAGCCATCTTTCATCCTGAAGTGAAAACAGGTTGGTTAAGGAGGGTTGTATTGTGACTTCTAGAGACCGTGATGTGTTTCTGCTGTTACTAAGTAGAATAAAAGAAAAGAAAACCGTGCTATTCACAAAGTGACTCATTATGGGCTTCCCCATGGGATGAATCTGTAAATTCTTGAAGCATGTGAACCTGAAATGTTCTTCCAGGGTGAGTGTCAGTTTAGAGACTGGAAAAAATACAATAGCTCATGAAAATTATGAACATGTAAAATTTTTTCTTTAATTTCTCTTGCTCTTTTGGCATGTTTTGCCTTTTTTTCAGGCACATAGAAATGTTGTCATTGACTTTTCTTTTTTTTTTTTTTTCAAAGATTTTATTTATTTATTCATTTATCCTCCCCTTGCTGCTTGTGCTCACTGAGTCAGCTAACTACGCCGTGCGTGCGGGCTTGCCTTCACCAGGAGGCCCCAGGAACTGAACCCGGGGCCTCCCATATGGTAAACGGGAGCCCTACTGATTGAGCCACAGCCGCTTCCCTGTCATTGACTTTTTAGAAAACAATCTCTTCCTGTAGACTCAATATGGGTAAGCCTTTGGGATTCCTCTTCAGCTTACTTTTCTTTCTCTGTCACTGTTAAGCATCCCTGGCTTGAAATGAAGAAAGGCAAAGAGGCAGAAGGGTTTCCTTTCTCTTTCGTTTTCCCTATGCAAAACATTCCTGTTCTCACCCTCCTTCAAATCCTGATCCAAGGTGGTAAGTTGACCAAGGGCTCTTACGTGTGCAACTGTGGGCTTTGGGGAGAACCAGAAAAGTGAGAGTGCACACCCCAAGGATGAGGGCGCCACTTGAAAACTGAGAAGTCAGTGAGAACAATCACAGTCTCTTTATTGTGCACTTACTGTGTTCCACACATTATATCAAGCCCTTTATCTACTTTATATTATATAACCCATGCAACAGTGCTGAGGGGTAGGAAATATTATTCCCTTTCTTACAGATGAGGAAAGTAAGACTCAGAGAGATTATTTAAGTTATTGAAGTTAAACAGCTAGTCTGATTAACTCTAAAACCCACATTATCAAATGTTCTTACATCTTAGTTGGCATCAGAGTCAGTGAAGGGTCTTCAAATTCCAATTCCCAGATCAAAGTCCTACTGATTTAGACTCTCTGGGGTAGGATCTAGGAATCTGTCTGACATTTTATTGAGCTCCTTGGCTGATTCTGATGGAGATGTTCAGTGGATCATACACACACCTGCACTTTGCAGCAAGTATCTTATGGAACAGGAGCATTTCCTGGCATCCTGTCGCACCCCCAGGTGTGAAACCTGGAAATGCAGGATGAAGACAGGGGGAAGAGGCCAGAGCTGCCATCCTATCCTTGAGAAGGTTGGGTGCCTGCCAAGGAGAAATCCCAGGATGACTTTTTATTGTATCCATGAGGTCTCTTCTCAGCTGAGGCCTCAATGTTCCTCAACCCCAGCCTCCTCTTTTACCTGAGAGCTTCTCTCCAGTTTCCTATGCTTCCTGGTCCTTTTCTTAATTTACAGATGCAACATGCTCTTTAGGTTCTGCTCCTGGCTATGTTTTGGACGTAGAAAGCTTCCAAACTTTGTAATATATAAAAAGCTTGAAAGGGAAAGAAAAGATTAAGTTGATTAAAATGTATGCACACTCAAAAGTTAGGAAAACAAGGGAATTAGGAAGTCCAGGACAGTTTGGTCAAGTGAGGGTGAAAAGAGAAGGATGCAGAAATGAGAGAGGGAAGTTTTGGTTTTCATACCCGATGGCTTCAGTTCTGAAATACTTTCATTTGTGTGTGTGTGTGTGTGTGTGTGTATGTTTTTAAGCAGCAAATACTTAAATAATGCCTGCTATGTGCCAAGTAAAATTCTAAATGCTTCATATACGTAAACACATTTGTTCCTAACAACAAATCTCTGGAATAGGAACTATTGGTATCATCCCCATCTTATAGACATGAATACTGAGGAACAAAGAGAGATTAAATAATGTGCCCAAGGTCACACAGCCTGTAGTGGCCAAGTCATGATTTGTACCCAAGGTGTCAGGCTCCAGAGACCATGCCTTCCATCGCCCTGCTTTTCTGCCAGCTGCCCTGTGTTGTTGAACTTCAGGGTTAAAAAAGCACCTCACACTGTTATCTCAGTGTGAGTGAGGCTCACGGAACTGGTAAGCTACAAGGCTGGGGTTGCGTCTCAGGTCCTCTCTGTACACGATCCTTTCCACTATATGTCACACATAGTGGGTTCACAATAAGTATTTGTTGAATAAATGAATATTCCAGAAAAAGTATAGGGAAAAAGAAGTTTTTTGTTTGTTTGTTTTTAACACTGTGATACTGGGAATAGATATTCTTAATTCTCAGTTTTTGGAAACAATCTCCTTACTCCCTCACTGCATGCATGCACATACACATATACATACCCACACTATTTAGTTTCCAACTGTCATATTATCTAAAAGCAATCGATAGGTGTCATGTTCTTGCACAAATGTGCCCCTTGAGAGTTTCTGGCTGAGAAAGAATAAGTGTAATTTTCATAGATGGGGAGAAGCATTTCTTATTTTACACCCTTTTCAGGAATTGCCTTTTCAGACCCCAGCACAAACCCACAGAGTTAGCAGAGCGGACAGAGAATGCTGCCAAAGAGTGGCCCTCAGATACCCCAGCTGAACGGGGCCCTCCGCTGTGACTGAGGACAAAACGTGTGAGGCAAAACATATGAGTTCTTGAATGCAGCCTGTTTCTTTCCCCTCTGCTCTGTAAAATCAAAGTTTGAGGCACCGCAGGAGCTCGTTTAAAATGTCCTGGCCGGCTTGCTGCAGCCCAGATGTTGTTCCAGTCACTGCACTGCAACTTCCAATAATCGCATGACTTGCACCGCTCGGCTGCAGACCGCTTGCCTCCACTGGCACTGCTCTGTAGATGTTACAGATGCCACAACTCATTTCTTTGAAGTCAGTGTGTTTTTTAAAAAAACACCCCTTTCGACAGATTTGGCCCGACTTCTCATTATATAAGCTGATCTGTCGTAACATCTGTCACCGTTGTGGCTTCGGCCCCCATCCTCCACTGCAGTATCATAACTCGACATTAATAAATAATGAGGCAGCGGCGAGTTTAACCCATATATTATGCGGCATTGAGGCTAAAATGGCAGGCTTTCATCTTTGCCTCAGGAAGACCAACAGCCCAGAGTAAGCAAACAAGGGAAATGCAGTGAAGGCCCAGAAGAACATGTCCAATTATTGCTCACTTAAAAAAATTATAATGTACCTCACACAATTGACCATCTCTTAATAATACAAATTTACACGAGGTTAATGGGAAGGGCTGGGACTTCATAGCTGGAAACATATTAACACAGTGGAATTTCCATTCTACACCCCCTTGGTTACCACTTCTCTGAATGCCCTCTTCTGCCCAAAGAAGGTATTTCTTTGGCAGAAATAACCATTCTAATTCACTTTTGTGGTGACCTCTACCACAAATAACGCCCTAGTGTTATGAGCTTAGGTAACACCCATCCATGAAAATCTCAGTGCTGTAAATGTCTGGTTGTTCATTATTTTTTGTGAGGGTGATCTTGCAATGTGAATACCTCTGAGTCTGTGCTTGTGAATGCCCTTTGTGCAAACAGATGAGGAGGCAAAATCTGGATTATGCTCTATTGTGAAATCCAACATTTTGAAGTTCAAATATATTTTCATTTATTAATGGCCAAAGATAACAGAAAATCAGGGCAAACACTCGTAGGCAGAAAAATGGCAAATGAGATGTGGTTCCAGCTATTGCTCTTCAGCACACACATACAACAACATTTGCACACCCTTACCCTGTACTTATATGCCTGAATTCAGTCTGTCTTCTGCATCACAGAAGCTCTTATAAAGCCAGAGACAGTGTCTGTCTGGTTTAGCCTGTACAGCTCCAACTTTGTGTCATGCATGTGGATGCTTAATAAATATTTAATGACAAAGGAAACAGTGCTGTAAGTGAGGACAGCTGCTATTATTCCCACTTCAGAGATGAGTGAATGGAAGGAGAGAGATGAATTACCTCAAGCCTGCATAGTGAGTCAGTGGCAAAAGTGCAGCTTGGAAGGCCGAGTCCCTGGACTGTGCCTGAGTGACTCGGCCTGAGTTTCTTCAGATTTGGTCACGGAACACATATCTTTGGTGTTGACTTAGAAGCATGCTAGATCTGAAATAAAAAACAAAGATCATTGGGACTCACATTTTAAAAAGAAGATAGTACAGAAGCCAAAAATAAGAGTACCAAAAAGTGAGACCAGCCCAAATCAATAGGCACCAATGACAAGATGGAAGAAGGGTGGGAAGTTTCCCTGCCTGTGTGAAGACAAAGAGAGACCTCCTTAATTCTTTAAGAAGTGCTTCCTTTGGAAGGTATAGTTCAATGTAGTTTTGAGAAAAAGTTTTCCATTTCATTCTCCCAGCAACTGCTCAGCATTATCTAGCAATCAGCATTCTTAGGCTTAGACAAAGTAACTCCCTATAGACATATAGGAGTATATGGAGCCATACTCACCTCTTGACTTGACCTAAGCTGAAAGTGGTTGAGGATAGTTTATTTTAATATTGTGTGCATTTTATTTTCAATTTTGATGCAAATTCTTATGCAGAAAAGAATTTATTTTAGTCCTGATTCCTTCCCTTCAGACTGTGATGCTTTACTATTTATATGGTTTTTGCTTGACTCATCTCAAACACGTCAGTCACCTTAAAGTGTCTAGGCTCAAGCTGTTTGCAAAAATGCTGGATAATTTTGGCATTCATTTTATTTATCCCTGGACTAAGTTTCTTTTTATTAGAAAGAACTGTTGAGTAATCAGTGTTTTAGTAACTTAACTCATTTGGTATATCACCTTCTGTTTCTTAGCAATTCATGACTTGGTCTTGGAACTCAGAAGGGAGAGCAAAAGGATTATAAAAACATTCATATATAGATGTAATAACTTGGGATATTTTATATCCAACCTGTGTAGAGCTCACTTGTTTTAAGAAGATTGTGTATAATTTTATAGGCTATTGTGCAGACCTTTGCCTTGCACAGTTGATGTATTTGTCTGATACCTTTACCAAAATATATTATCTCTTTCCACTATTGGCTTTGGGCTTTTTTGGAGATGTTGCAAGTTGCCTACCTAATAACTGTCTTCCTTTCTTCATTACTATTAGAACCATCAACTTTGTCTAGGGAGTTATTTGCCTCCCCAGACTCCCATTTCGCTATCAGCAACTATAGATATATTTTTGGCCAGTAAGACATTTATTAGAGATTTCTTGAAGTTTTTGCTTTCCTGATAGCGGTGCCCCATCCCCCCCTTGCTTCTTAGTCCCTTCCTATATCTTCTTCTCACTTAAAATATAGATATAATCCTAGAGGTGGAAGAGTGATTTTGTGAGCATGAACTGTCAGACACGAAGATGAAAACCAATAGGCTAAGGGCAGCGAAGTGCAAGGATAGAACATTAACAATGAGCAGTTGTACCTCTCATGGACTGTTTAGCCTTCAGTTTTTATTATGTAAGACACATAACCTCCTTTTACTTAAGCCCCATAGTTGGAGCTTCTGTAATTTGCAGGTGAATATATTTCTTACTAATTTGGTTACTTTTCCTTCAGGTAAATGTTTATTGAGTATCTCATAAGTGCATAGGAAACAAAAAATAAACTCTTCTCTGTATCTACTCTGAATTGGACCAGAAGAAATGTATAAACAGCTATTATAATATAAGACACTGTGTTAAGTACTGCAGGTGATTAAAACAAAGTAGTAACTACTGGTGTTGATAAAAGTTAGGATCAAGAACACAAGTTCTCTCAAAGAATTCTAATTTTAAAAAGAACATGATATAGAGGCCAAGAAAAAATGGCACAGCCTAGAATGGGGCAACCAGAATGAGTGGGTGGGGGGCTGACCAGAGTGCTCAGGGGAAGGAGATTTTGAGCTAGGTCTTGAAAAACAATTTGTGATAAACAGAGAGGAGGAAACACATTTTGGACAGAAGCAAGAGCCCCAGCAAGTTAGGAAATGGAAAACACTAGATGTGTTTGGGCAATGGTAATTCATTTTGAGTGGGATAATTGTTTCAAATAGAGGCATAGTAAAAGATAAGTTTGGCATTAAAGATTTGAGTCACATGGCAGAGGGCCTTATACATCAGGCCACAGATTTTGAACTTTTATGAGTTAGCCAGACAGAGCCATGGACACTTGTTGAGCATATGAGTGTTAAAAGTAGAGTGAAATGTGGGGTTAGTTATAGGGAAGGAAAATTCTTACAGAACTGGAGATTGTAGGCAGGGATATGAGGAGACTAGGCATAATCAAAAGACTAAAATAGGATCCTGAACCATATTACAACAAACTACTGAATTAGTAACTCAAACTAGGGTAGAGTCAAACTAGATGTGAAATTGAATGATAATAGAATCTGGAATCTGACTTTTAGGAAAGATTAACAATTTAGCTGAATAGCCAATATAGATGAGTATCCCATTTTCCTTCCTTCTTTTTGAGCACATGAGTGGGCAAAAGTAAAGTTTTCCCTTATTCTACTGTCTTTCCCTCCTTCCCCTTCCTTTTTGGCTTATTCTACCATCTTTCCCTCCTTCCCCCTCCCTATTTGTGGCTCAATCCAGAAATGAACAACTTTGAGAACTTTAGAGGGTTTTAAAAAAAAAAAAAAATTTTTTATAGATTTATTTATTTCTAGCCCACCCCCCCACCCCCCCACCCCATTTATTTTGTGCTCATTATCTGCTGTCTGTGTGTTCTTCTGTGTCTACAAGTTCTCTTTAGGCTGCACCGGGAACTGATCCTGGGACCTTCTGGAGTGGGAGAGAGGTGCTCAATCTCTTGTGTCACCTCAGCTCCCTGGTCTGCTGTGTCTCTTATTGTCTCTCCTCTGTGTCTTTTTTTGTTGCGTCATCTTGCTGCGTCATCTCTCCGCACGGGCCAGCACTCCTGCACGGGTCTCTCCACGAGGGCCAGCTCTCCGCTTGGGCCAGCTTGCCTTTCAACAGGAGGCCCTGGGAATTGAACTGTGGACTTCCTATATGGTAAAAGGGAACCCAATCGCTTGAGCCACATCTGTTTCCTTTTAGAGGTTTCTTTGTGTGTGTGTGTGTGTGTGTGTGTGTTTTGTGTTTAGCCATTGGGCTAAGGTAAAAGCAATGCAGTGAGTACTTTCAGGACCTACTCAAATATCCAAGAGGAATAGTGACTTATGTTAAGGAGTCTGTCAGCTTCAATGTGTAGTCTTTCAATTCCCCTTCTTTAGATGCACAATTTTGGGAACCTCATTGTTAGAGGAAACTATCACCTCATGTCTCCACAGTGGCAAAACCTTGGCAAGATAACTGATTCTACTTTCTATTTTCTAATGCTCCTTTTAGTCTAGAGTAAGTTTTTGAGGGGAAATTGTCTATATGAGCATAAGTTGAACTGACCACTACTTCCTGCCCTCACTCTTTAGGAAAATCACAGTTTTTTTTTTTTGTTTTTTTTTTTTCCTCGCCTTCTGCATATATTTGGAAGACATTCAGCTCCTTCATGGTTAGTGTTCAGCTTACTGCTGTTTGGAGGGTGGGCTCGGAAAGTGAGAACATCGCTGTTGCCCTTTCTGTGGACAGTCAGAAACAAACAAACCAAGAAAATCTATAGGCTCCTAACAGATGGATTTTTAAAAAGTAGGTCATGTTTTGAGCCCACCAACTTTGATGACATCTCTGTAACAGAAACTGGATTCCTAAGTGTCAGGACAATACAAATGAGGTTCTAAAATGGTCGTTGGATCTGTTACAGCTTCCAAGTACAGCTGGGAAAAAAGTTCTGGAAGGAGGTCTCTAAGGACTCGGAAAAGTAAAAACCACACTGGGAAGCCCTGAACTCATTGCTGTATTTTATTTTCCTGATAGAAGAAATTGGGATTTCAGAGAAAAAAATGATTTTTTCTTTAAAAAATATGTGGATGTGTTAAAGTACCATTTTCTCCTTTTTCAATAAGAAATTAAAAATATAGAGAAGCTAAATTCTAACTAGATGGAGAGAATGTTGCTGCCTTGCTTTAAGATGCTGTTTCTGGCAACATAGAAGCTAGAAGGGGGCCTGAGGAAGGGGAAGTCCAACCCATCTTCCACCTAGCCTGGGATATATGACCAGAGAGCCCTTTATGATAACAGAATTATGTACAGCTCAAGTTAATGAGCTTGAAACTCAGAGGAAGAAGATTATAGGTCTATGAGAGCTCACAAGAATAAGATAAAGTACCCTTGTATATACTCTACTCTATAGCCTTGGAGAGGGGAAATAAAATACTTTCTTAGATCCAAAATATCTGTGGTTTCCCAGGCTTCATGCTTCATTGCTGAGTGAGAACAACAATTGGAAACCAAGAGGTACATTTATACGTCAACATGGTTTTGCCTCCAGTGGAAAGAAGTAAGAAATGGTCTCCCAAGATTACCTCTTGTTAATTGTTTGGCTGACCCAAATGCTAGTCCATCAGAAACCTGTTTCCCAAGTGCAACACCCCCACAATATTGCTGAGCTAGAAATACTTTTCCATTAATCTTTGACTTGCCTAAAGAGGACTCGTCCTTCTTCCTTCCCCCATGATCCATCTCAGCCTGAGAACCATAAATATTTCTTCTTTTATACCTTCAATATAAAATTTGGCCAATACAGAAGTTCTGCATTATGGGATATTACCAGGTACTCTTCACATTTGTTGAATTTTGTGCTATGATTTTCCAAAATTGATTCTTTAAATCTCTACAATTTGTGAAGGTGAGTGATTCTGTGTCATTAATCCTATCACTTTCAAATCAACCTGATGGGTGTCAAGAATTTCATGTTTACACTGTGTGAGGAGAGAAAGGGGGATCTAAAATGACAATAGCAATAATAATGAGTACATTTGGATAAGATAATAATATCTAACATTTATTGAGCTTACCAAGTACCAGGTAAATTCTAAACTTTTCATGTTTTCCCTCATTTAATTCTCATATCAACTTTATGAGCTAGGTAAAGTTATCTTTATTTTATACTCATACACATTAACTCATTTTATTCATTTGATAAAAATGTATTAATCATCTGCTCTGTGACAGGCACAACGCAAGGCACTGAGCATACAAGACAGACAGGGTCCATTACATTCTATTGAGAGCTTGCGTTCTTTTTACAAGCCTGTTAGACAAGCATGGAGGAAAAGTATTTGCTCCACTTTAAAGTGTAGAAAATGAGGCCTAGGCACAGGTACTTGTCCCGAAGGTACTCGATCCAAATACAATAGGCCTAAGTGACAGGAGTGGGAGTCAAGACTTTATCTTTGGGTTTCAAATCTGGCATTTTTCCAGAAAGAAGTGTAGAAGAGAAGAACTATCGAAGCATTTATATCAGAGTGACTTTCATGATTCTTAAACTGTGGGGAAAGAAGCATATATTATTTAATTGGGGTCACAGGAATCTGTAGTTGATTTAAACATGACCTGGATGGTATTTGAATATACTGAAATTGTTCCTCACCACCCCTGTCCTGCCTCTTTCCTCTTTCCTATCACACAAAACTTTTGTGTGGCAGAGCCTTATCTGGCATGTGGAAAGCTATTGACCAATTGATTGGAAATAGAGCAGCTCATACATGAAAATCCTAAAGTATATCTTCAATTATTTTAATGGATCTTGCACTATGGACCACAAAACTACTATTTATGTGATAAAAATACCAGCAAGGGGAGATTAGCAAGAGAATCATATGCCTAACGTTTAGACAGCTGCTGAGCAGACTCAGATTGTCCACTCATCGCACATGTCTAACTTTTTATAAAGAAAATGAATTTAGAGTAGGGTGTGAAGGTTGGATGCCCGAGGTCATTACCCATTGGTGGGAACTAGACGCTAGATGTTATTCACCATGTATGTAATCAGAATGGATTTTTTCAGAAATAGCTCCATGGGAGGAACAACAATGAAATGAGATACTCGATTTCATCCTGACTTTTGACAACAGACATATATTTTGTTTTTAACTTCCTATGGATTCTTCCAGCTTCTTTATTCTTATAAGTGGAGTTTAGAAGCCCATATAAGAGCAGGAAAATCAATGCTAAAATGAAAGTTTTTAGTCCACAGAACTTAAATTCCTCTGAGATTTGAATTCCCTACCTGTCTTCAAAATGACCTGAATTTTTTCACCTGACATTATCAAGTTGTCATTTTGGTTCTATGGGCACAGAAAGATTCATTTGGTTTTCCTGTGACCTTCTTATGAGAGGAACTTTGCTCTATATTTCCAAGTGTAAATCTAATTGTCAGATTTACTAGCTTTGAGATCTCAGTCAAGTTCATTATTCCTCTGAGCCTTAGTCTCTTTATTGATAACAGGAGGATAATAATAGTACTTAATTAATAGAGATGTGGTAAAGCTAAATAATTTAATAAATGTAAGGCACTTAGAACTATGCCTGGCACATAAACAGCACTATGTAAGCACTCTTATTATTATGAAGTGTGGACAGCATTATTACATTAAATATATACACTAATAGATGGGATTTTTATAAAGGAGATCTTGGGGTGGTATTAGGCATGAAAACTGATTGTGAAGTTCTCTAGCCTATCTGGTAGAGTTAGAGGGAAAAAGTTGCCATTATATAAACTATGCAGTGTATAGTACTGAAACTATTATATTTGAAACTATTGTATTTTTCCTATATAAAAGGGATATTATTCACTTCCATATTAATTTTCATTTGGGCCTTTAAAATATCAAGTGTACTTAAAATAATATTTAGGATAATTTAGATTTTCAAGTGTAGTTCTCAAACATGGGAAGTGGAGATACATATGCCACTGTCCATCTTTTTTACATGTCCCATGGTGATATTTTCTTGGCTAGATCAATCTGATAGGCAATTGCCTCCTCATCCCTCACCCCTTCCCACCTATTGCAGTTGAAAATCCCCAGGAAAGATGACATGTTTATAAGATCTTACCAAATCTGTCTCACTATTTCACTTACCAGTCTGCTCCCCATTATATAACATTAAAATAGAAAACCAATAAATAATAATAATAAACATTTAGCAGCTACTTCCAAATGGATTTGTATCTGAATGTTCTCTCCTCTTTGCTAACATTAAGATACAACCTAAGATTGCTCCAGTTTTGACATCAAAATTTATTATATCACTTTACTTATTTTTAAAAATGAGATCAATGATAATTAAATTAAGTTTCCTCTGCTCAATGATTTGGATCTTTCGGTATTGAAATTATTAATCTAAAAATGGTCATTAGCTATACTTAATAAGATGTTGACAGAATAAAAAATCCAAATACATCACTCTTAGATATTATAGACAATATTTGGAGAGCCCTATTTATTAGGTCCAGCTTTTAATAGTATTTAATACAATGTGTAGATTAAATTGCTTCATGCAATAAAACATGAAGCAACATGAATAAAGACTGATATTCTGTTCGGTAAATATTTATTGAGGCACAAGCTAGGGAAAATTATAGTCCCTCTACCTTCTCCCTCCAAAAAAAAGCATTCATTTAAGGAAACTGAATGGAAACAAATGAATTAAGGAAGATTTGGCAAAGCAGGAAAAATATTATCAATTCTGGGCCTTGGAATTCATTTTGATCTTAGTTTTGGAATTCTTTTTGATCTTTGAGGTTTGACCAGTCACTTTTAGCCTCATCTCACCAACTTCCAGTAGATGACAGGGTCTAGACATTTTTGTTATAAACAATTAGGTGGGATAATATTATCCCTGGGAGGGCAGATCTGGTGAAATATCAATAAATTCATAATTTAGCAATCTAGGAAACAGATCCAGAAATAAAAGTTTAGAAGTGCTATGATAAAATACATGTAGGATCTAGTGGGGGCACAAAGTGGGAGCACAAAGGAAAGGTGATAATCTGGTAAAAAAGAATTTGGTTGAAAATAAATTGAGGTACATATTCAGTGAGATAATGAATTGGTCAGAAATCACTATTCCTAATCGTTTTTTTTTTTTAGTATTTTGGTGATCTTGTTGCATTTTAGAGCAGTTTTTCAAATTTGTTATTAGTCATTAGGCATATTTGCTCATTTCCCAGGATTTCTGAGCATTTTCTCTTTTAAAACAATTTATAAATTAAAAAAAAAAAATAGGACATCACCTAGGAACAAGGAAAGAGTCAGTCCTAAGTCTTTTTGAGGTACAAGTAGAATGTGATGATTTAAGTCCTCCCAGAAGTGATGTTAAAGTTAAGTTTTGAAAAATGACTGAGTGCTTGCCAGGTAGATAAGAGTCAGGGATGGAGTGGGAATAGGGGAACATTTCAGGCAGAGGGAATTGTTCTTTGCCCAATTTAATGAATTTTACTTTGTATTCTACTTTGTTTGCCTTCCCTGAAGTGTATAACCTCAGCACCCTGGGTGTGGGCCAGGTCATCCAGATAACTTGGTGGGGCTGGGATAAGCAGGGATGGCTGAGATGAAGGCTGCACAGGTGGGGAACTGAGTGTCAGAGCAGTATATGGGTTGGAGCAGCAGGGAGCCATAGAAGTGAGAGTTTGCAAGATCCTATTGCTTTGAAGCTATAGCATTGAGGAAGGGAAGTGGAATCTGGGTCTTTGGCTCTAGCTAAAACTCTTCAGAAGTGCTGAAGTAGTTCTAGGTCATAGGTGTCCAGTGATTACCAGCAGGGACAGAAGTAAACTTTCTCTGGAGGAAAGTTTCCTCAAGTTAGGATGGTAGAGTTTCCACAGAATAATATCAAGACATAATTACACATGCAAAGATTACCAAGCAGACTAGCAGACAGGCCACTATGAAGGAGAGTCAGTAGAAAGAAAAAATAAGAGTTTTAGATCTCCATGGATGGCTAAGTTTGAAAATTTAGAGGAAAAAAAAGGATACAATTTCAAAGACAAGTATACAATAAAAAGGACATTAAAAATAACCCAAGTTTTAGAAATAAAATATATAATTGTTGAAATTTAAAAAAAACCTCAATGGACGGGTGAAATAACAGAATAGACACAGTTAAAGAAAGAATTTGTAACTGGAAGAATTATCTGAAAATTCTACCTAGAAAGTGGCAGAGATACAATGATAGAATGTACGTTAACAAGATCTAAAGATGCAGAAGATGTAAGTAAAAGGTGACATAAAGGAGTTTCGAAAACATAAACTACAGAAGATGGAGGAGAGACAATATATAAAGAAGTAATGGCTGTGAATATTCCCAAACTAATATATTATGACTACACATTTCCAAGGAGCACAACATAGCCCAGGAAGAATCAGGAAAAATAAACCTATCCTAAACACATGCATAGTAAAACTTCTGAACACTAATACAAAGAGAAGATATAGAAAGCAGCCAGAGAGAAAGGGTGGATGAGTCCTACAGAAACAGCAGTTAGAATGGCAGCAACCATGTATGCTATCTTCCCCACAGCTACCAGAAGCTAGATGACCATGGAATTATATTTTAAAATGCCGAGATAACCAATGTCAGCCTACAATTTTGTCCTCTTTCCCCCCCAAAAAAAACTGTCTTTCAAGAATGAGGGCAAAAGAAAGTATTTAATAGATAAGTGAAAATGTAAGAACATTTACTACCAAGAGACCTGCTCTGAAGGAACTCATAAAGGATATTTTTCAAGAAAAAAGAGAATGATCTCAGAAGGATGGTCTTAGATACAAGATAGAACAGTGAACATTAAAATGGTAAACATGTAGGTAAAACTAAACATATAAAATAAAATAACATTGTATAATTTATGATGTTACAAAAAAGACAACTAAAATATTGGACAACAGTAATTTTTAAGTTCATTGGAGGAAATCAGGTATTTTAAACTTTTATATTGTTCATAAGAGATTCAAGATATTGTTTAATTTTAGATTTTGTTAAGTTAAATATGCATAGTAAAATTTTGGGTACAAACAGTAAAAAAATAGAAATAGAGTCAGTCGTGAGTAATGCATAACAACTTGCTCTCTGAAACAAAGCCCTGATTTGTAGTACTTGCCAAGTTCTAGGATATAAATACACCCACCATGACTGATTTAAAGCTACTAACATGATGCCACTGAACTTGAAGCTGGGAAGCAATGTTCACTACTGACTCTCACAAGCTGCTATAAGCCAGCTCCAGAACACCACCAATAGAATGTATAAATAAATTCCAAAGCCCTTGGACTGAAAAGGGGAACATGGGAAAAATTAACAAAAAAGACTCAAGTGAAAGCAGTTAAGAGAAGAAAAGAAAAAGAAATAGAAAAGTGGGACAAGTAGAAACTAAAAAGTAAGATGATTTAAAAATGCATTCAATATATATATATACCAATGATCACAATAAATGTAAATGGGCTGAAAATTTGAGCTATATATGATCTGCAAAAGACACACTCAGAGCAAAAGGAATCAGGAAGGAGAACTTGAGGGAGAAGGCAGAGAGATAAAAGGAAAATCAAGAAAATATTGTGTTCCTTCCATCCATCTGCCCCATGGGATGTAAGCCCCTTTTCAATTAGAAACAGAGTAGATAGATATCACCATCACAAAATCTTCAAGATTGAGGAATGAAAAATGGTCTAAAGTAGACTTATTATTATTCTATTATAGATTTATTATTATTCTACCAATGAAAGAACTTTTATCATTGATATAAAGGCAGTGGCCACCAGAGGTTCTGAGGGGTGGGAGAGGGAAGAAAAGATATAACATGGGGACATTTCGGGACATTGTAATTGTCCTGAATGACATTACAATGATGGATACAGGCTGTTACACATTTTGTCATAACCTATAAAATTGTGTGGGGCAGAATGTAAACTAGAATGTAAACTATAGTTCATGGTTAGGAGCAATGCTTCAATGTGTGTTCATCAATTGTAACAAATATACCACACTAATGAAAGATGTTATTAATGTGGGAAAGGGGTTGGGGCATATGGGAATCCCCTATATTTTTATGTAACATTTATGTAATCTAAAGCCTCTTTATAAAAAAAATTAAAAACGAGAGAGTATTGTGTTCTGGAAGCCAAATATAAGGGCTTCAAAGCAGAGGTAGTGGTCACGTTAACAGAGACCTTAATACTCAGTAAATATTCATGTTTATTTGAACTCCCTCTGTGTTAGGTTGGAGCTGGGTAATAGGATTCTGGCCACTGGAATGGATATCATAGTTATTCCTGTACTCCATTTATTAGGAAGGACAGACGGCCAAGACACTGAGATAGAGGATTCCCCCAGGCTAGTCAAGTTATATATGAGTCCAACAAATATCCATTGAGTGTCCACTGGGTCCTGGGCACTGTGCTGGGTACTAGAAATGAAACAGTGAATACACTAGACATATTTAATGCTTTCACAGAGTTTATATTCTTGCTTCAGGTGTGTTCAAGGTATGAGACCAGGTAACTTGCTTCTACAAACAACAACTTGCATAGTTTGGTAGTATATTTCCCTCATAACCACCAGGAATGGTGGTTAACATACTATACCAATATGTGTACAGCTCTTTTACTTCCTCGTTCTGTGCAGCAGACAGTTCTCTAGAAACTGATTCCTCTAATGTTGAAACCACTGGTTTGTCGTGTTTTGTATCATCATAGTCACATCGTTTTTCAATGCTGGCTATGTCTATAGGTCCTGTATTAGGTGGGATAAAAACACAAATGCACATGCACATCAACACACAAGCATAAACATACACAAGGTCTTAGTGGCTTCAATGCACATAATATAGGTTCATTTTCAGTAATGAAGTGCACTAAAGTCTGGAATGAACCTAGAGTGCAAACTGATCAGAATGGTGCCTATAATGATTCTCCAGACTACTAAAACTAGAGGCAACATAAATTGACAAAGAGGTCATTTTGATCAAACTTTTTTTAAGCACAATACACAGTGAGAACTATATTTTTGAACACATGCACACACACATACACACACACACACCAAATGACTGAACAAAAGTCTCATGAAACAATATATGATGTATTGTGATATTTTATCTTATTATACTCTATCCTATTCTATTCATCATTTAAAAAATTACCTGTTGCAACCCACTAAACTGACTTTATGCCCCACTTATGGCCACAAAACAGAGTTTGAAAAATATTCTTTTGGACTAGTTGCCTTAGTTGCCAGAAGAGAAGATTGAAGCTCAGAGATACCACATGTGTTTCCAAGGAGACAGAGTTATTGCTGAGCTGGACCAGAGCCCAGGTATCCTGATCCATAGGGTTGTGGTCCTCTCCTAGGGCGATTTGCACTTCTATTTGAATCCCTTAGAATAGGGATAAAGGAATGGACATATATATGCATTGCTCTGCCCTGCCTTCTCCTTCTGCCTACTACCCCTGACAAGGGTTGTCAGGGAATGACGCCCTTAAGAGACTGCTGAGCTTTTCCTTGAATGCTAACTGGCTCCTCATCAGATCCTTGTGCTCCAGGAAAGCAGGGACTTGAAGACAAACTGCATTTTTCCTAAGCAAGACAATTTGATCTCACTTGAAGACAAACTGCATTTTTCCTAAGCAAGACAATTTGATCTCAAGGCAAATCAAACTGTAGCTCAAAATATGAGGTGAGTTTGCCCTAGCCCCTTCATTTATCTTCCTTTAATCAAACAGACTAAATGTTTTCATTGGAAAGAGAAGATTGTTATCCTTGGCTTTCTTGTGTCTCCAGCAGTATTTTTCTTAGGAATGTGTTAATAGCTGAAAAAATTTTAACACGTCTTCAAGTGCCTCTCATGTTAGGAGATTCTTCTCAGTTGTGGGAAAAGTGGTTGTCAGTTTGTCTGGTATTTAAGGGAAACAAAACCGTTTCTGACAGGTAGATTATACTCTTACTTCAAATGTCCTGTCTTTACTGAATATGCAGCTGGAAGTTTCAGAAGGAAGGACATTTTTCTTGCCAATCCTGCTTCCTTCAGTTTTCGGTCACTCCCTGGGCAGTTGTGCCCAAAGAATGGTTAACTTCAGGGCCAATGCAGAGAGAGTTAGGAGTCTCCAATTTCAAGACCTTGTGTTGTTTGGCCCCATTGTAAAGAGCGCCTTTCCCCTGCTGATCAAACTTTACTTTCATGTTCTGTCTGAAGCAGCAAGAACATTTAAGTAATAAATAAGAAGTATATTATGTAGAAGGCAGTTCCAGAAGATGTTGAGGGCCAAATGTGCAAATAAAGGGAAAGGCTTCCTAAAAATAGCTATTAAAATTTTTGTTACCCGTCCAAAATATATTTATTTAGTAGAATTAAAACATAGCTAAAGGGTAGAACCTGAATTCATCTCTGGTTACAAATATCTGAGTTTTCTATTGAAATAGAGAAGATTTTCTTCCTTATACATAACCCAGAATAATAACTGACCTTCTTTGTCCGTAGAACACTTTCCTGGTCATACTGCCTCAGAAACGAATGCTTTAGGAAAGATGTATAAGTGGCTAAAAATGGATTTTTAAACATTTTCTGTTGGTCTGCTGGAAGTTCTGGTCTGGGTCAGCTTGGCTCACCTCAGCTGAGCTTATGCATGCATCCGCAGTCAGCTGGCAGGTTGGCTGGAAACTTTGTTATCTAAGATAGCTTCAGGGAAATATATGTGGCTCAAGCAGTTGGGTGCCCGCCTACCACACGGGAGGTCCTGGTTTGGTTCCCGTTGCTTCCTAAAAAAGACAAGCAATACAGTAAGGTTATGTGACAGGCTGGCGCGGTGAGCTGATGCAACAAGATGATGCAATGAAGAGACACAAGGGGAAACACAATGAGAGACACAACAAGTGGGAAGTAGAGGTGGCTCAAGTCAACAGGCACCTCCCTCCCACATGAGACGTCCTGGGTTCGGTTCCCGGTATCTCCTAAAAAGAAAACAAGCACACAAGGAGCAGACAGCTAGTGCAAACAACAATGGGGGTTGGGCAGAGTGGGGAGTAAAAAATAAATAAAATAAATCTTAAAAAAAAAGATAGTTTCATTCACAAGTGTGACAGTTGGCTGGTTATCTGATAATTGCTGGTTGAGGCAACAGTGATGCTTGGGCCACGTGCTTCCAGCATCCAGTAGGCTAGCTCAAGCTTCTTCATATGGAGGCTACAAGGTTCCAAGAGAAGAAGAGAGGGCAAGCTCCAATTCACAACTCCTTTTCAAGCCTCATAATTCCTATTGTCCCATTGGCCAAAGCAAGTCATGTGGCCAAGCCCAGAGCAGTGAGGGAGGGGACTTCCTGAGGTTGTGGCTACAGAGAGGTATGAACAAATTGGGGGGGTGGGCGGCGATATTACTGCAACAAAATGCCATACCTGGTGTAAGATAATCTTTTAATAGTGGTACTTTTGTCCAAACTGCTTTAACAAATTTCTTAAATGAGGCTAGTAGCAGAAATGTAGCAAAGAATTTTTGAATTATAGAATGGGAAACAAATCATATAACCTAATATCACCCTGCTATAAAATGGATTTCAAAATCTAGTTTCGACTTAGTATGTATTAAGTATCTACTAAGTACAAGACATGGTCCTTACCCTCTAGGAATTTACCGGTCAGACATTGATAAGTCCTGTCATCGAGATAAGAAACCAGTTCCCTGCCTCCCCACTTGTTGGGAGTAAAAGCATAAAGTTATTTCTTTCAATAGTGTCCCATCTAACTATGCACTGTTCAGTCTTCTTTTCCTACTGTGTACTTGCTTCCCAGAAAATAAACTGGTGTGATTCTCTGCCTTGGGATCCTCTTTAAGTTATCAGAACAGTCTTTTGTGCTATGAAATATACAGTCCTGTTTGTTTTAAAACCATTGTCTCCTGTCTGAGTTGACACTCTTCTCTTCCCAGGCCCCAGTGCAGGCTTTTGAGGTGGCAGCAGGTGCAGTCTGTTTCTCAGACACCTCCACCTTTCCTCAGGGCTCTCACTGCTCTGGTGTGGGCTGGGGAGGAGAGAGAAGGGTAAACAGGACATCACGCGGCAGAGCACGGCCGCAGTCCTCTCCTGGGTTGCCGGTAAACTGCTATTTTTGTTTGTGGTCAATGGGATTCATGGGGGAAAGGAGTGGAGCTGACACCCCCCTCCCCCAATATCGCATGCCACTCTGTATTACAAGTTAGCTGGTCCTTTGTGAGATGTGGCACATCTTCCAGCCAACACCAGTAGGTGTATCTTTACTACATTCCATTGCTAGATGCACATCATTGACCACCAGCCCCCCCAAACTCTCCTCACTCTGTGGCAACACCAGAAAGACTATTTTATTTTTATTTTTTATTTTTTGATATACTTTTTTATTTTTTAAAGAAACTTAGATTACATAAATGTTACAAAAAAAATATAGGGGATTCCCATATGCCCCGCTCCCTAGCCTTCCCACATTTTCCCACACCAGCAACATCCTTCATTAGTGTGGTACATTTGTCACAATTCATGAGCATACCTTGGAGCATTGCCACTAAGTGATGATTATAGTTTGCATTGTAGTTTACACTCTCTCCTGCACATTTTTGCAAGTTATTACATGATATACAATGCCTGTATCTGTCATTGAAATGCCATTCAGGATAATTCCCAAGTCACAAAAATGTGCCTGTAGCAGTTTGGCAGTTTGATGTAATTATGAATTCCAAAAATAGATATTGGATTATGCTTGTAAACTGGTCTGCTAATCTGGGTATGATTAAGTTATGATTAGGACGTTGACTGGGCCACGTCAATAAGGCGTCGAGCCCCACCCCTTGGTGGGTGGGGTCTTGAAGATAAAAGACATGGCAAAGGACAGTGTTGGAGCAGTTTTGAGTTGGAGTTGTGATGTGGAGCCTTGAGCTGGAGCCCTGGGATAGAGACAAGCCATTTGCCTGAGAGTTCACAGCTGGCCTTGTGGAGAGAGGCAAAACTTAGAGAGCCTCATAGTCTACAATTGACCTTGTGGAAGAAACAGAGGACCTAAGCCCAGAAAGAAATGGAGCCCCAGGAAGAGAAGAACCCAAGAATCCTGAACCATGGCAAACGTTGGCAGCTGCCTTGCTCCAACACATAGCCAACAGACTTTGGTGAGGGAAGAAACTTATGCTTTATGACCCAGTAACTGTAAGCTTCTACCCCAAATAAATACCCTTTATAAAAACCAGCTGAGTTCTAGTATTTTGCATCAGCAACCCTTTGGCTGACTAACACAGAATTTGGTACCGAGGAGTGGGGAGGTGCTTTTGCAATTACCAAGTTTTGGAATGGTTTTATAAATGGGTAAGTGGTACTTTTTGGAGGAATTGTGAAATGCTTGATGGAAAAGGCCTAGATAGTTTTGAAGAGACTGTTGATAGCATTATGGACACTAAAGAGACTTTTTACGATGCCTTAAAAGGAAATGATGAAAATATTATTGGAAACTGGAGGAAAGGCAAGCCGTGTTTTAAAGTTGCAGATTAACTCCTAGTGTTATATGGAAGACAGAATTTGAAAATGGCGAACCTGAGCATTTAGCTGAAGAACTTTCCAAAGTAAACCCAGAGAATGTGGCTTGGCTTCTCCTTGCAGCTTATAGCAAAATGCTAGATGGAAGATATACACTAAGGATTGAACTCTTGGTCACAAAGAAAACAGAAACTGATTCTGGAAATTCAAAGCCTCTGAAAATTGAGCTCCCAGACAATAGTGCCCCATTTGAGGACTTTACTAAACTTGGAACTTGTAAATCAGAAGTGAAGATGCAGTTATCTCTGAAACACTTGTAGAAAGTCTTACTGACTAATGACTTGGACCCCTGCTTCCTGCATGCTAAGCCAACAAAGTTTTTGAGAGAGCTGTATGAACAAAACCACTGTCAGCTTGGACTTAAAAGGACATGGAAAGGAGATTTTGAAGGAGAAAAAGCTCCAAGAGGAAAACCATGGAAGCTGAGATCTGGAATTAAGACATCACCTTGGGCCAAGAGAGGAACCCCACCTATGTGTACAGAGAGAGGGAGCTTGCCCCAGCAGTTGAAGAGGGTAGATGTTCCCACCCAGTGTTCAGGGAGACTTTTGCCACCCCAGAGTACAGAGAGGGTGGAGCACATTCCCCAAGGATTAGGGCAGTTAAGGTCCCCATAGGTCTGAGAGGGGTGGACTTGTCCCCCAAGGATTAGGGAAGGTCAGGTGGTCAACTCATCACTCTGAGTGGGTTGTGCCTGTATGCCAAAGGTTAGGGGGAACATTGTCTTTACCCACCTGTACTAGGGGGGCTGAGGCTCTAACCCAAAGATTGGGTAAGGTGGGGCAATCACCCCAACACTCTTGGAGAGTGAAGTCTAGAGCTTGGTCGACATCCAGATGCTTGGTGAGGGTGGAACCATGAAAATGGCCATTGGGCAAGCCTGTGGAGAGTGGGTCTCTATGTGGCCCCAAGGAGAAGAAACCATCATCTTAAGAATGACTCTCAGACTTTGAAATAGAATGGAGGATTCCCTGTGGGTTTACTGAACTGAACTGTTTACTAAACTCATGTTTAACCTCCCAATTTCTCCTATGGTAATGAAAATGTTTATCCTTTGTCTTTCCATTTGTGTATTGGATGCAGTTAAATGATTTTATAAGTTTCAGAGATCTACAGCAGACGAGATTTTGCCCAAAGACAAACTGTATTTCTTTAAACTGATTATGATATGATTTTGTACTTACATTGTTACTGATTTAAGGTTTTTTGAATATTGTAATGTATTTTTGGAATTCAGAAGGTGGAGTATAGCAGTTTGGCGGTTTGATGTAATTATGAATTCCAAAAGATATTGGATTATGCTTATAAACTGGTCTGCTAATCTGGGCATGATTAAGTTATGATTAGGGTGTTGACTGGGCCACATCAATAGGGTGTTGAGCCCCACCCCTTGGTGGGTAGGTCTTGAAGATAAAAGACATGACAAAGGACAGTGTTGGAGCAGTTTTGAGTTGGAGTTGTGATGCGGAGTCTTGAGCTAGAGCCCCGGGATAGAGACGAGCCATTTGCCTAAGAGTTCACAGCTGGCCTTGTGGAGAGAGGCAAAGCCTAGAGAGCCTCATAGTCTACAACTGACCTTGTAGAAGAAACAGAGGAGCTAAGCCCAGAGAGAAATGGAGCCAGGAAGAGAGGAACCCGAGAAGCCTGAACCCTGGCAAACGTTGGCAGCTGCCTTGCTCCAACACGTAGCAACAGACTTTGGTGAGGGAAGAAACTTATGCTTTATGGCCCAGTAACTGTAAGCTTCTATCCCAAATAAATACCCTTTATAAAAACCAACTGAGTTCTGGTATTTTGCATCAGCACCCCTTTGGCTGACTATAATAATACAGTACCCAAATTATACCTATTCTTCCCTCTCCTTTTCCCCACAGAACCTCCAGTGGCCACTGCCTCCACATCCATGATAAAAGCAGAAAGACTATTTTAAAGGTCAGTTTCCCATATGCCAATTTCTGGGTCTTTACACCCATCTTCCGTAATTTTTGAGAATACTATAAAGTGTCACCTGGGCTCCCCCTCCACCTGACATCCTTTCCTTTATTTCCCCCCTCCCCAATATCAGTGATACAAGGTCAAGGTTGTATTCAACCAGGAAACAAAATGCCTGTCTGCTTTTCCTGTAAGCATCTCCAACTTTAAGTGATTCTTTTAGGCCCTCATCTTCCTTACTCCTGGGGAGGGGAGACAGTCTCTCTTCATTAATATTGAACTCCCTCCAGGACCCCCTACTTCTTCCTGGCCCTCCCCTTAGATTGACTGGGTGGTGGTGGTGCTGTTGGCAGTGCTGTTTGGTCAATTCCGGGGACTCTCAGGAGGAGAGATGGAAGGTATCTGCTTCCATTCCCTAGTGATTTCCTGGATTTAGAATTTGGGGTACTTAGACCTTTTGTTCCCCAGGTATGGATTCACATTACAGTTTTGGGACAATAGAAGAACTCCCATCTTATAACAGATCTGAACCTAATGCTACAAAAGGAAATCATACTTTTTGCTTGGGGGTTGGGTTAGTCTTCACAGAGGGCATGATATTTGTGTGTGGGACCTTTCAAATCTCAAGAAGGACTCATTGTATCTCAACATCAGCAAAGCAATTTTACAAAAAGGATAAATCACTGGGAGTGAACCAAATGTGGTTGCCACAGTAGTGCGCATAGGTCAGTTGGTTGTAGTACTCCATCATTCCCTCACAGGTGAGCACTTTCTTTCCTTTTGTTCAAATGGCCATTTTCTCCATTGTCTTTTGTCTTAGCCTCTTTTTCCTTTTTCCTTAACCCCTTCCTCTCACCTCATTTCCATTTTAACCTCTTTGAATTTGACTTTCTTTCTCCTGATTTTCCATCTTCTTTCTCACCCATTGGCTCAGACCCATTATTTTTATCCAGAAACCTAGCTCAGCTCTGAGGAGGTGGTTTTGTAGAGCTGAGTTTGCTGAGTACTGAGGTAACTGGAACAGGTATTCCCTGGAGATTAGTTTCTTAAAGTGGGATCAGTGTGCCTTGGGAGGAGAAATAGTTCATCAAGCCATCTTTCCTTTTGCACCTTGGCCTTTCCTATTCCTGTGTCAAATGCTTCCATTCTAACACCTCCCCAATTGTCCTTGTTCTATGGAGAGGGGCAGGTAATGAGATAAATTGAATGAAATTCTTCCTACAGACCAAGTTCCTTCCACTGACTCAAGGGCTTTATTTCTATTTCTATATACCCTGTGGAAGCCAAGCAAAGTATTAGCAAGAAAGTGTACCTCACAGGGCAGTTCTGGATGATCTGAGGATGTTGTTCACAAGTTCAGCAAGAATAAATTTTGAGACTAGACCACTAGACAGTAAGCTCTTTGAGTACCATTTTCATTTTCTTTACATCTGAAGTACTGAGCAAATGTCTGGCACCTTATAGATGCACAATACTGTAAATGTTTGTATAGACAAAAACATGAATGAATTTATAAGGATTTTAATCTTATTTATATCCATAGCCATCTTCTTAATGGATGGGTTTGCCTGGGGCAGTTTAAATAGACAGCTTGAAAGGGAATTTCTGGTGTGGTCATTTCATTGTCTAAACCAGGAGGCAGGTTACACATAGACATACACATCAGTACCTACTATTTCAGGGCCAGAGTTGGCCTAGAGATAGAGAAGCATTTCTTGAATCAGGTATTTGCGTCCTAATTAAGAGATGAAGTTCTGTGCATGAACTCTTGGCTCATTCTGTATCACTCAGGGATACAGAATCAAAACAAAAGAAAACGTGTATTTTAAAAAGGCTTTCATGCATTCACTAGTTCTCTTACAACATGACTCCAAAGACTATTACAACAACTTTTGTGGCCATGGGCGGGTCAGGAAATAGTTTTAATTTGCTCAGGCCTTAAATTATAGACCATGCATTTGCAAGTGTTTGGAACTAGCCAGAAAAGTCAAGTTTTTCAACAGGCTTTAAAGGAGCCAAAATGTTCACAGGTTAGAATGTTTTAGATTATGTTAATACAAAATAAAGTGAAATTTAGTTTTTATGTCCCCTGAGGAGTGGTGAAATTGAGTAGTATCAAGAAAAATGAATACTGTTCATCCTGTATTAAATTGCTCACCAGAATACATAATTTTTTCTTTTACTTTTTCTTTTTAATAACCATCAGTTGCAATAAGTACTCAAACTAGGCCCACACGCTGTCAGGGCTTTAACCCGATCAAGAGCTGAGAAGAGATTTGGTGAGATGTATACTGGGCTAAATCCTTCTCTCAGGAACTGGAATCCTGTTGTAAGAGGTATGAATTTATTTAAGGTTCCGACAGATACTAAACCAGAGCAAATATTAATTAGATTATCATATTTAAGTAATTAATTCAATGACTGAGTTCTCTGTTAGCTAGGTACTTCAAAGTTGCATTTGGGTCTTTGCCACACTGGTCTATCAGTACTTTGCTGCCACTGAAATTCATCTTCATGTTCTCGCATCTCACTTAAAAAAATGTCAAATAAGTGTTTGTTGAATATATGAATGGTACTATAGGTTTATTTAGTTGTGTATGAGAGAAGTTTGTGCCTCTTAAAACTATGCTTGCAATTACAGGCATTTGCACCAGGCAGACAAAGGAACCTCTGCAGTTTGGCTAAGCCTAGGCAAGACTAACTGAGAAGGGGAATGACATAGAAACGTGAAACTGCCTAGTTACTCTTTTTTGAAAAAAAAAAAAAATAGAATACTCATTTATAGAATCTTACAAATTAGATACATTGGTAAAAGATGCAATAAACACAGAGGAAATTATAGCAAGATTAAAAAATACAGTATTTATGTGTAATATTTTAACTCTTACTCAATTTGTATAATAACTACTAACTTTATTCTAATTTCCTTCTTTTCCTCTCAAGATATTTTGCAAAACAAGTCCTAGCTTTGGCCTGTCCACAAGCAGATTACTTAGATTATTCACAAGTCACTTTCAGCTTTAACATTAAAACCCCTCCAGCAATACGCCATTTTTGTGTTATAAGATATATAGCTTCCCAATTACTTTTTCAAGGACATTTCCCATGGATATTGTTTTCTGAACTCAGTCTCTGCTTTCAGATTTTGCTGCCTTCTGTCTATTTACTCCTAAAGGAAAGATCAGAGTTTTTGGTTTCAGTAATATTCTAAACATTCAAAACACTATTAAAAACGATAGTCTTTGTTAAGCCTGTGAACTATGTCTCCTAAATATTTTAAAGGGAAAATCTCTGAATAAACATTATTCTTTTCAATGTTTGTGAAGCCACATCTATTATTCAGGATATTAAAATTTATGTTTCCTAGTTATTTATTGTATTTAAATTTTATATTAATTGGTTCTTATGCTAGTAATGTATTGTATTTATTACCATGACTTTGGAAGATGCTTTAATATATGTTAGTATGAATATTTTTTATTTTCTTTTTTGTTTTTTCATTCAAAAATTCCCAATGAATTTTAGAATCATGTTACCAAGCCCCCACAACAAAAGAACTTAGCTATGGCTTTTATTTTACAGCTTTATTGAGATATAATTGACCTATATTGAACTGCACATATTTAAACAGCCCATTTTGATACTTATTGACATTTGTGTACACACATGCAGCTATCACCTCAATCAAGATAATAAAATTCATCATTCCCAAAAGATTCCTTGTGTCCCTTTGTAATCATTCTCTTCCACTTCTCCTTGCCACCTGCCCCCCAATCTCCAGGCAATCACTGATCTGTTTCCTATCACTGATTAGTTTGCATTTTATATAACTTTATAAAAATGGAATAGAAGTTCAGTATGTACTCTTTTTTTGATGGGTTCTTGCATTCTTTCACTCAGCACAATTAGTTTGGGATTCATCAATGTTCTTACAGTTATCAGTAGTTCAATCCTTTTTATTGCTAAATAGTAATCTCTTATATGGATATATCTTGATTGGTTTAGCTGACCACCTTTTGGAGGACATTTGGGTTGTTTTAAGTTTTTGGCTTTTCCAAATAAAGTCTATGTGTGGATATAAACTTTCATTTCTCTTGTATAAATAGCTAAAAGTGGAATGACTGGGCCATATAGTAGATGTATGTGTAACTGTCTTATAAACTGCCAAACTGTTGAAAAAGGGGTTATTTCATTTCACGTTTCCACCAGCACTGTATTAAAGTGGTTTACTTTGCAACAAAATTTGGGATTAATTCAGGGAGAATTAACTGAATCTTAAATTAGCTCATCCATGAACATGGTATGCCTTTCCTTTTGGATTTCTTTTATGTCCTTGCATAGACTTTAAAATTTTCACCATAAAGAAAGTATTTTAAATTAGGTTATTTCATAGACATTATATAAATGTTGCATATTATATTTTCCAGTTGGTTATTGTCTGCTAGTATATAAGTACATAAATAATTTTTGTAAATTGATTTTATATCTGGCAACATCACTGAATTCTATTATTAATTCTATTATCTGTTGATTTTATTGGGAATCCTGTGTAGAATTTATATCATCTTCAAATACCTCCTGTTTCTTTTTACAATCTTATTGTATTTGTTAGATATTCTTTTGGTTCCATATTGTATAGTAAATAGTAACAGACATCCTTATTTTGTTATTGAATTTAATGGCAATATTTCTAAAGGTTTCTTATAACATATGATGTTTGCTTTACTTTTTTGATAAATCACCTGTGTCATCTTAAGGACATTCCTTCTATTCATATTTTTGGGAGGTGTTTTTTTTTTTTTTTTAATTTATAAGTATGTGCTGAAGTTTATTGAATATTTTCTAGTACCTTTTGAAATAATAATATCTTATGCTTCCCTCTTTTGCCAGTAATGTGGCAAATTTCTTGACAGATTTTCTTATGTTAAACCTTGAATTCTCAGAATTCTTTTTAATAGCTGGTGGATTATTTTACTTATAATTCTTATGCCTAATTTCACAAGCAAAATGAGCCTATATTTTCTCTTCCTGTATAGCTCTTTTCTTGTTTTGGAGGCAATATTTATTTTTGAAATGAATTTCATGCTAGTCTCATTATCTTATGACATATTATTCAGGCAATTTCCTTCTTTTTCTATTTTTCACAATAACTTGTGTAAAGTAGGGATTTTCTGTTTCTTAGAACTCACCTTTAAATTAACTGTGTGTGGGATTCTATTGGGGGTATATGGCCCTTCATATTTTTGTGGAAATTCATCCCATTTTGTCCGGGATTTCATATTTATTGGCATAAAGTTGTTCATGACATCTTTTATAATTTTTAAAATCTCTATTTCCAGTAAATTTCCTTTTTATTATATATTTGTTTGCTAACATCTTTTTTCTATTGCAATTGTTCAGTCTTATTAGAAGTTTATCATATTACTCTTTTTAAGGTTCAGTTTTAGTTTTGTTAATCTTTTGCTGTTATTTCATTGATTACTGGTTCTTTCCTTTTTATGTTTTTCCTTCTTTCTTTTGTGGTGGGTGGGTAGGTGAATGATTTACGCTACTGATTTGTTCATAGCTTCTGTATTGAAGCTTGAGTTTATTCTTTTCAGTTTTTCTTATTTTCTGATAAAAGCATTTGAAAGTTTAAATTTTACTCTGTTTCTTACAAGTTATGATATGTAGTGCTTTCTTGTCTTTTGGTTCCTCATATTTTCCTTGCAATGTCCTTTTTAACCTAAGATTTATGTTTTAGCATTTTTTAAGTTTCTGAACACATGGGATTATTTTAAAGATCCTTTTGCTATTCTAACTTTATCACATTATTGTCACAGAATATAGCCTATATGAACTGTATGAACTCTATACCACATAATTTATTCAGGCTTCATATGCTGCCTGGTCCAATTGTGTGTTTTATTTTCAAAAGAAATATATTTCTCTGTTTATAGTTGTTTAGCTTATTAGTAGTGTTACATATTTCTTATTTTTATTATTTGCTTGATCTGTGGGAATCTGAGAGTGGCATGTTAAACTTCCTACTATCTAGATTATTGGTTTATCTATTTCTCTCCATAGACCTGTCTTAAACATACCTGTATAAACACATATATGTCTATATATGCTTTTATATTTTATAGGATTATTTTACATTATTAGTTTGTTTTTATTTCCCTAGTATATAATGTCTTTCTTTATCCTTTATGATGTTTATTGTCTGGAACTCTACTTTTTTATATTAAAATAACTAATCCAGCTTTATTTTTTGTCTAATAATAATCATTTACATTTAATGTATTTTCTATTCCATTATGAATTTCTCTATTATCTTGCTTTATAATTTTTATACATCAAGCCTTATTTTCTGTTTCATTTTTAAAACATTCTGCATTCTACTGTAGAGTTTGATGAGTTTTAAAAATGTATATACCTGTGCAACTGCAAAGTTAATTAAGATCTAGAACATTTCCTTCACCCAAGAAAGTTCTTGTATACCCTTTTGCAATTAATCCATTTCCTAACATACCTCATCCTGCCCCCAGCAAACTCAGATCTGATTTATATCACTATAGATATAGTGATATAAATTTGCCTGTTCTAGAACTTCATATTAACAGAATAATCAATTATGTACTTTTCTGTACCTGCTTTTGTGTGCTTAGCATAACATTTCTGAGATCCATCCCATGGGCACTGATAATCCATTCTTTGAGCATATTTTATGAAGAAAATTCTTGCCTTCTGAGGATACATTTAAATTTGGAAACAGCCAGGAATTTGATCAGAGCCAAATATGCTCAATTAGGTGAGTGACCAGCCAGTCAAATACATATTTGGGGGATAGCACATTTTGGAGTCAATATTTTCTAAATAGAACATGATATAGAAAGAGCACATGAATTTTAGAATAGACAGATCTGGGTTCTGATCCTAGTTCAAAAGCGTGATCTGGGTGGCCCAATGCAAGTTGCTTAATCTCTATTTCCTTTTCTACACCTGGGACTATAATAATATATACTGGCAAGGATATTGTTAGGTTAAGTTAAATAATATTTGGAATGTACTTGACAGACCATTGGTGTTTAAAATTGTATTATGGGGAAGCGGCTGTGGCTCAATCAGTAGGGCTCCCGTTTACCATATGGGAGGCCCCGGGTTCGGTTCCCGAGGCCTCCTGGTGAAGGCAAGCCCGCCTGCATGGCGTGGTTAGCTGACCCAGCGAGCACAAGCAGCAAGGGGGGTATAAATGAATAAATAAATAAAATCTTTAAAAATAAATAAATAAAAAAAAATAAAATAAAATTGTATTATGTGAAGTAAAATCAACATAATTACTTTAACATCATAGCTAATGCTTATATGTTTGTTAAATTAAAAGAAATTATATTTTTCTTTTACTTTCAAGATGTATAGTCATTAAGACTAGGTTGTAAACATATTTCCACTGGGTAGTCCTTGATAAATTTGTAGTTTGGAATTAGCATTTTAATTTCCGTTGCCTAAATGCATATTTCTAAAGTATTGAGAACCAATTTATTCCAAATAAATTTTAAAACTATTGTCTGTAATATTAATTTGCTTAGCAAACCTTCTTCCCATATATTTGCAGTGATAATTCTCAGCCTTGTCTTTGTCCAAATGATTACTGAGAAGGGTGTAGTAAATTACTGAGTTTTTCCCATTTTCCTGAATTGAACTGTCCACATGGGGCCAGTTTTTCATTTAGTGTAGAAACTGTTGACTCTTTCTTGGCAAGGGAGTGATTAAAATATACATGAGAATATTAGTTGAGCTCTTTTCTACCTGATTCCAGAAATCTTGTTTAGTATTTCCATATCTTAATACAATTACTCCCTTCCATGTACCCCAACCCCCACCAATTGGTTGCTTTGGTATAAAATAATGATAGCAATAATAAAAAATGCTAGCATTCATAGACTCATATTATATGCCAGCCATTACTCAAAGAGTACTGTCCATCCATTATTTCATTTAATTACTACAAAACCCTATGAGACAGGTACTACTACTACAATATTTTTCTATCCTTCTAGTACACCTATTTTCCAGAAGAACCAGCTGAGGCATTGAAAAATGCAATTTTCTACCCAAGGTCAGATAACTTGTATCGGAGCCTGGATTTATATAACAATAGCTAGCATTTCTTGAGAACATGCCAGGCAGGAAGTATATGGCATATGTTAACTTATTTTTATCATCTCAACAACTCTATGCATAGATGCTTTCATTTTACAAGTGAGTCTGAGGCAGAGAGGGGTTAATTAACTTGCCCAAGTGACACAGCTAGTTAGTAGAGGAGCTGCAATGCAAGCAGGTTGGCTCCAGCACCTGTGCTATATTTCCCTTAATTTTATCTCTCTACCAGGCAAGAGTATTTTCCAAGCACTTGTAGAAGAAGCATATAGTTTTGTGCTCTTCAGTGAAAACTTACTGCCTTGCCAGAGAAGTTAAAGGAAGACAAATGAAACCATTATGGGAAGGGTGAGTGCTGAACTCCTAGTGCAGACACTATTAGTAAAGAAAGGGGTTAGAGAAAGGAGAGGTGGGTGTGAACTGGACAATTCTGTGATGTCTCCATGAACCAGGTATGGATGGAGCTGGGCCTTTAAGTACTTTGAGTGAAGAGGAGAAAGAAGGAGAGAGAATATTCTGGAATTTGGAATAAACTATGAACTATCCATAAGCAATCTGTTTCTAATTTCAGGGTCAAAACTCATTTATCTTGGCATTTTTTCCTCATTAGGGGAAAAAGCAGCCTCTCAATATCTTGCTCTACAGCCCTTTTTATTTGTAAGATTAAATTAACTCTGTAGAGTTTTAAAAAATCTTCCAATCCTTCATTTCATCAGAGTGAAAATGTTTCATGTCCTCTGACATTAACTGGAGAAGCTAATTTCCTTTGCCTTTAATTTTGGCAATAGTTTCCTTTACATAAATAACGACGGGAAGAATAAAAATTCCTTGTGACACTTCAAATGTAAATTTGATTAAAATGACATCTCTTTATGAACACAGTACATTTTTATGTTTTGGATCAAAGATTGTTTTTTTGGCAGAATGAAAGAGAATTAGCAGGTTGGTTTAATGGAGAATCTACCTGTTTTTCAAAGCTTCTAATAGAAGATTTTTTTCCTTTACTAATTCTTAACTGGTAGATAGATTAATTTAATAATAGATTAACTTAACTCAGCATGTCCAAAACTGGACTAATGATCTTATTCTCCAAACCTGTTTCTTCTCCTGGGCTTCCTATCTCAGATAGGTGCATTTCTACTTATCACATCCTGAAGCTGAACCTGCCCCCTCTTCTCTCACTCCTCCACACCCATCAACCACGAAAGCTGATGGTTTTCTCAGATTATCTCAGAAATAGTTCTCAAATGCAGACAGAGATCAGGTGGGTCAAATCAATGAATGAAACAGGCCAGGTGGAGAGGGCATTTGAGGAAGAGAAGGTGCTTCTTACTGACAGGCAAAGCACTGCCATGAGGGGATTTGAGCTCAGCAATGAAGCTCTTTGAATTTCTAAATAGAAGTTGGAAATTAAGACTTTTATGTGAAGTCTCTGGATTTTAAAATATTAGCAATGAATTCAGGTAAGAGCAAACTCGCGTCACAAGCCGTCAGTTCTCGCCATCTTTTCCAATTCTATCCTTGTTCTCCTTTCTCATTGCCCTTCTATGCCATTTAGATCTATGCCATCTTTTGTCTACAATATGACAGCAACTTCCTTGACTCCTATCTTGTTGCCTCTTAATCATCTTTCCTACTGGCTCCTGAGTGGGATTTTTAAAACACAAAGTGCATCATATTACTCCACTGTTAAAAACAAAACAGGAAATCGGCGACGGGCGCGGAGGCTGAGGACTGGGCCTGCGACGCTCAGTGGGTGCCTCCCCGCTCGTTTGGCGCCTGTAGGCCGTGCGGAGGAAGCCGGGAGAGCTGGCGCAGCTCTGTTCATGTTATACTTTTAAGAAGTAAGGGGGACTTCCAGGAAGATGGCGGACCAGTAAGACATGGGAATCTCTTTTCCAGAAAAATAGCTGGAGGACGAGCTAAAACAGCCCCGAAAAAGATCTGGGGTTTAGGACAGCAGGTGAAGGCGTCACACCATCCAGAGGAGAGAAGGACAGAGGAGGGAAGTCGCAACAACGGAAAGATGAGTTGGAAGTAGCAGCTTCTGCTGCTGCCGGCACCCTCCCCCACACTCTTCAGAATTCTCGGGCCTCTGGGCCTGTGACCACGGACAAAGGGGGCTCCAGGGATCTGCCACTCCCGGAAAGGGGAGAGAGAGGGACACAGCCTTAGGCTGACTCAGGTTCGGACCTGTAAATTTGGGCTGCGGAGCCCCATGGACCCTTTCACACGGTGATTTGCCCTGGGAGCCCGGAAAGGACTGGAGAAATCCGACCCTCGCAACCTCCCTCTCTTCTAGCCTGGACTAATTGTTGAGGACTCCACAGGAGAGGGGAGAGAGAACCTGGGGCTGAACCTCTTTTGACTCACAGGTTTGGTCTGCCCTGTCCCGAGAGCCCTTCCAGGCTGGGTGGGGCTGCGCCATTGTTTGCCTTGGAGCCTGCAAGGGGCTAAAGATATACAAACCTCCCAATCTCCTCCTCTACTAACAGGGACTGATTGTTGAGAATTCAGAAGGGAGTGGAAATATTTCCTAGCTGGGAAAAGGCGGGTGCTATGAGAGAAGTCTGGAGAACTGTCTCAGAAAGTTTGAATCACAGGGCTCTTAGCCCCCCCCAGACAGGAAGTTCTTTCACATTGATCTGATCTGTGTCACAACAAATATGCTCCGACCAGGCACTGAATTGAGAGCTGCCAACAAGCGCCATCTCCTTGCAGACCAAGGAAGTGCACATAAGAAAATTAATAAGTAAGAGAGGCTTTTCCTGGCCTCTATAGCCTCCCTGCCCAAGGCCCTAAGAAACGACTCTACAACCAATACTGGGTCCAGTGCCCAGTTTTGAGCAACCAGCAGAACAATCCTATCAGTCAAGGTTGAGCCAAAAATCAAAGAGCGGTGGTAACTCACAGCCTCCTGCCACTAAAACCCCATAAAAGAGAAAGAGATAGAGCATCTAAGTAAAATACAAACTAACCAGATGCCTAAGCACCAGCAAAAAATTACGAGCTATACTAAGAAAATAGAAGACATGGCCCAAGAAAAGGAATACAGCAAAGTCCCAGAAGAGATGCAGAATTTGAGAGAACTAATCAGTGAGATGAGCACAAATTTCCAAAATCAAATTAATGAGATGAAAGAGAATATAGTTAAAGAGATAAATGAGATCAAGAAGTCATTGAGCGAATGCAAAGAAGAATTTGAAATCCTGAACAGAAAAGTAACAGAGTTCATGGGAATGAAAGACACATAGGTGAAGTCAAACATACATTTGAGGCATACAACAGCAGACTCGAAATGATAGAAAAAAGAATAAGTGATACCAAAGGCAGAGCAGCTAAAATTGAAGAGAGAAAAGAACAGAGAGAGAAAAGAATGGAAAAAATTGAGCAAGGGCTCAGAGAGTTGAATGACAACACAAAATGCAAGAACATGTGTGTCATGGGAGTACCAGAAGGGGAAGAAAAGGAAAAGGGGTAGAAGGAGTATTTGAGGAAATAATAGCTGAAAATTTCCCAACTCTCACGAAAGAAATGAACTTACATGTCCAAGAAGCACACCATACCCCAATAAGAATAAATCCAAATAGACCGACGCCAAGACACATATTATTCAGAATGTCAAATGTAAAAGATAAAGAGAAAATTCTCAGAGCAGCAAGAGAGAAGCAAACGATCACGTACAAAGAACGTCCAGTAAGACTTTGTGCAGATTTCTCTTCAGAAACCATGGAGGTGAGAAGACAGTGGTATGATACAATTAGGAAACTGAAAGAGAAAAACTACCAGCTGAGAATTCTTTATCCAGCAAAACTGTCCTTCAAATATGAAGGTGAATATAAAGTATTCACAAACAAACATAAACTAAGAGAGTTTGCAAAAAAGAATCCACCTTTGCAGGAAATATTAAAGGAAGCCTTAGAACCTGAAAGAAAAAGGAGAGAGAGGCTTGGAGGAGAGTATAGAAGAAAGAAAAGCAGAAAGGATAACCAAAAGAGTAAAGAGAGAGGGAAGCGGCTGTGGCTCAATCAGTAGGGCTCCCGTTTACCATATGGGAGGCCCCGGGTTCGGTTCCCGAGGCCTCCTGGTGAAGGCAAGCCCGCCTGCATGGCGTGGTTAGCTGACCCAGTGAGCACAAGCAGCAAGGGGGGGATAAATGAATAAATAAATAAAATCTTTAAAAAAAAAAAAAAAAAAAAAGAGTAAAGAGAGAGACAAAAACAAGATGACCTATGAAAACCAAAGAATAAAATGGAGGAAATAAATAGTGCATTTTCAGTAATATCATTGAATGTGAATGGATTAAATTCCCCAATCAAAAGATACAGGCTGACAGAATGGATAAAAAAACACGAGCCATCCATATGCTGCTTACAAGAAACTCACCTCAGACCCAAGGATACAAACCAGCTGAAAGTAAAAGGTTGGAAAAAGATACTCCATGCGAATAGTAAACAGAAAAGATCAGGGGTAGCTATACTAATATCAGACAAAATAGACTTCAAATGCAAAAAAGTGATAAGAGATGCGGAAGGCCATTATATATTAATAAAAGGGATGATCCTCCAGGAAGACATAACAGTCATAAATATCTACGCACCTAACCAGGGTGCCCAAAAATATATGAGACAAACTCTGGCAAAACTGAAGGGAGAAATAGACATTTCTACAATAATCATTGGAGACTTCAACACCCCTCTCACATCATTAGATAGAACAACTAGACAGAAGATCAACAAGGAAACAGAGAACTTGAACAATATGATAAACAAGTTAGACCTAACAGACATATACAGAACACTGCATCCAAACTCAGTGGGTTATACATTTTTCTCAAGTGCCCATGGATCTTTCTCCAGGATAGACCACATGTTAGGTCACAATATAGCTCTCAATAAATATAAAAAGATTGAAATTATACAAAGCACCTTTTCAGATCATAATGGAATGAAACTAGAAATCAAATAACAGACCGGAAAAAAGTAAATTTGCAAATGTGTGGAGACTGAACAACACACTCCTAAATATTCGCTGGGTCAAAGAAGAAATTGCAAGTGAAATCAGTAAATATATTGAGACAAAAGAAAATAAGAACACAAAACTTATGGGATACAGCGATGGCAGTCTTGAGAGGGAAATTTATAGCCCTAAATGCCTATATTAACAAGAAAGAGCTAAACTCAAAGATTTAAATGAACAACTAGAGAAACTAGAAAAAGAACAGCAAACCAATCCCAAAGCAAAGAGAAGGAAAGAAATAATAAAGATTAGAGCAGAAATAAATGAAAATGAGAACAGGAAAACAGTAGAGAAAGTCAACAAAAGCAAAAGCTGGTTCTTTGAGAAGATCAATAACACTGACAAACCCCTCGCTAGACTAACAAAGAAAAAAAGAGAGAAAATGCAAATAAATACAATCAGAAATGAAAGGGGGGAAATTACAAATGACCTCACAGAAATAAAAAGAATCATAAGAGGATGTTATGAGAAACTATATGCCAACAAACTAGACAACCTAGATGAAATGGACAAATTTCTAGAAACTCATAACCAGCCTACACTGAAACAACAAGAAACACAAGAACTTAACAAACCAATCACAATTAAGGAGATTGAATCCGTCATCAAAAATCTCCCAGCAAAGAAAAGTCCAGGAGCAGATGGCTTCACAGGTGAATTCTACCAAGCATTTCTAAAAGAATTAACACCAATCCTGTTTAAACGCTTCCAAAAAATTGAAGAGGACGGAAAATCACCCAACACATTTTATGAAGCCAACATCACCCTAATACCAAAGCCAGATAAAGATTCCACAAGAAAAGAAAATTACAGACCAATCTCTCTCATGAACATAGATGCAAAAATTCTCAACAAAATACTTGCAAATCGAATCCAACAGCATATCAAAAGACTTATACATCACGACCAAGTGGGATTTATTCCTGGTATGCAAGGCTGGTTCAACATAAGAAAATCAATCAATGTAATACACCACATTAACAAGTTGAAGGAAAAAAACCACATGATCATCTCAGTAGATGCAGAAAAGGCATTCGACAAAATCCAACATCCTTTTTTGATAAGAATACTTCAAAAGATAGGAATAAAAGGAAAATTCCTCAATATGATAAAAGGCATATATGAAAAACCCACAGCCAACATCATACTCAATGGGGAAAGGTTGAAAGCTTTCCCCCTAAGATCAGGAACAAGACAAGGATGCCCACTGTCACCATTGTTATTCAACATTGTACTAGAAGTTCTAGCGAGGGCAATTAGACAAGACCAAAAACTTAAAGGCGTCCAAATAGGAAAAGAGGAAGTAAAACTCTCACTGTTTGCGGATGACATGATCCTGTATTTAGAAAATCCTGAAGTATCCACAACAAAGCTACTTGAACGAATAAATGAGTTCAGCAAAGAGACAGGATACAAGATCAACACACAAAAATCAGTAATGTTTTTGTACACTAGTACTGAACAATCTGAGGAGGAAATCAGGAGGAAAATTCCATTTTCAATAGCAACAAAAAGACTCAAATACCTAGGAGTTAATTTAACCAAGGAAATACAGGACCTATATGCAGAAAACTACAAAACAATGCTAAAAGAAATTTTAAAAGACCTAAACAAATGGAAAGACATTCCGTGTTCATGGATTGGAAGAATAAATATCGTGAAGATGTCAATCTTGCCCAAACTAATTTATAGATTCAATGCAATACCAATCAAAATCCCAACAGCTTACTTTACAGAATTAGAGAAGGCCATTACCAAATTCATCTGGAAGGGTAAGTGCACCCGAATAGCCAAAAGTATTCTAAAAAAGAAGAGCAATGTGGGAGGAATTTCCCTGCCTGACCTTGAAACATATTACAAAGCTACAGTGGTCAAAACAGCATGGTACTTGCATAAAGATAGACATATCGATCAGTGGAATAGATTTGAGAATCCAGAAATAAACCCTCACTTATATAGTCAACTGGTTTTTGACAAACCTACCAAGCCCACGCTGATGGGAAAAAACAGTCTCTTCAACAAATGGTGTTGGGAGAACTGGATATCTATAACCAAAAGAATGAAAGAGGACCCCTATCTCACCCCCTATACAAGAATCAACTCAAAATGGATCAAAGATCTAAATATAAAAGCCAGGACCATAAAACTACTAGAAGAAAATGTAGGGAAACATCTTCAAGACCTTGTAGTAGGTGGTGGTTTCTTGGACTTCACACCCAAAGCACGTGCAACAAAAGAAAAAGTAGATAAATGGGACCTCCTCAAAATTAAACTTTTGCACTTCACAGGACTTTGTCAGAGGGTGAAAAGGCACCCAACTCAATGGGAAAAAATATTTGGAAATCACATATCCGATCAGGGTTTAATATCCCGGATATATAAAGAGATGTTACAACTCAACAATAAAAAGACAAACGACCTAATTAAAAAATGGGCGAACGACTTGAATAGACATTTCTCCAAAGAAGAAATACAAATGGCAAAAAAACATATGAAGAAATGCTCAACATCACTCATGATTAGGGAAATGCAAATCAAAACTACAATGAGATATCATTTCACACCTATCAGAATGGCCACTATTAAAAAGACAGAGAACTACAAGTGTTGGAGAGGATGTGGAGAGATAGGAACACTTCTTCACTGTTGGTGGGAATGCAGGATGGTACAAGATGGTACAACCACTATGGAGGACTGTTTGGCAGTTCCTAAAGGAGGTGAATATAGACTTGCCACGTGACCCAGCAATACCACTACTGGATACATACCCAGAAGAACTGAGAGCAGTGACACGAACAGATATCTGCACATCGATGTTCATAGCCACATTATTCCCCATTGCCAAAAGTTGGAAACAACCCAGGTGTCCATCAACAGAGGAATGGATAAACAAATTGTGGTCTATTCAAACGATGGAATATTATGCAGCTGTAAGAAGAAATGAAGTCATAAATCATATGGCAACATAGATGAACCTGGAGGACATTATGTTGAGTGAAGCAAGCCAGACACAAAAGGACAAATACTGTATGAATGCATTACTATAAACCAAATATATTGTGTAATATACTATTTGATTCAAAAAAAAAATTATATGTATCCATTACATTTAATTGAGAAATGTGAAAAAAAAAACAAAGCACTTTTGATGGCTCTTGTTGCCCTCTGGTTAATTCCAGACTCTCTGGCCTGGCTGGCATGCCAGGCCCAATGTAATGTGAGCCTCCCGACTTTCCTGTGCTTAGTTCCTGTGGTTTCTCCAGCCACGACCTTGGTTTCAGCTCAGTGGACCACTCCATGTAATCAGAAAAGCATGTCAGGCACTGTTGTGCATTGCCTGTGCTGTTCATTGGCTGGAGATGTTTCTCTCGACTTGGCCCCGTCCTGCTCATCCTGCTCAGCTCAAATATCATTTTCCCTTGAAGCTCAGAGCAGGGTATAGGGTGTGCTCAGTAAATATTTGTTGAATAAACGACTAGTCTATAGCCTTCTCCAAACCTGCTCCGTAACAACCATCTGCATCCGAGTCAGAATTAGTCTCTCTCTTTTTCATACCGTTAGTTTAAGCACCTATCACTATGATTACAGTTAAAGGTACAGTGTGTCTATTTCCTGTATTCAGTTGTGAACTCTCTGTATTCACAGATCCTAACGCAATGCTTAACATATGGGAATCAACAAAGAAGTGTTCTTAAGTCAAGGTTATTTGATAATGTCCTCTAGCTAAAATGCATTACTGAGATTTTTCTCTTTAGATTTTATCGTGCTTTGAGAGTTCAATGAAGAGAGATGAATATAGAATACTTTTTCTGGAAGTGAAAACTTTTATTCAAGGAAGGGCAAGTCTGTGGTTGCCTATGCAATAATTATAAACCAAGTATTTTTAATAGTAATACCCCAAATTATGTAGCATCTTTAGGATTTCAGGGTCATTTGTGGGCCAGTTCTAGGTATCCCTGACATCAGTTTTCTAAGGTGGGTCAGAGTTTGAGATAAGAATTAAGGAGTCTAGGAAGAGGCTGTTTAATTCCCTTGATTTGTACCATTTCTGAGTTCAATTGAGTAGAGCACATAGGAGAAAGAGAACAAGTGGTGTGGCAACTGCTTGGAAGATCTGCAGCATGTACAGCTCATGATTGGCAACAAGAGATAGAAGACCTGCCTCTCCTCAAACCAGATTGAAAAATAAAGGTCAAAGGAAATGCATATACTCCATATTTCAGTGTACCTGGGGTATGGTAGAAGTAGTTTTCCTAAAAACTTTACTAATAGGATTTTCCCCAATAATAGCTTAAAAGAAAAGAGTATCTTTATAGCTAATATGCTTTATAAATCCTAATAATGGAAATTATCCAGTGAATATGACTCTTAAAAGCCATAAGATATGAAACAGGGTTTCTTTTGCAGAGACAACACAGCTGCACTTAGCTGCTTGCTCTATGTGGCAGATTCTAGGAGCTTGTACTCATCTGAACATTCTATCCCATATCACTATCTTCTTTTTGGGGTCTGTAGCATTTTTATTATTAACATAGGGAATGCTTCACAGAAGTGCAATATCTCATAGTAGTATGAGCCATAAGTTTGGATGAATCTCAACTTAGGAACGTTACTTGCTGGGAGAAATGGAAAAAGCCATAGTAAGAATTTTCCTTTCAAGTATTGTAACATGGAAATGAGAACATTCTCTATGTGTAATACAGTCTAAAGGAAAAGAGGTTACACTGTATTCTCCCCTACCCAATTAAGAACAATATAATATTTTCTGTGAAAGCCTCCAATTCTTTTATTTGCTATTAAAGGCATAACTTTTGTGGGCAATTAAAGCCACGATATAGAAATCGTGACATTGTCCCAAACAAAAGCACTGTTAGTTGATGAACAATCTGTGTCTTTTACTTGAAGTTTTTCTCAGTTAAACAAATATAGAAGGCAAATGCCAGAGCTGTGCCATGGAAGCAGGAGATGATCTCAAGGCAAATCTTGTGATACTGAAATAAAAGTTCACATGAGCAGCTCTTCTGAACCAGGATCAGAGGGAGGAGCGCTGTCTTCTCAGATACTAACTTTGCATTCTGATACCTTTTGCCTAATTATCATTTGTGATAGCATTATTTGGCCCAGTTTCATGTTTTGAAACTCATATTTTTCTATTTTTAAATTGTACATTTTGAAAATGGATTAAATTTGTTGAAGAGTAACAAAAATCTCACCTTTTAACAAATAATACAAGGTGGATTCAGATTCCACCAATCCAAGGTATCATTTTCTTTTTCTCAGCAATGATTTATTGAGAGCCTACATGCCAGGCACTGTTTGGGGACATTGGTGATGCAATCATGAATGAGGCAGGCAGAGTCCCTGCCCTCATGGAGCAGGGTATGATATACATAAAAATAATTTAAAGTCCAACAATTCAGAAGTGGAAAAGGTAAAACAGGATAATATGGCAGAAAGGCTCTTGCAGTGGGGGAGCTACTTTGCTGAGGTAGTCTGGAAATTATCTCTGAGGAGATATTTGGTTTGAGACCTGAATGAAGAGACTGACAAACTAACAACAAGCACATACATGCTCGACACATACATGCTGCTTTTCACATGTTCACTCTTATTTAATCCTCCTGAAGGTCCTGTGGAGTCGTTTTGCCCAGATATAGAGGAGTGTCTTAAGCGGAAGGAACAGCAGATATAAGCCTGTGAGACAAGAACAAGTTTGGTGTGTTTGAGGGGCAGAAAGGAGACCAGTGTGCTGGAGAGTGAGGACAGATGGGCTTGTAGAGCCAGATCATAGAGAGCCTTTTAAGCCATCTTAAGGAGTTTGGGTTTTATGCTGGTTGCAGAGAGAAGGTTTTGGAGGCTCTTAGGCAGGGGGTACCAAGGCCTGGCGCTCACAGCACTCTGCTTCCGTGTGAAGGATGGACTGCCCAGTCAAGAGTGGAGACAGCGAGACTGGGCAGGAGGATGTTGTGGTGAGAGATGAGAATAACTTGTGCAAAGGTAATAGCAGTGAAGAGAGCAAGAAGTGGTCAGAAGCTGGCTATGTGTTAGAGGTAGAGCACATAGAATTGGTAAATGGATCAGAGGTGGGATGTGAGAGGAAAAGGAATATCAAGGGTGATTCCTGGGTTTTGGGCCTGAGCAACTACATGAACAGTGATGACTTTTATTGAGACGGAGAAGGCTTGGGTGCAGTGAATTTGGGAGAAGGAGGAGAGCCGATAGTTCTGTTTGTGTCACGTAAGTGTGCAGTGAAAATTAGGCAACTGGAATTGTCAAGTAGCAGTTGGTATATGATTGGTCAGCTTGGTCTTGGAAATACGGCTTTGAGAGTCCCCAGTGTAGAGATGCTATTGGAAGCCATTGGACTGGGTGAGACCACCCATGGAAAGAATTGCAGAGGAAGCTGTGGAGAGCACACCCCTCAGGCCATCCATAGACAGGAGTAAAAGCCAACAAAAGTGACTGAGAAGAAGGATCAGTGAGGTAGGAGGAAAACCCAGCAATTGTGGCATCATGGAAGGCTACAGTACAAAATGTTTAAGTAGAATGACATGATAACTACATCCAATACTGCCTAGAGGTTATAGCAGAACTGATGAGGGCTTTGGCAGGATGTAGCTCATCTGGTAAGAACAGTTTTAGTGAAAAGTTAGGAGTAAAAGCCCTAATGGAGTGAGTTAAGGAAAGAACAGGAGATAAGGAAGCTGGGATCTGCTGAGAAAAGAAAATGTTTGAGGTTTGAAAAATATTTAAGTGTAAAACAAATTCAGGGGAGAGGGTGAAGCTCAGTGATTAAGAGCCTGCTTCCCATGTACAAGGTCCCAGCTTCAATCCCCAGTAACTCCTAAAAAACAAAACAAAACAAAACAAACACATTCATTAACTCTGCCCTACCTAATGTCAAAACACCTGGCTATTAGTGCAAATCCGTATGTAGGAATTTGTCAGTGTTTATGCAGAGTATGATTTAATCAATATTTCACTTATCCTATAAAGCTTGGATGTTGGTAGACCCAGCCTTCTTGATCACACATCTTAGATTATTTCTAATCTAGATTACTTGACAACAAACGTTTAAGACACAAAAATAATTTTGAAGCACTTTTATTTCACTCTGAACAATACAGTGCATGAAGAATTATTAATATAAGACAGTTTTATTAAATATCTTACATGCTTAAACTTAAACAATGACCTTTTTAATTGTTCTGATGTATTTTCCAGTTTATCATGATTCTGGTTTTCTGTTCTTTCCTTTGCAACATTGTTTATATCAAAAGATACAGAAACAGCCTGCCCTTTGCCCCTCCAACCAGATAGTTGCCGTTTTGATCTGCCAATCAAACTCAAGGGCCTGCCCGGAGAGTTGAGACAATCGATCATAGTTTGGACACTCGGGCAGTGTCAACTAATTTTAGTTGCCAAGGCTGGGATGATGAGAGGATTGATTGGCAAGGCACTTGTCCAAGACTCAGCAAGGGTTATGACTGTCCTTATGGTTAACAACTGCACAAATAGGAACAGCCTGAATTTGTGAGTGTAGTTTCAACAAATTATTTGAAGTATGAGGCTACCTCCTATCTGTATTTATTATTCCAGCTCTTGGCATTACGGGGATGAAAAACTCTGTTTACTTTAAGCTTTTTCCATTAAAGGATCAGTGCCTTCACTTCCCCAGTCTGTGTACATAACCGACCATATGCCTAGGCTAAGACATTGCCTAAACAAAACTCCCAAACAACCCTCCCCCCAACTTAATTCTGTATGAGAAGCCACTTTCCTTAGCTTTATCTTTCCTCTTTCATTACATTTTTGGGGATAGGGAAGCATCGAGCGAAACCCTCCCTCAAAATTGGAATAAATACATTAAAAAACAAATATAGGAAGTGAAAAGTTTAAGGCTTTAGCAAGCCCTACCCTTCCCTATGAAAAGTTTCATTTGCGAAAGAGCCCACCCAGGACTTCAGGCAATACAATGGGAGTGTGTGTCTAGGAAACTTCATGGAATTCCTGGATGGGAATGAAAAACCATGTTTGCTACCTTTCAGTTGCCTTACATATCAGATGCTGGTACCAGAGAATGACATACAAAGAGATCTATTCAGGTTTTATTGCCCTTCTTACTTGACATGCTCCCACCTGACTGCTATTGGCTTGGAAGCTGGGAAGATGTGGGCATGTCAAGATTTTATTGGGTTGGTGGCTGCCAGTAAAGCAGCTTTCCAGTTTCCCAGTATTTGTGCCCAGAATCTCAGCAGTTCAGCCTCAACCCACAATTTTCAGGGTCGTCTCTGAAGACAACATATTGCCCTTACTCAATCTGTTCTCAGTTGCATATCAGCATGCTTTTATAGTCCACTGAAGCAGTATTAAATTAAATCAAGATATTAAGAATGCACAACATAAGACCTTTGACCCTTAAAATTAATAAAACAAATGATCAAAATATGGTTGGTCAAAATTTAGATAAATTAAAAAATACAACAGCATATCAAGTAAAAAAATTCTTCCAATCCCACTCCCCAATGATATCCTAGAGTTTATCTTTAGTGACATTTTATTCTTCATATATAATCCTATAGGTTTGTAAGGACATACAAATACACATGCATATTCTATTCTTTCAAAAACAGAATTGTATCATGCTGTTCTGCAATTTGCTATTTTTTACTTAAACTTGTCTTAGAAATTTCTCTCACATACACAGCACATCAAAGATAGATAAAAGCTACTTTTCCAGGCTTTCTTTTACAGTAATATATAAATATACAAATGAAGATTTGAAGTAGAGACCTGGAACATTCATTTATTCATTTATTCATACACAAACAATTATTGAACACCTTCTATGTGCTAGGCAGAGGGGAATCTGCTTGATTTTTTTTCAGTTTGAGACTTTATTCATTTGTACTATGAAAAATGACTCCCAACACAGACACACTCATACTTCTCCACACATTACAAAATGGTTATATGATAACATCTATGACCATGTAGCTATCGCTCACTGCTGAGCTGCAGGTGTATTTCAGTTACCTTTCCTTGCTCCTCCCAGTGTAGCAAGGAGATAAGAGTGCCAGTTCTGGAACCAGACTGCTGGGAATCCTCTCCCATTCCTCCTATTTACTATCCAGGATGACGATGGGCAAAATATTCAGACTCTGTGCTACAACGTTTTCATAGTAGTGCCTACTTCAAGGATTGCTGTGTAAGGATTGAGTGAGTTACTCTATGTAAAATGCTTAGAATAGTATCTGGCAAATAGTGACTGTTATGTAAGGGACTTATATTCTCATCATTAAAGTCTCCTGAGAAAGAGTGTATGAAAGAGATGAGGCTTTTTTATTTTATTATTTTTTGCCTTATGTCTTTGTTCTATGCTCTCACTTAATGGTTGTATATAGAAATCTAGGTTGAAAATCATATTTTTCCCTCAATTTTGAAGGCATTTCTCTCCTGTCTTCTGGTTACTACAGTTTCTTTTAGAAGTCTGATGCTATTTTATGTATTCTCTTTCATAAATAACCTATGTTTTATGTTTGTTTATTTTTGTTTGTTTTGTTTTGTCTCTCTGGATGATTATAGTATCTTTTCCCAATTCCTGGTGGTTCTGATATTTCATGATGTTATATTTGGGAGTGGATCTCTTTCAATTGTTTGGAGTACTTGGAGTGCCCTTTTAAATCTGGAAATCATGTCTTTCAATTTGGGGAAGACTACTTGTATTATTTCTTTGATCTTTTACTTCCCTTTCGTTTTTCTATTTGTTCTTTTTGGAGCTCCTATTAGTTACATATTGACCCTCCTGCATAAAATACCAATTTTCTTATCTTTTTTCCCTATCTATCTCTTTGTCTTTTTGTTTAATTTGGGGGTATTTCTTCAAATTTACTTTCCAACTCTTCTGTTAAAATCTTTATTTTTATTGTTTTATTTTTATTTTCTGAGGTACCGGGACTGGGGATTGAACCTGGGACCTTGTATGTGGGAGGCCGGTGTTCAACCACTAAGCCACATCAGCTCCCCTGAGTTGGCTCCCTCGTGTCTGCTTGTTTGTTGTCTGTCTGCTTGTTTGTTGTCTGTCTGCTCGTTTGTTGTCTGTCGCTCATTGTCTGTTTTGTTTTTTTTCATTAAGAGGCACCAGAACTGAACCTGGGACTTCCCATGTGGGAGGCAGGTGCTCAACTGCTTGAGCCACATCCTCTCCCCTTTTATTATGTTTTAAATTTTAATGACTTTATTCTTCCCTGAATTGTACTTTATATTTTTCAATCCATTCTATTGTTTCATGGCTTCAATGTCTTACCTTCTCTGCAAATACTAACCTTTTACAGATATCTCAGCTCACTGAATTCCCTCTTTTTCCTCTTTTACCCAGTTTGCTTCTATTTGTTTGAATCTCCATCTTCCATGTAAGAGGCTTCTGCAGAGAGTAAATGCCCACCTTCCTGGGAGGGGAATATGATGTGGAAGGTCTAACTGCTCCAAGTAGAGACTTTCAACCAATTGTCCTGTTTCTACTTCTGCCTCTGACCTTTGCTTTCATAGATACCTTGAACCTCCAACTGGGCCTTCCCCAAGTTCAGTGACATGAATTGCTTTACCTCTTGGTGACTTCTTCTCCTGCAAGTATGCAGGTTTCTGCATTCCACTCTGTTAAATCAATTATTACTCTTCCTTCTGCTTTCCTTTTTCATTTTTTTTTTGTTGCTGTCTTTTTTCATTTTCTTTGCTGTTTTCTATATTTTGTTTAACTATACCCTTTATTTTATAGCTTTATTCATATCTTAGTGTAGGTTAAAGAGGGAATAGAGATAAACATGTGTTCAATCTATCATGTTTAACCTGAAGTCTACAATAATATTTCAGTAAACATTTTTCAAAATTCAAGACATTTTTTTAGGTGCCTACTGTATGATTAGCTTTTAACTAAGGGCTGCTTTTTGAATTTTTAGTGCTTATAATTATTATTAAAAAATATGTTTCAGTCTTCATTAAAACAAATCCCCTAAGTGTTTCTACAAAGCAATAAATGTATTATATATGAGAATTTTTGGCCTGATTGAATTACTGAATATGTTTGAAAAGAAAAAATTTAAACAGCATTATGTTACAAAATTTTCATAAATCAGATTAATCATCTTTCAACTAATGTAATACAGATAGCTTTTTTCTTTTGGGTCTTCATATTTGTGAGTGTGTATGCATGTATGTATGTGCTTGTGTTGTGAGCATGAGTAGATAAGCATGTGTGTTTATGTGTATGTGTGTGTATGTGAGTGTGTGCATTTATGATGCAAATATAGAGTAGTTCTTCTGGTCCAACGTCAATCTAATCTTCCCATACTCCTGCTTCTGCGCTTATAAAATTGGAATTACCGTTCATCTTATACATATCAAATGCATCATATTTAAAAAACCTTGGAAATAGCTTTCTTAGACCTAAAATAAACTGGGATTAATGAAACATTAGAAGCAAAGGGGCCTTCACTAGGGGGTTTATGTCCCACGCAGGCAGCGATATTGGGTCTGGATTTATTCTTGCCTCCAGTATTGTACTTTTATATCCAAAATCCCAGTTGTTAGTCAAAAAGTTATGTTGATGAGTTACAAAGGATTGCCTTTGTTCTTTAACCAGATGACTGATGGCACAAAGAAGGAAGAACTCATCTATAGTAGTACAGGTCCTCCAGGGAGATTATTATAAAAACTAATTAAAAGAAAATAAATAAAACCTCCCTTTAAGCCTTGCTATGTAACACCAGGAATGTTCACATAACTATCCAGCTATTTGTTCTGCATTCAGAGATATGAATGAAAGGCCCCTTTCAGCTTGATATCGTAAGGTTTCAGATAACAAATATGCCATCCTTCAGTCTGCAGTAAAGAAACACTTACTTCATTCAACAGTTAAGTGAGCTGCTATCTGGCCCTCATTATATCTGTGATTTACAAGGACCATGCAGGCCTTCATTGCCCACGTCAGAGACCACCAATATAAAATGCAGCAAATGGGATTTTTATCTTTCAGCACACCTCAGAGTTGTTGCAGAAGATACACTTCTCAGTCTGCATATAATCAATCTAGTGTAAACCATTATCTCTGCACAAAGGACTGAAGTGAAAGCGCGTATGCTTAGGATCATACTTAAACACACCTGACACTCACAGCTCCCTGGATTCCTCTCAAAGCCCTGGGCCAGGCAAGATGTTCCATGCAGACATGAAGCAGGGTTGGATATGAAAGCAAAAAGGACACTATCTCATGAGGAGCTTGTTGACAGGCTGGGGAGTGAACATTTCACCAAAAATCAAAGGGTGATTTGTTCCCAAGCTTCCAAATTAACTGGTAAATGTTGGTATATCAGAGGTGGAATTATCCTTAAAGGTCAAACTCAAGGTTAATTCTGTTTTGTTTCTTGGAATTAAAAAGATATACATGGGGGTTGGATGTGGCTCATCTGGTTGGGCGTCCGTCTCCCATATGGAGGGACCAGGGTTTGATCCCCGGGACCTCCCGGTAAAAAAAAAAAAAAAAAAAAAGGCAAAAAGATATACATGGAGGCCCCTGTATTGTCTTTGTTTGCTAGTAATATTATTTAGAGATTCAGAAAGATAATTGAATTTAATCTTCTTTTAAAAATAGCAGGAATGATATTCCTTTATTGCCAAAGGAATTCCTGGCAAAGGCCAGACTGCTGTACAATTTGCATTACCATTTGGGATTTGTATATTTTCTGTATTTTTTACATATGATTTTGTTTTTAAAAATTCCTTATTAGAAAACCATCTTCAGCACATTGTCTCCTTTAATTTTTAGGATTCTCTTCTCTTTGAACACTGAGCATATTTCCTACTGACTTAAGGTGCTTTGACAATCAATTCACAAAGCTGAGTGGTTCTAAAGTTCCCAGCCTTCATTAGGACTCACTTAGAATTACAAAAATGAATAAATATCTTAATTTTAAGAGTACATGGTGAGTGAGGCCTATGGTTCCAGAAAAATGTCTGTGAAGCCAGGCCACTGGTTAGATCCCCCTGTAGCCAATTAGCTTATCCATAAACTGCTGGGAAAGGACCTGTGGCATCGCAGATGCTCTCTGTAGATGTGAGAGGAACAAGAAAGTTGTGTGTGCAGATAAAACATTGTAAATTAAATGGTTGAATTTTTTTGTGTACTCAATATGTGTCTCATTATTTTTTTAACCAACTTAGTTCACTTAAAGATTAAAAACTAAACAGACAAGCTTAATCACTACCATAGTTTCTTGTTTTATATAAAGCATCTGGGTTAATGCTGATAATGTAAACATTAAGAAAAGGATTGTGTTAGAGGAGGAGAAGGGAGTAGATGAAATCTATCAACTTCCCAGAGATATCTGGAATGTTAAACCAAATAATTCAACATAATTTAGATAATCAAATTTTTCAAGTAAAACATCTAACACCTGTGAAGGCATACTTTTCATTTTTCCAATAGTCTGAGAAAAGCAATTTTACAAATTCCCTTTTGTAATTCTGTACCAATTCCATTGTGTCCAGGGTAGACAAGAACAGACTCCACAGCCTTGACTGGACCTCTTTGGCATTTGTTTTCCACAGCTTCAATGAGTCTTCACTGACCACTCTGGGTGAGTAAAAATGCCGCATATTTACAGTATTCCCAAACACTTAAACTGATTCTGGCCAGCTTCTATTTTGGGAATTGCATACTGCCAACATAAAGAATTCCCCACGTCATTTCTGTTATAAAGCTATTCTTCATTTCCTGCCCTGTAGTAGAACTCTGCTTTTATTTTTTATTTTATTTTGTTTTTTTACCCATGAACTGGCTGTCTTTCAGTGAGGAGGTGGAAGCAGTGATTCCTTTATTTCTAGTACAATTTTCAGACAGTGAGCTGCCAAAACCCATTTAAGTATTTTCCAAGAACCGGCATTCTTGTACTTTACCTTGTAGCCATCCAGGAGATATCCCAGAAACTGCATTTACTGGGTACAATAAAACTCATGGCTTCAACATCATTTTTTTTTTCCTATAAAAATAAGGGCATGACACACAGGAAACAGCAAAGATATGGATAAAAGGCTCACACGACGTTCTCTTTCCCTTTATACGCTATTAACGGCAACAGCAATGCAACAATTTGTGAGAAAACCATCATGGCTATGCTGCTAAGAGGGACCATAGCTTGACTGTGACAATTTCAGCTCAATTTTGGAGAAGTGAGATCCCAGTGAATATTATGCTTACAGAGCTAGGAACAACACTAATTTCTGCTCTACCCAAAGTGACCAGCCACTATGAAGCTGTGCTGTCCTTTGGCTGCTGGAATACAGCAGACAGCATGAGGAACCACATTAGGCAAAGAGCATAAAACTGAGGCAGAGGGCAGGCCGACGTTATCCAAGGACCAGTACTCCCAAACCTGTCCACAGGGCTGAGCCTTCTAACATTTCTGAGGCCCTGGGCAAGAGTACAAATGGACGCCCACGTAGCACATGCCGAAAGATTTAAAATCTATAAGTAAAGCTAATGAACTAATAAATACTATATTCTAACTTCCTACCTTGACAAATACACCTTCATGATGACAAGTTCAAATTTAGAATTCGCAAGCTTTGGGGAGTTAATTTATATGTAATATGAATGATAAAATTTGAGGGAGTGTCTTTGAATGGGAACTGTATCACAATGTCCTGATGAGATACAGAGAGGGGAAATGGGAACCCTAGGACAAATATGATACTTTGTTACTTTGTCAAATGCTAGTCTCATGGGACTACTTAGAATAAAAATGTCAGACGTGGAAAGACCTGTGCAGATCTTTTACCAGAGGTCTCTGATGGACCATGGTTTAAATTAGATCAGCAGGTATGTTTTATTTGGAGCTGGCTCGAATCCTAATCTATCTTTCCACCCACCCCTCTACTGCTTCCCTCTGGCTATCGGCTGCCTTCTCCTGTTGATCATCCTGCACTTATCTCATACCCTCACTGGAGGGAGTGTACCCCATGGTGGGCACCTCGGCACAGTCATCTGTATGTCCCATGTTTCACTGTCCACAGTGTGCAGAAAACATGTTTTAAAATTAAAGAATAGATAAATATATGACACTTAGTCCTCTACCTCAAGGAACTTACCTTGTAGTGGCAGAGAAAATACTAAACCATAAGGTTGTATTTAATTAAATCTTTATCATTATCATCATTTGTGATTAAAACTGGGTGTATTATGTCTATGCTTGCAATTTGGGGAGGAATTTGGCTGCTTCATGGAAGAATTGGGACATGCCCCTGACCTCAAGGGAAAGAACATGGTACATAGCCATAATATTTGCAGCTAATATTTATCCAAATAGTCATATTAGCAGCTAATATTTATCCAAAACATATTTTGTGCCAGACACTGTGTCAAGCCCTTAACATGCTTGATTTCATTCAATTCTCATAATAGCCCTCCATGGTAGCTAATGTTATTTCACATTTACTGTGGAGGAAACAGGCTTTAGCCTTAGAGTCATTAACTACCCCAAGGTTGTGGCAGAGATGAAATTTGAACTTCTACTCCATGTTGCTTCCATGAGTAAGGGCCAATGAATAGGGGGACATGAAGGATTTGCTGAATGAATAATGAATCAACTAATAGGTAAAGGGAAGGGAGAGAAGCGTTCCAGTCATAAAACAACACCTGGTTATGAGGACACTGGCTTTTAAGTTGCAGAGGCTTTACAATGGGAAGGTTATTGAAGGAAGCTCTATTTACACACGAAATAAAATATGGATTCTTACTCAACCCCAAACGCCAGGGAATCTCAACCACTAATTTTATCCCAAAGCGGAGTCAGATGTTGTGGGTTCAAGGATTTTGTGGTGTTCATTTCACTATAGTTAATTTCCCAAATGCAGGATCTTACAAGTTCTGAAAGCAGCATAGTGGAGTATTATGTGGACACACAACTCCTATGACTAACTGCTGACCCCCCGTTATCTCCTCATGTTGGTAGATTTTGCAGAGAACTTTTGCAAGTATTATCTGATTAATAACATATTGGGAAGTGGCTATGGCTCAAGCAACCTGGTGAAAAAAAGAAAAAACTCATCCCTGACCTACACAGTATGGAGAGAAGCAGGTCCCTGCCCTGTGAAGTAACATACCAAAAAGACGATGATGCAACCAGATAGAAAAAACAAAAAACATATGTATGATACTGATAAAGAATAAAAATAACTTTTTTTGGTCTCTCTTCCTAAAGAGAATGCTATTATTAAAAAGTAAACTTTATTTGCAGGAAATTTGTCACTTTTTAAAAAATTTTTAATTATTGTTCAACTTTATATTCTCTTTTGTATGTTATGATTTCACCATGCTGGATTCCTCTAATCATTCTCATTGACCCACAATAAGTATTAATATTAATATTTATGTATTTGGACATAATTGTCACTGCAAAACCACCAGACAATACCATAAGCAAGAAAACATTATCTACCATTGCATCAAGAACCACTCTTCTTTCAAATATATATAATTGAACTTACCAAATAAACCCTTTTTCCTTTCTTCTATAAATGCCTTAAAATACTTAAAATGGTGCTAATGCCTTTTGTGAGCATTGAGAATGTCATGGAATTGATTTCTGGAATTCTTGAAGTGTCTTTTGGAAAGTAATGTATTCTACACATATGCATGTGAAAAATAGGGGTTGCAAACAGTATTTTATTACACAAGGAGGGAAAAGTGTAGTTATTTCATTTTTCCAACTTAGGCCTGTGGCATCTTGTTACAGGGCACCTGGTTATTTCTGTCATTGCATTCCACATTTCTGACAGATGACCTAACACATGTCTACTTTGAACATTACAGACCTGGAAACGTAAACTCTGCTGTGAGTTACCCACCACTAAGCCTCCATTACTGGAGCTAAGGCAGTTATGTTATATAGTATTATGTCCTTCAGAGTAGTGTCCAGCATTGAATATGGTACACAACTAGGAGGAAAAAACAGATAACAAGGGTTTTGTTTAAGATGGCAGTTGATAATATACTGTTAACAATTTTGTTGGTTTAATATATCAAACCCTTTAAAAATGCCCAAATTTAGAAGAAGAATGTGATGTAATTGTTTAAAAAAAAAGGCATTCGCTCTGCTTTGGCTCAGGAAAAAAAAGAAAATAACAAAAGTCTGTGATACTCTATGTGATTTATTTTGGTATGAATTAATATTTTTAATTTAGCACCAAAATTAAATAGAGAAAAATCATTATAGTCAAATATGTCCATCCAGGATATGAGGGTGAATGGGGGAATAGGGGGTGAATATTAATTAGTAGAAAGAAAAAAAAACTTTGGAGAAATAAAAAGGAAAATGTTGGAAAGAAAAACGTAGATAAGCTCTGGATTCCTTAGCAATATTAGTGATAACCAACATTTATCGATGGCCAGGCACTGGTTTAAATGCTTTATAGGCAACAATTCTTTCATTATTTTCTCCCTCTTATAAATAATAAAAGCCAGGCTTAGGGACATTGAATGACTTGTGCAGGGTCCCTCAGCAAGTTGTGGCTGTGGGTGATGAATCACCTATTTGGATACTGGAGTCCCCATCTCAACCACTATACAATACCACCTTCCTAATGCTCTTTAGGTGAAAGTTAACTTCCTTAAAACACAAATTATTTACTATTGTCCTCAGCAGCTCAAGTAAGATCATTTACCCCACATATGGGCCACCAGCTCAAATCCAAAGATCGCTCTTCTGAGACCAGACCTAATGCCTCAGGGCAGGCAGGGCAGACAAAGAATGGCTTCTGCATGGACAACCAGTCTCTGCTTCTGAAAGTGGGTTCCAGGGCTGTGGTGATTATTGCTTGCAAACTCCAGAGCTTTCAAGGGAAGAGGCCATTTGGCACAAGAAAAAGATATGAGGTAAGATCCATGTAATACAAATTCTTTTTTTAAAAATTAAAAATTAAACAGTAATTTTGGCTTTTTTTCTTAAAATAAAAAACACTAGAGGACTTCCGGGAAGATGGCGGACTAGTAAGACACGGGAATCTCTTCTCCAGAAAAATAGCTAGGGGACAAGCTGAAAGAACCCGAAAAAGATCTTCTAGGATTTAGGTCAGCAGGTGAAGGCTGCACACCACCCAGAGGAGAGAGGGACAGAAGAGGGAAATCGCGACTACAGAACTGTGAGTTGCAAGTAGCAGCTTCTGCTGCTGCCGGCACCCTCCCCCACACTCTTCAGAATTCTCAGGCCCCTGGGCCTGCGACCACAGGCAAAGGGGGCTTCAGGGATCTGCCACTCCCGGAAAGGGGAGAGAGAGGGACACAGCCTTAGGCTGACCCAGGTTCGGACCTGAAATTTGGGCTGCAGAGCCCCACGGACCCTTCCACACGGCGGTTTGCCCTGGGAGCCCAGAAAGGACTGGAGAAAACTGATCCTCGCAACCTCCCTTTCTTCTAGCCTGGACTAATTGTTGAGGACTCCACAGGAGAGGGGAGAGAGAGCCTGGGGCTGACCCTGCTTTTGGCTCCCAGGTTTGGTCTGCCCTGTCCCGAGAGCCCTTCCAGGCCAGGTGGTGCTGTGCCATTGTTTGCCTTGGAGCCTGCAAGGGGCTAAAGATATACAAACCTCCCAATCTCCTCCTCTACTAACAGGGACTGATTGTTGAGGATTCAGAAGGGAGTGGAAATATTTCCTAGCTGGGAAAAGGCGGGTGCTATGAGAGAAGTCTGGAGAACTGTCTCAGAAAGTTTGAATCACAGGGCTCTTAGCCCCCCCCCAGACAGGAAGTTCTTTCACATTGATCTGATCTGTGTCACAACAAATATGCTCCGACCAGGCACTGAATTGAGAGCTGCCAACAAGCGCCATCTCCTTGCAGACCAAGGAAGTGCACATAAGAAAATTAATAAGTAAGGGAGGCTTTTCCTGGCCTCTATAGCCTCCCTGCCCAAGGCCCTAGGAAACGACTCTACAACCAATTACTGGGTCCAGTGCCCAGTTTTGAGCAACCAGCAGAACAATCCTAACAATCAAGGTTGAGCCAAAAATCAAAGAGCGGTGGTAACTCACAGCCTCCTGCCACTAAAACCCCATAAAAGAGAAAGAGATAGAGCATCTAAGTAAAATACAAACTAACCAGATGCCTAAGCACCAACAAAAAATTATGGGCCATACTAAGAAAATAGAAGACATGGCCCAAGAAAAGGAATACAGCAAAGTCCCAAAAGAGATGCAGAATTTGAGAGAACTAATCATTGAGATGAGCACACATTTCCAAAATCAAATTAATGAGATGAAAGAGAATATAGTTAAAGAGTTCAATGACATCAAGAAGTCATTGCGCGAACGTAAAGAAGAATTTGAAATCATGAACAGAAAAGTAACGGAGTTCATGGGAATGAAAGACACAATAGGTGAAGTAAAAAATACATTTGAAGCATACAACAGCAGACTCGAAATGAGAGAAGAAAGAATAAGTGATACTGAAGAAAGAGCAGCTAAAATTGAAGAGGGAAAAAATGGAAAAAATTGAGCAGGGGCTCAGAGAGTTGAATGACAACACAAAATGCAAGAACATACGTGTCATTGGAGTTCCAGAAGGAGAAGAGAAAGGAAAAGGGGCAGAAAGAGTATTTGAGGAAATAATAGCTGAAAATTTCCCAACTATCACAAAAGAAATGAACTTTCATGTCCAAGAAGCACACCGTACCCCAATAAGAATAAATCCAAATAGACCTACGCCAAGTCACATATTATTCAGAATGTCAAATGTAAAAGATAAAGAGAAAATGCTCAGAGCAGCAAGAGAGAAGCAAACGATCACGTACAAAGGACGTCCAGTAAGACTTTGTGCAGATTTCTCTTCAGAAACCATGGAGGTGAGAAGACAGTGGTATGATACAATTAGGAAACTGAAAGAGAAAAACTGCCAGCCGAGAATTCTTTACCGAGCAAAACTGTCCTTCAAATATGAAGGTGAATATAAAGTATTCACAAACAAACAGAAACTAAGAGAGTTTGCAAAAAAGAATCCACCTTTGCAGGAAATATTAAAGGAAGCCGTAGAAACTGAAAGAAAAAGACAGGAGAGAGAGGCTTGGAGGAGAGTATAGAAGAAAGAAAAGCAGAAAGGATAACCAAAAGAGTAAAAAGAAAGACAAAAAAAAGATGACATATGAAAACTAAAGAATAAAATGGAGGAAATAAATAGTGCATTTTCAGTAATATCATTGAATGTGAATGGATTAAATTCCCCAATCAAAAGATACAGGCTGACAGAATGGATAAAAAAACATGAGCCATCCATATGCTGCTTACAAGAAACTCATCTCAGACACAAGGATACAAGCCGGCTGAAAGTAAAAGGTTGGAAAAAGATACTCCATGCGAATAGTAAACAGAAAGAGCAGGGGTAGCTATACTAATATCAGACAAAATAGACTTCAAATGCAAAAAAGTGATAAGAGATGCGGAAGACCATTATATATTAATAAAAGGGACAATCCTCCAGGAAGATATAACAGTCATAAATATCTACGCACCTAACCAGGGTGCCCAAAAATATATGAGACAAACTCTGGCAAAACTGAAGGGAGAAATAGACATTTCTACAATAATCGTCGGGAACTTCAACACCCCTCTCACATCATTAGATAGAACAACTAGACAGAAGATCAACAAGGAAACAGAGAACTTGAACAATATGATAAACAAGTTAGACCTAACAGACATATACAGAACAATGCACCCAAACTCAGTGGATTATATATTCTTCTCAAGTGCCCATGGATCTTTCTCCAGTATAGACCACATGTTAGGTCACAATACAGCTCTCAATAAATATAAAAAGATTGAAATTATACAAAGCACCTTCTCAGATCATAATGGAATGAAACTAGAAATCAATAACAGACAGGAAAAAAGTAAATTTGCAAATGTGTGGAGACTGAACAACACACTCCTAAATATTCAGTGGGTCAAAGAAGAAATTGCAAGTGAAATCAGTAAATATATTGAGACAAATGAAAATGAGAACACAACATATCAAAACTTATGGGATACAGCAAAGGCAGTCTTGAGAGGGAAATTTATAGCCCTAAATGCCTATATTAAGAAACAAGAAAGAGCTAAACTCAAAGATTTAACTGAACAATTTGAGAAACTAGAGAAAGAACAGCAAACCAATCCCAAAGCAAAGAGAAGGAAAGAAATAATAAAGATTAGAGTGGAAATAAATGAAAATGAGAACAAAAAAGCAATAGAGAAAATCAACAAAACCAAAAGCTGGTTCTTTGAGAAGATCAATAAAATTGACAAACCCCTCACTAGACTAACAAAGAAAAAAAGAGAGAAAATGCAAATAAATACAATCAGAAATGAAAGGGGGGAAATTACAAATGACCTCACAGAAATAAAAAGAATCATAAGAGGATATTATGAGAAACTATATGCCAACAAACTAGACAACCTGGATGAAGTGGACAAATTTCTAGAAACTCATAACCAACCTACACTGACACAACAAGAAATACAAGAACTTAACAAACCAATCACAATTAAGGAGATTGAATCCGTCATCAAAAATCTCCCAGCAAAGAAAAGTCCAGGAGCAGATGGCTTCACAGGTGAGTTCTACCAAGCATTTCTAAAAGAATTAACACCAATCCTGTTTAAACTCTTCCAAAAAATTGAAGAGGACGGAAAATCACCCAATACATTTTATGAAGCCAACATCACCCTAATACCAAAGCCAGATAAAGATTCCACAAGAAAAGAAAATTACAGACCAATCTCTCTCATGAACATAGATGCAAAAATTCTCAACAAAATACTTGCAAATCGAATCCAACAGCATATCAAAAGACTTATACATCACGACCAAGTGGGATTTATTCCTGGTATGCAAGGCTGGTTCAACATAAGAAAATCAATCAGTGTAATACACCACATTAACAAGTTGAAGGAAAAAAACCACATGATCATCTCAGTAGAGGCAGAAAAGGCATTCGACAAAATCCAACATCCTTTTTTGATAAAAATACTTCAAAAGATAGGAATAAAAGGAAAATTCCTCAATATGATAAAAGGCATATATGAAAAACCCACAGCCAACATCATACTCAATGTGGAAAGGTTGAAAGCTTTCCCTCTAAGATCAGGAACAAGACAAGGTTGCCCACTGTCACCATTGTTATTCAACATTGTACTAGAAGTTCTAGTGAGAGCAATTAGACAAGACCAAAAAATTAATGGCGTCCAAATAGGAAAAGAGGAAGTAAAACTCTCACTGTTTGTGGATGACATGATCCTGTATTTAGAAAATCCTGCAGTATCCACAACAAAGCTACTTGAATTAATAAATGAGTTCAGCAAAGTGGCAGGATATAAGATCAACACGCAAAATTCAGTAATGTTTTTGTACACTTGTACTGAACAATCTGAGGAGGAAATCAGGAGGAAAATTCCATTTTCAATAGCAACAAAAAGACTCAAATACCTAGGAGTTAATTTAACCAAGGAAATACAGGACCTATATGCAGAAAACTACAAAACAATGCTAAAAGAAATTTAAAAAGACCTAAACAAATGGAAAGACATTCCGTGTTCATGGATTGGAAGAATAAATATCGTGAAGATGTCAATCTTGCCCAAACTGATTTATAGATTCAATGCAATACCAATCAAAATCCCAACAGCTTACTTTACAGAATTAGAGAAGGCAATTACCAAATTCATCTGGAAGGGTAAGTGCACCCGAATAGCCGAAAGTATTCTAAAAAAGAAGAGCAATGTGGGAGGAATTTCACTGCCTGACCTTGAAACATACTACAAAGCTACAGTGGTCAAAACAGCATGGTACTGGCATAAAAATAGACATATCGATCAGTGGAATAGAATTGAGAATCCAGAAATAAACCCTCACCTATACAGTCAGCTGGTTTTTGACAAACCTACCAAGCCCACGCTGATGGGAAAAAACAGTCTCTTCAACAAATGGTGTTGGGAGAACTGGATATCTATAACCAAAAGAATGAAAGAGGACCCCTATCTCACCCCTATACAAGAATCAACTCAAAATGGATCAAAGATCTAAATATAAAAGCCAGGACCATAAAACTACTAGAAGAAAATGAAGGGAAACATCTTCAAGACCTTGTAGTAGGTGGTGGTTTCTTGGACTTCACACCCAAAGCACGTGCAACAAAAGAAAAAGTAGATAAATGGGACCTCCTCAAAATTAAACACTTTTGTACCTCACAGGACTTTGTCAGAAGGGTGAAAAGGCAGCCGACTCAATGGGAAAAAATATTTGGAAATCACATATCTGATAAGGGTTTAATATACAGGATATATAAAGAGATGTTACAGCTCAACAATAAAAAGACAAATGACCCAATTAAAAAATGGGCCATAGACCTGAATAGATATTTCTCCGAAGAAGAAATACAAATGGCAAAAAAACACATGAAGAAATGTTCAACATCACTCATGATTAGGGAAATCCAAATCAAAACTACAATGAGATACCATTTCACACCTATCAGAATGGCCACTATTAAAAAGACAGAGAACTACAAGTGTTGGAGAGGATGTGGAGAGATAGGAACACTTCTTCACTGTTGGTGGGAATGCAGGATGGTACAACCACTATGGAGGACTGTTTGGCAGTTCCTAAAGAAGTTGAATATAGACTTGCCACGTGACCCTGCAATACCACTACTGGGTATATACCCAGAAGAACTGAGAGCAGTGACACGAACAGACATCTGCACACCAATGTTCATAGCCACATTATTCATCATTGCCAAAAGTTGGAAACAACCCAGGTGTCCATCAACAGATGAATTGATAAACAAATTGTGGTCTATTCACACGATGGAATATTACGCAGCTGTAAGAAGAAATGAAGTCATAAAGCATATGGCAACATGGATGAATCTGGAGGACATTATGTTGAGTGAAGCAAGCCAGACACAAAAGGACAAATACTGTATGAATGCATTACTATGAACCCAATATATAGTGTAATATATTGTTTGATTCACACACACAAAAAAACAAAAAAACAACAAAAAATGTACATGTATCCATTGCATTTAATTGAGAAATGTATATATTTATTCATCTGTGTTTACTTTTTAGTTTTTTATTGCTTATGTTTTCAATTATTAAATTTACAAAATAAAGTTAAAAACAAAACAAAACAAAACAAAAAAACAGTACTTTGGCTATCTTGAAAATATAGATTTAAAATTTCGCCTATAAATAAAGAAGCAAATGCAGTGTTTACCTCCCTTTTTAGCAGTACTTCCTCCTTCCCCTTGATTAGATTAAAATACAGCTATTTGTTCCATACAATAGGTCAAAAATTATAAGTCAATTTCCTCTAGATCCCTTTTCACCTTATTCTCAGAAGAGTTTGTAAGTGTGGGAACTGTATACACACACTCACAGACCCACACTGGAGCTCCTTTATATTTTTAAAGCGCAGTCGCATCAAGATGTTGGCGTTTTCAGGCCTCCATCCCATCTTTTACTGCTTCCTCTTAACCCTTTCTGTACATACTTAAAGATAAGGTAATGGAGAAAAAAAAAAAAAACTCCCAAGTATTTCTCATTGGCTTTGAAGTGAGGTAGAAATAAGTTTCTATCCTAGCTCAGCCCTTACTAGCTCTTGGAGAATGAAAACTTTCTGAACATCAACTTGCTTGTCAGTTAAATAAGGAAGATGTGCAGAAGGTCTGTACATATGCGTGCCTGCTTAATGAATGATGGCCAGGTATGATAAGGAAGTTAGGAGGCCAGAGAGCATTTAGACTTCAATACTTCTGTCTACGCAGACTCAGGCTGATGCCCTAGAGCCTTGTTTTCCTAAAACACATGCAGTGCCTTGAGGGAAATGGGTTAATGGCAAGTCTTCTAACAGTTCTTCAGCATTAAAATGTCTTTCTTCCCACATCTCTTTTTCCATTTTGTTCTTGACAAATACCACCTCCCAAGTGATGAGTAAGTAACACATGGTCTATGAAAGAGCAGACTCTCCTTTTCTCTCACCACTACATTTCTCTGGAGGAGCTGAGAAAAAACTGGTGTTTTCAGAAAGAGTAATTAATGTTGAGACACAGCCACTGCTTCAATCACCTGCATATCAATCAACTTTTGCAAGGCCAGAGTTCAATTAATTGATGACACCCTGGAGACACCCAACGCAGTTAACAAGTCTCTAGAACTTAGTGGAAAAATAAGCTGCAAGACCCAATCGCCCGTAAATTCCTCATTGCTGGCTTCTATCGCTAACTTATTCTTATATGCTGAATACTCCTTTATTAATAAATACCAAGCAGAGGAAAACATAGAAATCAAGCACTGAAAGGTCATAGCATTTCAAAATGAGGCATTAGAACATAATACTTTCTGTGTGACCATTAACAAATACTATTTTGATTAAAATTCTACAACATTATCCATGACTAAGAGAAAGCTTGTCTATCTGGATTGTTTCAAAAAGTAACACCCTTCTGGCCAGCACACATTTCAGCTGTTTTTCACAAGAGAAGCAAGTTGATGTTCAAGTTCTTAACTGTGATTTGTTGAAATAGTAGATCCCAATGGGGAGTGTATGATGGCTTCAGGTATTATGCAGAGGCAGTAGCCCAGAGAAGGTGTAGGGTGACAGGAGTGATGTGAGATGAGGTTATTTATGCCACTTGGTGGGGAAAGGGAAACTGGTAAACCCATGCTGTCCTCTGGCCTTGAGTCAGAAGCTGAATTCTAAGCACCTTGGATAGGCCTCCCTTTTCAACAGTCTGTCTGGAAACCTCCAAGTAGTCCGGTTATGCTCCCTTTAGAAGAGAAGGGCCAAAAGATGGTAGTCATGTCTATCTGTAAGAGAAATTGCAGATGATAATTTTGGAGGAAGAGAAGAACCAACTCAGTGTTTGTGTCCCAGGAACAAGTTCGTATTGCTTCTTTCTTTTCTACTAGACTGACCAGCATCTTCAGGCAGTAACTGTAACTAGGCATGCCATAGTAACCATGCATACTTAATGGCATAGTCTCCATTTCTCTATCCAGAGGGAAACTGGGGAGTCTTCTTTTTGACCCCTCATCCTCTAACCTGCACAGAATTCAACATACTGCTTCTCCGGCTCTTAAATATTTTGCTTATTGTTCTATATGATATTTTTCTGTCTGGATCTCACCTGTTATGATGTAAGCTCCCTGACGTCATAGTTAAGTCTTTTCTATTCTGAATTTAACCAAGTGCTCAGAGTCATAAACAGTGGCTTATTATCAGTTTCTCTGGCAATTTTTCAAGGTCTACATACAGGTAGCATATTTTATTTTTCAATTTGTTTTTAATTCTATGCTTAGTTTAGAAGAGAATACTCTTCAGAGAATCATTTGGCCTGTCATAAATTTTGGAGTCACACTTTCATGTAAATAAAACCAATTTTTCTAATCCCCCAACGAAGTAAGCCCAAGTACAGTATGTACAATATGCTTCAGCTTACACTGAAATATATAAATATTTCTGTGTCTCATAAAAAAACAATGTTAGCATATTGTAAGCTGTTTGGAATTGACATGATTCATTTTTGCTTTAGTCTTTCATTTAGAGGCAGATTCCTGAAAAATGCAACTGTGACAAGACACCTTTTATGAATCAAAGTCATGAGGTCACAAATTGGAGTTGTGAAATCCAATAAGAGGTCAAATGTGAGGGGCAAGCCATATGCTGACTCTTCACAACAAAGTGGGGCCCACAAGGGCTTTCAGGGTTCCATTCCATGCTCTTATCCCAGACCCCACCAGAAACTTTCTTCAGGACCAAGTTGCAACCAGTTAATTTCATTTGTCATCTTTAGAACATACATTTTATGAGTTTAATGGAATTAAAACTTACTTTTACCATTTTTTCCCTTCATTAGTAAGCTTGAATATATTTAACACACACTGACTTATATAACTGCTGGTTTACTTTTTACTAAAAGGACTTTTGAAAGGCTATATACCACTTTGCCACTTTTCAGATTATTTTTCTTAGTATAACATCTTTTTTACTCCAAACCAACTAAATAAACACGCTATAAGAGTCATTTATTGGCATTATGGCTTCAAGGGCCTATTCACCAATCTACCTGACAATAGCAGTTTCTAATCAGGGAATAGTATATGGAACAAATTTGAATTATGCAAAATGTATGGTGAAACCAAAATGTGCTGCTTAACAAACATTCATCCCATGAGAGGGATAAAAATGTGGCATCTTATATGATTCTTCCATTCATTGTGCCATGTGGGTTACTTGCAGGTGTTTCCAAGCTCTCCTTAGCTTAGAGTTTATTTTATACTAAAGGTGTGTTTCTGTGTGCATCCACACTTTTGGGTAGTCTCCTTCCACATTAATGGAAACTGGCTATGTGATTTGCTTTGGTCAGTAGGAAGTGTCAAATGTGATGCAAGCAGAGGCTAGTAAAGTGCCTGTGTGTTGTGGCTTGTCTCTCTTGCTGCTCTTTGGGTCCTGAGATCACTATGTGAACAAGATCAGGCCTCCCGAAGGATGAGGGACACATGAAGCAGAGAGAAGCCATCCTAGCTGAGGCCTCCTGGACCAGTGGATCTCAAAGTAAAGGTCTTGGACCAGCACTAGCAGCAACCCCTGGGAGCTTATTTACACACAAATTCTCAGGCGTCACTCCAGTCCCACTAAATCAAACTCTGGAAGTGAGGCCCAGAAATCTGTGTTTTAATAAATTCTTAGGCAATCCTGATACACGCTCATGTTAGAAAACCACTACTCTAGGCCAACAAGCCTGCCAATTGCCGAACACGTGAGGGAGGCTGCCTAGATCAGGAGCAGGGGAGGAACACAGACACACTCAATTTGCTTACATTCTGTGCATGGCTGCTTTCACATTACAATGGCAGAATGGAGTAGTTGCAACAGAGACTATGAGGCCTGCAGAGCCTAAAATATTTACTGGCCCTGTAGGGAAAACGTTTGCCAACTCCTGTCACAGACCAAGCAGTTGTAGCTGAGTTACTGGCTAATAACAGAGATCAGCCAAGCTATCCTGGACCCCAAATAAGCAGCTCTACAGCCCAAGAGAATCAAGAGAAATAATAAATGTGGTTTTTTTGTAAGTTATTAAAATATGGGGTGTTTCTGTCTACAGCAGAACATGCAATTTGAGCACTAGATGACTGTTAGCTCAAAAATGGTGGCCTATGAACATCGGTGAGCAAATGTCAGTTTATGTCTTTGCTTTCAGTTCTTCTGGATATATTTCTAGTAATGGGATTGCTAGATCATATGGCAGTTCTATATTCAGCTTCTTGAGGTACTGCCAAACTGTCTTCCACAAGGGTGCACCATTCTACATTCCCACCAACAGTGAGGAAGTGTTCCTATTTCTCCACATCCTCTCCAGCACTTGTAGTTTTCTGATAATGGCCATTCTGTAAGGTGTGAAATGGTATCTCATTGTAGTTTTGATCTGCATTTCCTTAATAGCTAGTGATGGTGAACATTTTTTCATGTGCTTTTTGGCCATTTGCTTTTCCTTTTTTGAGCAATGTCTATTTTAGTCTTTTGCCCATTTTGAGTTAATTTTTGAATAAGGTGTAAGATAGGGGTTCTCTTTCTTTCTTTTGGATATGGCTATCCGGTTCTCCCAGCACCATTTGTTGAATAGACCGTTCTGGCCCAGCTGGTTGGGCTTGGCAGCCTTGTCAAAAATCACTTGACCATAGATGTGAGGATCTATTTCTGAGTTCTCTATTTGGTTCCATTGGTCAATGTGTCTGTCTGTCTATATGCCAGTACAATGCTGTTTTTACCACTGTAGCTAAGTAATATGCTTTAAAGTCAGGAAGTGAGAGTCCTCCAACTTTATTCTTCTTTTTAAAGACATTTTTGGCTATTCAGGGCCAGTTATGCTTCCAAGTAAATTTGGTAATTGGTTTTTCCATTTCTGCAAAAAAAAAAAAAAAAAAAAAAAAAGACTTGGAATTTTTATCAGGATTGCATTGAATCTGTAAATCAGTTTGGGTAGAACTGACATCTTCACAATATTTAGTCTTTCAATACATGAACATGGAATATCCTCCCATTTATTTAGGTCTTCTTTGGTTTCTTTTAACAATGCTTTCTAGTTTTCTGAAAATAGGTCTTTTATGTCCTTGGTTAAGTTTTTTCTAAATATTTTATTCTTTTAGTGACTGTTATAAATGGACTTTTTTTCTGACTTCTTCCTCAGATTGCTCATCAATAGTGTAAAGAAATGCTACTGATTTTTGCTTATTAATCTTGTATCCTGCCAGTTTGCTGAACTTGTCTGTTAGTTCTAGAAGCTTTATTGTGAATTTTTTGGGATTTTCTAGATATAGGATTATATCATCTGTAAATAGTGAAAGTTTTATTTCTTCCTTTCTTATTTATGTACCTTTAATTTCTTTTTCTTGCCTAATTGTTCTAACTAGAACTTATAGCACAATATTGAATAGCAGCATTTTTCACAATTGCTAAAATATGGAAACAGCCCAAGTGTCCATCAACCAATGAATGGATAAACAAAGTGTGGTATATATATATGATGGAATACTATTCAGCTGTAAGAAGAAATTAAATTGGGATGCATATGACCACATGGATGAACCTTGAGTACATTATGTTGAGTGAAATAAGTCAAACACAAAAGGACAAATATTGTATGTTCTCACTAATATAAACTAAATATGATAAATAAACTCATGGAGGTAAACTCTAGAGAACTAGGAGATAGAATGTGGGGTGAAAAGGGAGCTGATGCTTAATGTATGTAGAATTTTTAATAAGGTTTATTGTAAAAGTATGGAAATGAATAGAGTTAGTTATAATGAGTATAACTAACACTGCTGATTCATAAATGTGATTGTGGCTGAAAGGGGTAGTCTGTAGATATAAATGTCAATTGAAAGGAAGCTGGAGAATAATCTAGGGAATGTATAACATAATGATTTCAGTGGTGGATGAAGAGTGTGGTATAAATATAAGAATGTTCTTTTACAAAGTGTTAATAATGTGGTGATACATGGGAAAATTACAACTAATGTCACTTATGGACAATAGCGATAATATCATAATATTTTTGCAGCAATGTCGAAGAAGATATATCAATTCTAAGGGATAAAAATGGGAGTATAAGGAGGGTATGGGATTTTTCCTTTTAGAGTAATGAAAACATTCTAAAATTGACTGAGGTGATGACAGCACAGTTCTGTGATGAAAATGAGAGACACTGAGTATACACTTCGAATGGATTGTACAAAGCATGGAACTGTACAACACCGACAATCCAGTGGTGGAAGAAGGACTGTGGTTAACAGAACAAATATGAGAACAGTCTTTCATGAACTGTAACAATATATAATAGTAATATAAGGTATTAATAATTGGGTGGGTTGGGGGGAAAATACACCAAATATAAGATATGGGCTATGGTTAGTTCAGTTTGTAACAAAGGTTTTACAACAATGCAAGATGTTAGTTGTGGGGTCATATTTGGGAGCCCTGTATGATGACATGCTTGTTCATTTTGTAATTTCACAACTTTTTTTAAACACTTAACTGTTTATGTATATACATGTATACACCATATACTTCAATAACATTTTATATTTAAAAAATGAGTGCCTGTCTGAAAGTCGATCATTAACTGTTCTCTACCTTCCAGAGAATGACTTTCTCACACATATCCTCCAGGTGCCGTGCCCACCCTCAAGGCTTCTCTTCCTCCTTTGGCTAGTATAGTAAACCTTCATTACATTACATTTTATGTTCAAATTGTATTTATTTACATTTAAATTGTCATTACTTAAACTTGTTTTCCTTGCTCATTTGATAGATTTTGGTACCTGTGAAAATCCTTTGAGTATCTTGTTTGGGATGGAACAAACATTTTTCCCATTAAAATTAATGAAAATATTTTTGTAATTCAATGACTTGTACTTAGCAGTAGGGTTTGCAGAAATAAGTAAAGTTATTAAAATATATGATATCTGGAAAGAAATATAAGAAGATGTTTGTGGTTATATCTGTTTGTAGGATTACGGACGCTATGCTAATGCTCAAACTCCTGATTTGTTCTCGTAATATGGAAATATGTAAGGATGCTTTGATTGTTTGCATGTTTGTGTACTTTATTTTTCCATTTTAAAAATAAAGAATATGTATCATTTTGAAATCAGATCCCCTCCAACAGATACTATTCACTTGTGTCATTTAATTTTTGCTTTGACTAAGTCATGTTCTATATCCCCCAAATAGTACACATAAAATTTTAAATGACTAATGCCCCCAGATTTTATCTTTACTGCCTTATTATTTATTGAATTTGGTGTGTGTGTGGTGGGAGAAGCCTAATTTGAAATATAAATTAGATAATTCCAAGTTAATTTCAGTCACAAGGTAGACACCAGAAAGTACTGGCTCTTTAATTTGGCAAGTATATATGACAGTGAATGAAATGCCAACCTAGGGAGAAAATGAAAAGAAAATATATTCCCTGGTTGGTAGTGTTGTCTAGTTCCAAAGAAAAATGGGAAATGAGGAAATAGGTTTGAGAGGGATAAGAGGGTCATAAAGAAGGACATTGGGAGGAGAAGAGAAGGTTCAAGAGCATTGCCAAAGGAGCATGAAAATTCTCCTTTTCTATACTTTTTTTTTTTAAAGATTTTTTATTTATTTATTCATTTATCCCCCCCCCTTGCTGCTTGTGCTCGCTGGTCAGATAACCATGCCGTGCGGGCCGGCTTGCCTTCACCAGGAGGCCCCGGGAACCAAACCCGGGGCCTCCCATATGGTAAACGGGAGCCCTACTGATTGAGCCACAGCCGCTTCCCTTCTATACTCTTTTAAACTTATATTAGACCACCATCTATCTGGTATTGTTTAGATAAAGAACATACTAGAGGCAGAGGAATGGACAAAATGACTTGCTGAACTTTCCAGCCTTATGATTCTGTGAAAATAAACCAGGAATTTGAACATTAACAAGTAAATTTCCATTTGTTTCATGTTAAATAGAGTGTGGCTGGGGTACATTCCCACTTATCCACAGACCCTGCAGAGCGTTCAGCAAGGCAGCTTCTGTTTGCAAGCATTACTGGGTAGATCACTGATTGCATCAGCCAGCACCGCTCAAATGAGCCACGAATCTAATCAGTTGGCACCAGCTTGTTTCAGTAAGTCCATCTAGACCTTGTAAATTCTGGCAACAATAAATGTGCTATATCGGTTTAATGCTAGAGGTTTTATGAAAACACATTCTCTACCACTTTTTAAGTATATGAAAAGTGGAAAAGAAACCTTAAATTTTCAACTAAATTAGAAAAATATAAGTTGTTTGTTCAGAGGCCTATAATAGAAGACCAGTCTACCTCTACTTTGGCAAGGCTATAGGATTTTTATGAGGCAGAAGATCTCATAAGTTTGCTAGTACCCCAGATGTGGATGCTTGGGCTTGACTCAGAGAGAAATGCCTGGAATGGTTCCAAATCCCAAGCTGGGGAAATAGCGAGAATTGCTTTCTCCTGACTATGTTCAGTGTTTTTAGTATAAATCACTTATCAGCCAGAGGTCCTTCCTTGTAACTTACGTACTAAGGTATTTTTTGGGGAAAAAATAGTAATGGGAAAAATGAAATAATCTGTTTTGTAAAGCTCTGGTATTCAAAGCTCTTTGGGAGAAAATTGCCAATGATTTTCACCACCCAAGAAGAGACTAACAAACCAGTCCATTAGACCTTAAGATCTTACATCCTTTGAGCTGAGTTGACAGCTGTCACTTACATACAGAATCTCATATTGCCACAATATCTCCAGAGTTATCACTATGTATGAAAATAAACTCCAAGCTGGAAGGGTTTGCTTGATTAACAATAATATTTCAGGGCCTCATACTAGCGTGAAATTACCCAGGACTGTTCCAAAAACACCCTAGACACTCCCCTTCTCTTTCTGGAATATTCTTTCTCAGGCAATCTCTGGCAGCCACTTGGGCAAACATTGCCTGGGGTCTCTTTGGCCAGCAGGGGCCTGTCTCTTCGTTATTCTGATCTACAGACAAAGGTGGTTCTTTCTGAAATCATTTCAACTCTTCCTAAGAACTTAGACCCAATGGTAGAGTTCCTTGTGATGAATTTGATAAAATCTCATCAAAGTAATAGAAGGGCTAGTATATCAGACAGTGCTAACAGGTGTCTGGTAGACAGATCCCTATGCTTCTTGGGAGTCCATTGTTGCAGTGCCTGGACTCCACAATCTCTATCGGGTTATGCTGTGTCTCTTAAATGAAGGCAGAATTAGATATGCTGCTGACAGGAAGCATATGAGGATTCTGATCTCAGGCATGGCATCCAGGAAGTAACTCCCTGGAGGTGCTACACTGCTCTGGTATGGATGTCTCAGCTGAAGGCTGACATGAAACCAGCAGGTGTTAATCCACTCTGGCAAAACAAACCCCAGTGCCAGCTCTCGTTCAAATTGTGTGCTGAAAAGTCTACTGTGATGTGGTTCTAATAAACTTCATAGGATCACTCTGTTATTTGAGCTGTCAAGAATGTAAGGAATTATCTCAGGAGGATGGAAAAACTGAGGCTCTGAGAAAGTGAAAGTTCATGCAGGGCTAGTTCTAGAAGAAGGCGCTCCAAGTCCAGTTCTCTTTAATATACCACACTGCCTCTATCATGGATGGAGAGTAGAACTATGACCTAGTTGGACATGGGGTCTGCATAATCATAAAGTTGTTTATTAAGCACCTAATATATGCAAGACACTTTGTTAGCAGAGAGTATAAGAATCAGTCTCAGGGGGGACGGATATGGCTCAAATGGTTGGGCGTCCGTCTCCCATATGGAGGGACCCGGGTTTGATACCCGGGACCTCCAGGTAAAAAAAAAAAAAAAAAAAAAAAAAAGAATCAGTCTCAGTTCTCACAGAGATGAACTAGAGGATGATGGCTAATAATGGTGGAGGTTGGAGTGGAAACTGGAATAGCATCAGGAAGTAAGGAGTATCAGTGATCTCTTAGTATGTGAAAGCACGTTGCTCTCAAGCAGAGAGAGGGCACCTTGAGCTTGAATTTCAAACGTATAATAGTAGGTGTCCATAAAACGTTATGATTTTAGCTCTTTGTTTCAGTCTTGCCTTTACTTTTGAGAAAAATTCTCTCTGAGGACTATGGTGGCAGAGAAAGAGTGATTATTGATTCATTTACTGGATAACATTTTGCAATTGCCAGTTCACATTTGAGTAACTTAAGAACAGGAAAATATAACAAATCTTAAATCATCCAAATTAATTTCTAAGAAATTTGTTAATAGAGTATCCAAAGTTATTGGCTTTTTGCAATTAATTTCCTCTGCTTTTAATAACTTAAAAATCCTTCAAAACCTTACCCTGCTCAAGGTGACAGAGTGAGAAGCTTCAGAGCTCTGTCCTCCCACCTCCCCCATAAAAGCTTTGAACACCCAGCAAAAACTAACAAGCATTTTTCTCAAAGCTCCAGAAAACAGCTAAAGGATTGCACTAACTACCGGCCCACACTTCCATGTGGGTCCCTAGTCCTGGTTCCCGAGGAAATAGAGTAACACTCATGAACAATGGGACCATGTTCGTCTGGCCCAGTCTGTCTGATGGTGGTCTGAGGGACTCGCTGTCCCTGAACTTGTCCTGTGTGTAGAAGGCAGCTGTTTTAGTTCGCCAAAGGGATGTCCATGCTAAGTACCAGAAATCTGTTGGCTTTTATAATGAGGATTTATTTGGGGTAAAAGCATACAGTTCCAAGGCCATGAAATGTCCAAATCGAGGCATCAGCAGAGATGCTTTCTCATCAGTCAGTTTCTGTTGATCCCGGTGTGTTGCCACGTGGTGAAGCAAGATGACTGCCAATCTCTGTGAGGTTTCAGCCTCTCCCCCAGGCTCACCATCTCCTCTTTAGCTGCTCCGTTGACCCAGCCTCTTGGGGCCTCATGCTTAAGTGATTCTGTAGCCTGCTTTCTCCTGGCATAGGGCTTCTGTCCTTGCAGCTCAGCTGTAGGCAAAAGTGGAGTCTTTTCTCTCAAATAACAGTTACTCTCTCTGTCTGTCTATGTGAGTCCCTTTATATCACACCCACAAAGGGGTGGGGACTCAATTTGAATCATGCCTCACTGACATAGTCCAATCAAAAGCCCCAAAGCAATCCTATCAAGTAATCCAATCAAAGTCCCCTCAACTGAATTTAATGTAATCAAAGAATATCATACCCAGAGAAATAGATTAGTTTACATAATCTTTTTCTTTTTGAGATTCATAAAATAATCTCGAACTATCACAGCAGCTCACAGAGCTCTCCTACAGAATGCTGTGGGAGAGCAGTCAAGTGATTGCCTGGCACAAGGGATTGCTGGCTGTAAGATATACAATGCAATGCCTGAGACAGTGAAAAAGCTGTTTCCTAGGGAGAGGGGTCATTCATATCCTGGGGAATTCATAGGGCCCAAACACCCTGCCCAAGACAAGATGCATGAGCAGAAAGGATCAGGGAGGCCCCTATCCTTTCACCTGGAGCTATTCTTGAAACTCATATATGGTTAAACAGTGAAGGAAAATACATAAGTCAATCTGCAAAGACTGGGAAAGATATTTTCTTTTTTCCTTAATTTTTTTTTTTTTTCTTTGTTAGCTCCTGGCATTCAAGGAAAACTGTCATAACACTAACTGGATATAAGCTTAAGGAACAGATGCTTGAGAGTCTAAATTCCAGTGATAACACATTAAAATATCAAAGTGTCTAGGTTTCAATAAAAGATTGTAAAATATACAAAGAAACAGGAAGTGATGGCCTAGGCAAAGGAGAAAATTAAAGCAATAGAAATCATCAATGAGGAAGACTAGAACTGGGACATTTTGACAGAGACTTTAAAACAATGGTCCTAAATAAACTTAAATAGACCCACACCCTACCCTCAAGATATAATCAAACTGTCCAATGTCATAGATAGGGAATTCTGGAAGCCACAAGATAGAAGAAATGTGTCACATTCAAGGGAATCTCAATAAGATTAAGTTCCAATTTCTCATTGGAAACCATGGAGGCAAGAAGGCAGTGGGAAGACATATTTACAACGCTGAAAGCAAAACATTTCCAATCAAGAATTCTGTCAGCAGCAAAACTGTCTTTGAAAAAATGAGGAAGGGATTAAGACATTCCCAGTAAAACAAAAGTTGAGGGAGCTCATCACCACTAGACCAGCCCGATAAGAAATGCTAAGAGAGTTCTTCAGGTTGAAAGGAAAGCACACCAGAAAATGGACTGAAGCCACCTGAACAAATAAAGATCTCCAGAAAAGAAAATGACATGGGTAAAATATACATACCAGTATTATTGTAATTTTTAAATTTGTAACTCCACATTTTACTTCCTACATGATCTAAAAGGCAAATGCATAAAATGTAATGACTAATCAGTGGTTTTGAACTCAATTTATAATTATGTAATTTGTGACAAGAGCTACACAAAGGTGGGGGGACAGAGGAATATAGGAACATAGTTTATGTATGGCAATTGAAGTTAAATTGGTATCAAAGTAAAGGAGATTGTTATAGACTTAGGATGTTAAATTTAACCACAAAGAAAATATCAGAGAATATGCAAATTCATGGATCGAGAAAGTAGAGTACAGGTTACCAGGGGTTGGCAACAGAGGCAATGGGGAGTTAATGAAAAATAAGTGTAGGGTTTCTGTTTGGGGTGAAGGAAAAGTTCTGGTAATGGATGGTGGGGGAGGCTACTGTAACATTGTGAATGTGATTAATCCCACTGAATGATGTTTTTGGGAGGGATTGAGATGGGGAGATTTATGTTGTATATATATTTCCACAATGAAGTAAAAAGAAAGGGAAGGAAGGGAAGGAAGGGAAGAAGGAAACAATGAAAGAAGGAAGGAAGGGAGGAAAGAAGGAAAGAAAGAAACTAAAGAGATAATGACAATTAAATGTAATACATGATCATGGATGGGCTCTAAGAATGAAGGGAAAAGGCTTAAAAAGACATTATTGGGGACATAAAAATCAATGTTATGTTTCTTGAACTTGATAGCTGCACTTAAGGTGATTGCATAAGTGAATATTCTTGTTTGCAAGAAATGTACATGGAAGTACTGTGAGTTCAAGGAGTATGATGTTTGAAACTGCTCTCACGTGTCTAGAAGATAAATAGCCTGAAAGACAGAGATACACACACAGATGAATGATAGAATGACATGGCAAAGGTGGTAAAATGTTAATATTGGTGAACCTGGACTGGGTCAAGGAGACATTTCATATAAATGACTATTTGTTACAAAGTGAAAATGGCTTTTATGTAAATAGGTATTTTTTACAATATTGCTCCCTGCCATGGCTGCTATATACAGCTGATCAAGCTGCACACTGAACAATTCTACAGGCATCCCTGGAGGTGTACAATGCTGCAGTCCTATAAGCTATTCATAAAATTCAAATGACTCTATTGACTCCTAATTTGCAATTAGTTTTGTCAAGAGGAGGATCAAAGAAGAGATGCAAATAGTTACATCTTAATAAATTATAAAGGGCTCTTTCCAGACTATCTCTTGTCATTCCTCTCCTCTAACCTACATGTGTTGTACAGAATGACCAGGGCAGGGCAAGGTGATGCGCTGCACAGGTATATTGTTTAGGGTTGACCAGAAAAGTTATGGTAGCTGGTGAAGAACTCTATGGAAGACAACAGCCCCTGCATCTGGTGTTGGCCTGAGGTGACTACAGACTGGCAGGTCCAGCTGTAGGGATGAGAAATTGGTCATATAATGGAGGAGAGCAAAGACAAACTGGAACCTATGAGGACAAACTAGTACTCCAAGGCAAATTGGAACCAGCACCTGTCTTTCACTACTTGTAACCTCGACTCCTGGAAAACTTTCAGAAGCAGCCAGTGCCCATCATTGTGAAGCTGAGTATGCATCTGGTCCAGGACCTGGAGAAATTGAAAGAGGAGATCCAGTGGGAGAATTTCAGGCTTGGCTGCTGCTAAAGGACCATAGCAGGAACCAGCAAGCTGACAACGGGGGTGGGGGACATGGTGGCAGAGATTCAATGGTGCCTGGTGCTCTACACCAACCTTCAGGGTGTAATGGCTACTTCACTTTTTGTCTTCCAAAGCTCATGCAAATTTCTCTTGTGGCCAAATTTAATGAGTAACCACATAGGGTAAGAATTTTGGAGATGTAATTCCAGCTAAGCTGAGTTGACACAGTATAAAACCACCACCACAGACTGGGAAACTCTTGTGAAGACAAAGTGATTCACTTTATAATTTTGGGTGGAAAGGTCAAAGATGGGTGGCATACATATAAATATGCAAACTTGCTGTTCTCACTGAGTCAGTCACATTGAAATGATAATTGGTTTGCTTGAATAGATGTCATTGTTAACATTTATTTTAAAAGGTGCTTATATATATGCCAGTTCACCTTTAAAAACTGAGCCAGAGCTATTGATGAAATGATGTTCTCTAGATTCATAATTCTATACTAAAATCAAATTAATAAAGAAATATCAAAAATTCATCGACCATTCTCCATTCGTTCATTCAGTAGACACTTATTGATCCACCATTGTGCCACATTCTAAGGCTACAAAGATGACTGCAACACATACCCATCCTCTCCAAATGGAGAAGCCATCCATCATTGCATGCTGCCTGAGAGGGGCTCCACTGGAGTCAGCACTGAGTACTGTAGGAGAATCTGGGGGAGCTGTTATAGAGCAGGGATTCTTTTTTTTTTTTTTTTTTGATAATGCAAATCAATGGAATTTTAATAAATCCTGCATTAATATTTTAATCCCCAAAAGATAACTTTTCATATTTTTCTTGAAGGTTGTCCAAAAAAAAGTTAACACCTACAGAAGGCAATCCAATTCTTTTACAACTTATTTGAGGTGTTCTACCAAGAACAATTTTCTTAAATCTCAGGCACAACAAATAGAGCAGGGATTCTTAACAAGGGGTGCATGAGCTTAATTTAAATTAAAAAAAAAAAAAAAACATTCTTGTTGGAACGTGTTGCTGTGGGTGTATATTTGATATATTTATTAAATAATACACCGTAGAGTGTGGACTTAATAACGGGTCCATGGTTTCCACCTGACTGGCAAAGGGGTCTGTGGAACAAAGCAAGTTAAGAACCCCTGCTCTAGAGAGATGAATCAGAACTTCTCAAATCAGATATTTGTAGAGAAACAGGATTTTTATTTTGAGATGACCATTAAAGGCCAGTCATTGAGGCTGTGATGGGCATGAACTTGAAATTCCCACTAATTGTTTCTCCCCTACCATCTTTAGAATGCACTCAGGAAGGGGACACACTTACTGACACCACTGGAGAGAGCAAAGAAAATAAAAGAAGAAACTTCTGTTCTTCCTTACAGACAATAATCATCACAAAAGAGTGGTTGATGTATTACCCTTTGGAGATTCAGATTTGATGTTCTGAGTCAGGCAATTCCTAAAAGTGATCATCAAATTACCTAATGGCTGTAATAAAAATAATAAAGACCCATTGACTGATTTAGGCCAAGCATCAAAGGGTGTCACATAATTATGGGACCATCCACAGTCCAGGATCTGGTCCTCAGCTTTGCAGTTTGAAGGTATGGCTTTATCATTTCTAGGATAGTGATCAGGCACTCAGAAATTGATTTATGTCTGAAGATATAAAGTTTGAGTGATAAGCCCAATATTTAATTATAAATCTGAAGGTCTCTTGAGCTTCAAATAAGAGTAAATGGAATCGGATGTTCTTTAAAGGTATTTCTATCAATATTGCTGAGTTATACTTCTTTACTATAGAAGCATTTGTTTTTATCTAAAAAATATTTGATGGGTCATTTGAAAACAGTTTTCCCCCACCTATCCACCCTAACCTCCCTCCTCAATTGTGAATTACAAAAAAGAATTGTTGTATGTAAGTCTATTTGTTTTCCCCAGGGATGGTATTGGGTTCTATCCCACTTGCAGGCTTAAGACTTTGCCAACAGAGGAATTTTCATCTGATGTCTGAGAGTGAGGAGGGGGTAATAGAAGTTTGAAGAGAGTGGACAAGTTTTTAAATTGCCGTTGTGGAGAATGGAGTGTGAGCTGATCAGGGAAATGGTAGGATGGCTGAGGAGGATTGGGTCCTAGCTGGTGATCATGAACTTGCCCAACTTCCCTGAGAAGCTCTCCATATGTGCCCACAGGTGCCACAGAGAAGGCGGGAAAGGTTGTGGGACTCCCCCAGGGCTGGGCACTATAGGCAAGCAGATCCAGGGGGATGAAGGATGGTTGGGTGCCCTGCTCCAAAGCCCAGATAAACCTTATCTGCCCAACTCTAAGGAGTTAATTAATCTAAACAAACATTAAACTCCAAAATAAAACTTCTTTTTTCACTCAACCCTGGACAAATTTTAAATGCCCTTTCTTGGAATGAAGGAAAAGGGAAAACTAAATGTAAAGATTTCCAGCTGGGCTTTAAGTTTACTCATTTGCAAAACACTCGGATTTTGGAGAAAAAATGGTCTCATGTAAAATGATTTCTAATAGTCCTAACCATTTTGTGACTTAGACCTCCATAAGAATCTGAGGAAAACTGCATCCATGCCCACATTTACAGAAGTTTTCAAATGATTTGGAGATAAAGTTCAGGTTAAGAACCCATTAGATATTTTAATGATATTTGTTTGCATTTTTGCCCCTTAACATTGATTGTGCTTCACTGATTCCCTCTTGGGGAATAGCTTCTCTCCTATTTTGTGTCCTCTTGGTAGGAAAATAGAGCAAAGTACTCTCTCCTCCCCTAAACAAAAGACAGTCACATGATCCAAAGTAGATCAACCAGATTTTATTCCAATGTATGTTCAATCTGTAGCTGAGTTACAAAGTTGGTGAGGGAGGAGGCTGGAGGGTGAAGTGGCTAGAAGACAAATATTTCTGACAATTAGTAAAGAAAAATGTATACATATGAGATGGTTGAATAGTTCCTATTGACTAAAAGCCCAGAGCCCTTCTGTACTTGTCTTAGTTCCTATCCTATTTCTGAGTCTTATCCTCTGGACTTTCAAACTCTTTTGTGAACGCCCCCTATCTTTCCAATAAATTCAATCTTATATATTAGTTAGCCAAATTTGCTTACCAAAAAATAAACTAAAAGTATCAGGCCCAGCTCAAAATTATGTACCTCAGGAATGTAACTTTGATGGGAGGAAGGGCTATGATGATCTTTGCTCATTTGGAGGAATGATTTCTGATTTACTTGGCATATATAGCAAGAACTTAGTCCTCCTTAATTTAGCTCTTTGATAAGAACCATCTGGTATGTCTCAAAGTATATATTTCTTCTGCAAAGGTACATGCATATTCCTTGGTTTTCTAGTCCCAAAACAGCAGATTTCTCATTTTGATTTTATATCATTATATGATATAAACATTTTAGGATTTGAATGCAAGCTTTGGCAATGATTCTGATAAGGTTCCAACTACAGAAAAACTGGATTGGGAAGAACTTTCTCCTATGAGCAAAGGATGAACTTTTCATATTTTACTAGCCACAGACCAACTAAATAATTAATTGATAATACTTTTTTAGTTGGATTTTGGGACTGGTTTCAAGGTGGATATTCAATGTATTAGCTCTGAGTCTGATGATATACAAGATGAGAATGGCAAAATGCAAGATAGAAATGGTAGAGACATAGAAAAGACTTCTCTAATTTCTTTAGTTAACTAAGCCTTCTATCAAGCTTTCAGGTTTAATGGACACCAGAGGGTCAGTAAGAAGGCTGAAATGAGTGATGATTGCATCATGCATTAGCAGCATGTGTTGGGTAATCAGAAAGACAAGACTGTTGGGAAGACAAAAAGAGATTTACTAAAGAAGTAGACTATATATCTATATCTATCTTTGTCTATATCTATATATCTATATATCTATATGTATATCTATACCTATATCTATCTATATATTTTTAAGGTACTGGGCACAGGGGATTGAACCCAGGACCGCGTATATTGGAAGCCAGCACTCAAACACTGAGCCACATTGGCTTCCCTGAGTTGGTCTTTTCGTTTGTTTTGCTTGTTGTTTGTTTTTTTGTTTTTTTTTCAGGAGGCACCAGGAACCAAACCCGGGACCTCCAATGTGGCATGTGGGAGCTCAATCACTTGAGCCTCATCTGCTCCCCCCACTCAGTCATATTTATATAACTTTCTGATCTTGTCTCTACTTGTAATGAAATTTCAGTGATATTTTTGGTGAAGATGAGGGAAAAGAGAAAGTTTGCAAAAATGCCTGTTTTGTACTTCCTGGAATAAGAGAACTAGCATGAAGTAATAAGAATTATGAATCAGAAACAATCATTTTCTCATTCGATGGTTATTGAACATCTACCTCTGTACTCAGTTCCAGTGAGGAACTCAGCAATTAAGAAGTAAATAGTAATATTTGTGAATTTACAAAGCAAACATGCATATCATCACACATATATATGTAGTAAATATACAAATTTTACTATATACTTATTATTTCATGCATGTTCATGTATGAATGATATACTTCAATAAAATTTTATTTAAAAAAAGAAGTAAATAGACAATTGCAATGCAATATGGTAATGTGTGCTAGTGAAACACAGGTGCTGTGGGAGCTCAGGAGGGAGGGGTAGGACTCAGGTGCTCATAACTGAGATTTGAATGCTTCAGTCAGGTAGTGACATATGAGTCCAAATTATGGGAAAAGGCAGAGGGCAGGCACTACAAAGCTCCAGAGCAGGGGTTCTTAACCAGGGGCTCATGGACCCCCAAGGGGTCTGTGGAAAGATTTCAGGGGGTCCATGAGCTTGAATTGAAAATTCAAAAGAACATTATTCTTGTGAGGAGGTGTTGGTGTGGGTGTGAAATATTTATTAAATAATACACAGTATAGTGTGGGCTTAGTAAGGGGTCCTTGGTTTCACCTGACTGGCAAAGGGGTCTGTGGAACAAAAAAGGTTAAGAATACCTGCTCCAGGGATAAAGGACTGCTTCAAGAGTTCAGGGGAACTTCCAGGAGGGAGAAATGGATGGAGATTAAAGGCTAACATGCAGATGAAGGCAAAGAGGATGAATGGCAGTTCTCAAGCTTTACTATGCACGAAAATCTGGAGAGCTCATTTAAAATGCAGGTTCCTGGGTCCTGCTCCTAAAGATTCTGATCCAATAGGTCCTGGGGTAAAGTCAGGGAAGTAGTATTTTTAAGAAGCATCCCAAGAGATTCTGGTTCAGGTGGTGCCGTCTGACCTCACTTTGAGAATCTGCCTGATGCGGTAGTTCGTACTTACAGATCTTGCCTAGCACGGAAGTGAAATGGTATTACACAAATTTCTTCTGAAAGGATTCTTTCACCTTTATAAACTTCAAGTATTTCAAAGGAAACCCGTTGTGTTGGTGACCCAGGCTGCTGCCCAGCTCGTCCTCTCTGCGGCTCCCACCCTGCCCTGCCCTGGGGGAGCAGGCGCCGTGCAGGGCAGATGTGGGCTGCTCCCCCAGCAATGCGCACGCGTCCCATCCACAGGACAGCGAGCGTGACCCTTGTCCCAGAGAGTTCATTTCTCAGCTCACATTCCTCCCTCCCCCCGAAACCCTTTGTAACCTGTACGGAACATGTGAAAACCTCTTTGTGTGCAAAGTAAGCTAGCATCTTGGCTTTGATGGAAAATGGACCAGTGGAAGACATGCTGTGTCGCGGTAGCTCCCCAACAGCAAGGGAGGACCCTGAAGTACGATTTATAGTAACACCACTTTCTTCTGTAGTTTACAGACCTCCTTCCCTTAGCAGAGAGTTAAACATGTCTTATTAATCCTCGCGATTTTAGCACTTCCTTCCTCATGTAATAGTAACTTCTCTGAGGTTTCTTGTTAAGGCATATTGACAGACTACAGAATTTTGCTGGAGGCTTTCCCAGGGCTGTTCACTAATTACTCTGAGTGAGTAAACTTGCTCCAAGATCCATATATGTTTTTAAGTGTGTTTTTGAATGAATAAGTTCTGTATTTTCCAGACTTTTTTTTTTTTTTAATTTTTAATGAAACATTACAAACTCACACACACATACATGATGAGTATGATAAAATAAACCCTCTTGGACTCATTGCCAATTCAAGAATTATGAAGATTTTGCCATTTTACTTCTTTTGTTTCTTTTGTTTGTTTGGCTTTTGTTTTTGTGACTGCGATATTTGAAAACAAATCCCCTTCCGATGTCTTTTCATCCTTACATATGTTGAACATATCTCTAAAAAAATAAAAAAGAAGGTATTTTCTTCCCTAGAGTGCCATTATCAACCTTAACAATAATTCACTGATATCACCTAGTACCTGATCCATACTTAAATTTCCTAAAATGTCTCAAATGTCTTTTTATAAATGATTTAAAAAAAATCAAGACCAAATGAGATCTGCACAGTAACTTCATTTTAGTGAACGATTTTGGAGTTGGGCTTATGAAAGTATCCAATCAAATCATTAAGTGCTATTTTTCTCAAACAAGTACACAGTGCCACATTGGTTCCCGCTGATCTCCTTCTTCTCCCTTTCCTTCTCAAACCTTGGAAGCAAGAAAGTCAACTTCTTTTTCTCACACCACGTTGAATATCTTGTCTGTCACAGTTAAATGCTTCCCTTCTTGCCCAGTGAGGCTTAATTTTAAAGACAGGACTAACATGAAGTCAAGTTAAACCTACTTCTCAGCGATGCCCTGAATCTCACTCACGATTTGTACAATGAAAGTGGGTAGAGTTAGTTGAGAAGTTTGTTGTAGGCTCTGTTTTCTTTGAAGGAGCATATCTGCGATTTCCCACATACCCTCCTTCCACTTTGGTAAAATACAGTGATGGGGCAACAGAAACCTCAGGTTTGCTCTGTTAGGCTCTGTTCTCCTTGACGTGCCATTCTATTTAGACAGGACTACTTCAGCCAGTGTTCAGGGTGATACAACACAAAGAGTTTGGAGTCATTTGTCTGTGATTCAAATACTAATTCTGCCTTCACTATACTGTACTAGCAAATTACTTAATGTCTGAACATCAATGCTCATATCTGTAGAATGGGTATAATAAAGTCTATATTAGAGGGTAAATTTGAAGATAAAATGGGATAACATATGACCCACCATTATACATACTGCACTATGGACACTTAAAGGCTATTTTTGTCTTCTTTCTCCCCTTCCCTCTTAAACTGCTAAAAAATAGGAAACCTTTGACAACTTCTTACAAGATGTGTTTTGTGGTCTTTAACTTACTTTTGGAAGCATTTCTCTTCACTACTTCTTTCCCTTGGTAAAGTTATCCTTACTCGGTAAAATTGACATGTAAATGGGACGGCTGTTACTGGTTTGAGTAGATAATAAATGTAGACGTGTGGATGGTTTAGACAATTTATATGCTGGGTTAGCAGGCAAGCCTCCTGAGGCCTCTTTTGTATCCACACTGGCCAACTGCAGCTTAATCTGACAAGGATAATGTGCAGAATGTAAATATTACCATTTGTTCCATGTCATCTCAGATCAGACACTAATTTGCAAATGTAATTTATCATGTCTAAAGAAAACCAAAATGACAGCTCTTACCAGTATTTGGTATTTTGTGTTAACAATAGTTCATTTATGATTGTTATTGTTTCAGGCAGAAAAAATGTCTCAACTTGTTCAGCTGGCAAAGTGGGCTTTTATATCACAAACCTCTTCTAGGCCTCTTCCATTCTCTCCCTTGTTACCTAGACTCGTTGCTTGATTGTTTGCCCTTCTTCTCCACACTTTTCTTGTATCTGAAGGAAATGTTCTGATGATATTCCAAGTCCTGGGGTCTGTTTCAGAAGCAGACTGGAATGGGTAACGTGAAGACTGAGGGCTACATTTCAGCAAAAGTGCATTTTGGTCTGTTTCCACCAAGGGACTCCATCACAAAGGGAATAGCTAAAGCAGCAAAAGTTTTGACAAACTGTCTAAAGTCAAATTATAGATGAATTTGGGGTGGCCAATTTGTGGCAATCAGGTGCAAGGACTTTCCAACTGGTAGATTGCCCAAGAAGCCACAACATCCAACAGGAGAGAAGTTGTTTAGTCCTTATGGAACATGGAATATTAAATCTGTCACAAAAGCAGAACATCCATCTTTGCAAAAGAAGTGGATCCTTTATATTTTTTATGTTAAGTGGGTTTTCATTAATTCGCAGTTTCTTACTCTTTCTGCCATTTTCATGAACCTCCTAAGGTTGGCAGAACCTCTGTTTGGCAAGTTGATAATCTCCTTCATCTTTGTAAGACCACTGCACTTATTGCCTTACACGTCCTAGAAAGATCAATACCTCCTTGCGTGACTGCTTTTGGGTTAGATGGAAGCCAGGAAAGAGGGAAGGCAGGGAATCTCCACTAGCCTTGGCGGTCCGCATTTCAGAGTGGAGACTTGCCAATCCCAGTAAAACATTCATGACATTTTAGAAGAATTGCAGGATCTTTCTGCCTCATTTCTCCCATGGAAAAATAGGGAGATTCGAATAGCCCCAGCTGGAAGGAATAGGTTTTTGTTTATGTTTAACTGAAAACAATGTTCCACCACAGAGCAGACCAGGTCCTGAGTCTCTCCCAAAGGTGAATGGCACAGGAGATAAGAATATAAAGTGTCTGGGAGGGGCCAGGGATTGCAGATAACACTTTTGTCCTCTTGATTGGAAAAGCTTGTACAGCTGCTTTGATTCAGGGAAGCAAAATTTCTAAGATTTCCTTGACCTTTACTTAAACTGGTTTTAAGGCAGACTATTTTTGTTATCGCTTGCTGATCTAGAAGGAACTAATAAATTAATGACAGTGTAAATAAATCATTAAATAGTGCAAGATAACTAAGAGTTCTGAGCTGAGAATTATCACTTGGTCGATGGCAACAATATAAACATTATTAGAGGAGCCAGGAGTTGGATTTTGTCTATTTTGAGCTAGGTCCTTAACTGCTCTGGGCTACAGTTGTTCCAGACCTGCATTTGGAAGACTCAATCTTAATACAACTTGTGTGCAGCTCTTGTGTATGTTTGCATAAAGAAGCTTAGCTTTGGAGTGGGCTCAGTTTTATATCTGAACACCAATGTCTATAGGGGCTTTCTTTACAGCTTTACAGTGTTTTTTGTTGTTATTGTTGTTGTTTTTATGACGCAAACAACGAGACAAACAAGCAAACAAAAAAACTTCCACTTAACTCCATAGGTCAAAAGATTCAGGAACTGTGGTGAAATGCAAATTATAACGAAATACAGAGAGATTATAATTTTATTGAAAACATAACTAAAATTCAGTCTCTATTAATTAGTCTTAGAGGGGTAGCTTGCCATAACAGATATATCCCAAATCCACTCAAAAGTCTTTGGGATTTGTGCCATTATGTATTCAACTTCAATTTATTAAAATTGCTAAAAGTCGTATGTTACATAGTCTATCTGATCTGTTGTTATTTGTTTGACATATATTACTCTCCATTCTATAAAAATAAAATAGAACTCAAACTCCCAAGTATGAATTTTACCTTAAAATAAAAACCTGTATTATATTCTAATCATTTTATAGACATAGGAGAATACGCTTCTTAATTCCTATGACAAATACATGTTGAATATCTGTGCCTTAGTTTCCTCACGTGTAAAATGGAGATAAAAGTAATATCTACCTCATAGGGTTGTTTTGAGTTTTAAATGAGCTAAAATTTGTAGAGCACTTAGAATAATATCCAGAACATAGTAAGTAGTATATATATTAGTAATTTCTATTTTCCTGTACTTAGCATTATTGCCTGGGTGGGTAGGATGCAGATATTAAGAAAGCATACGTCATGACTTCTTTTCTCCATGATCTAGTTGGAGAGGGGATATCCATGAAATGAAATAACTAAGGATCAGGACCTGGGACCAGATGACTATTAGCAAGATGAGGGAAAGCACCTGGGAGTGGGGAATTACTCTGACTTGGTATACTTAGCAAAGGTCTCTTGGAAAGGAAATATAAGACTTTTTCTGAGGAAAAGGCTGGGTTGAAAAAGAAAAGGAAAAGGACAAGGGCACTGCATATCTGCGGTAGCATAGGATTGAAGACTCAATATCAGGTTAAATGTGGCATTTTAGGGCAGGGAGAAGCCTTTTTTGAGATGAGTGCATTGGGGGTGGGAGTGTGGGTCAAGCTGGGTAACAGGGGAAAGAAGATACTTTAGGGCCAGGGGTTCTTAACCTTTTTTGTTCCATGGACCCCTTTGTCAGTCAGGTGAAAACCACGGACCCTTTACTAAGTCCACACTATACTGTGTATTATTTAATAAATATATCACACCTGCACCAACACGTCCCCATACGAATGTTTTTTTTTTTTTTTCAATTTCAATTCAAGCTCATGGATCCCTTGTTAAGAATCCCTGCTTTAGGTAAACATATTGAGGGACTTTGCATGCCAGATTGAGGAATTGGATTTTAGTCTAAAGGTACTGGGTACTTACTAGAGGATTTTGAGCTGGAAAGTAACCAGATAGCTACTATTTTTAAGAAAGCTATTGTGTGAAAATGAGAGACTTTAGGAAAGTGCAACATATAAAAGATGGATACATAAATCAAGGCACAAAGTGATCAGGGTTTGGATTATAGAAATCATGGTTTATAGTTAATTACCATCTATTTTCTAAATATTGCTTAGGCATATGTCTTTGTGGCCACCTTGTAAATTCAATAAATTATTTTCCTTACCTTACAGAAGAACTTCAAGGTAGAGAGAGTTTCATGGCAAAGTCACAATTTGTCTTGTTCATTAGCTACTTATTGAGTGCCTGCTATATTCCAGGTTATTTGTTATGGCCAGTGATGAAATTGAATCAAAATTTATGAACTCCCCCCACCCCCAACATTATGCTGAATATAGACAGTAGACATCTGAGAAGTGCTTGTAGGTAGAGCAACTGAATTTAAAAATGAATGAATAGAACATATTACTTATATTGGTTTGGCATGATTCCAATCAAAAGAACCAAACATGCCTTTAGGCTTCTAATTCAACTAATATCACACTCTGTTTTTAGTTGTAGCTAATTCAAACCACCTAGGTCAAGCATATCTGAACAGTCACGTGGAGAGTGTGTTAGTTTTCTGTTGGCCTCTAACACATTTCCACAGATGTTGCCACTTAACACAACACACATGTATTATCTCACACTTCTGTAGATCAGAAGTACAATATGGATGGCACTGGGCTGAATTCCTTTCTTGAGACTCTAGGGGAGAATCTGTTCCCTTGCTAATTCAGACTGTTGGCAGAATTCAGTTCCTTGCTATTGTAAAACTGAGGTCCTACAACCTGGTTGTCAGCTGAAAGTCATTCCCAGCTTCTAGAGGCTGCTGTGTTTCCTGGCTCGTAGACCTCTTCCTTCATCTTCAAAGCCAACAATGATGAGCCAAGTCCTTTCCATGCTTTGAATCCCTCCTGCCTTATCTTCTATTGCTTTTCTCTGATTGACTCTTCTGCCTCCCTTTTCCACTTTTAAGGGTTTATGTGATTACATTGGGCCCACTGGGATAAGGCAAGATAATCTATTTTAATAGCATCTGATTAGTAACCTTAATTCCATCTGCAAAGTCCCTTTTGCCATGTAACTTAACTTTTTCCCAGGCTCTGAAGATTAGGGTAGAGGCATCTTCCACAGAGAGAAATGAAGAACATATTTCATGGTTTGGATGAGATATTTGACACCTCTTCATCCAGGATTGCTGAAGGCATGTTTCTTAACTTCATCTCCTTTTCCCATCTATACATTATATCATATTTGAGAAAGATAGAAAAACATATCACAAGAAATACTACTTTATTTAAATATTGAGCCTTACTATTGGGTATGTTTAAGTACTTGGAGTCATTCAGATTGAAATAAAGGATAGGTAAAAGGTTTAGTTGAATAAAAAAGTCTTATAAAGACTGGAGGAAACCCACATAGGGTCGTATTTGTTTGGAACAGGACTTTGGCCTTTATCCCAAATAGGGAGACACCAAATGTATTTGAGCACAGGAAGAATAAGATGAGAGCTGTGTACTAGGAAGTGAACTGTGACCATAATGACTAAAATGAAGAGGAGTAAGCCTGGAAGTGAGGAGACCTGTCAAAAGTGTTTATAATAGAACAGGAAAGAGGTAATGAATGGCATCCTACCTAAAGTGGAGTCAGTGTGAGAGGAAGTAAAAGGGAAATGAGAGGGACATTGAGGATGTAGACTAAAAAGAAACCTGGAGATGACCAGAGGTGACCAGAGGTGAAAAAGAGTGAGAGAAACAGGCATCCAGCACAGTTCTAAGGTTTCGAGCCTGGGCAGCTAGGAGAATGGAGATGCTGTAAAAGAAAATGGGGAATTCAGGAGGAGGAGAACATTTGAAAGGAGGGTGAAGATGTTGAGATTGGTTTTGACCTGTTAAGGCTGAGAGGCTGGTAGAATATTCAGGTGGAGAAGTTCAATATAAGAGTGAGTTCCAAAAGAGAAGAGATGAGGGCTAGGGAGAAGAATGCCCACAGTGAGAACAAGGCAGTGGTGAAAGAGGATGGACAAGATCTGAGGTTGACATAAGGGCATGGGAGGATTTAAACATTTTTGACTAAATCTTGACTAAAATGCCAGGAAGAGACTGAAAAGAAAAGCAGAGGTAATGGGCCATCTACCTTCAATCTGTAGTTATAACTCTCTTTGTCATTAGCAGGAGTCTTTGGGGAGGGCTGGCATCAAGATATAAGACTAATTTAAAGAATGATTTTTGTTGCCCTTGGGAAAGAATTCTAAGAGTAGAATTTAACTTAACAAAAGGGGGGAAGTCCATGCCGCATACTAACAATGTCTTGGAAAATTGTTAAGCAGATTTGAGTGGGATGGGAGATTTTAACTCCTTAATTTTAATAACTTTTAAAAACACACCATATTAAACTTCCAAAAAAGGAATTCCATACTAGAACTTCTAGCAGTGGCAATCACATGTATGGATATGTCCACTTTATATCCTATTTTTAAATAATTTGAATGGCACACAAGGTTTTAGAATGCCCAGCCCAAAGTGTTAACTGGTAAGAGTCTACTTCTGCCCATGGCATCACAGCTGAGGACAGGCAGAACAGGTCTCAATTTTCTGAATTCCTACCGGGAGGCCAGAGATTGCTGTACCTGAGAGATGGGTTTCAGGCGATTCACTGGTTTTCCAAGGCAGCATCTGCTTCTGAAATTAGTGAGCATGAAAGGAATGTGCTCTGAGCCCCCATCCACTGTTTATCTGGGAGCGGCCAGAAGATAGTGAGCTTGACAGTGAAGTTCTAGCCCCCAAAACTGATGAGATGCGGGGCGGGAGTTTTTCTGCCTCCTGGGATTGCCCGGTGTATCTCTCTTCTTACTTCATAGGGGAGTGACTGGTATTTGAGCACTGATAACAACAATCTAGGTAGTGAGGCTGACTCAGGGAAGACATTCCAGAAAAACAAATGGCTCAGAAAAGGGAGCAGGGACTGATCGAGGAGGAAGGTGGAGGACTAAGGTAGCTGGGGCTGCAGGGACATTTTGTGGTGATCTGGAGAAAGACAAGCACTCCTAAGTTTATGTTTGGAATAGGAGTGTTGAGGAGAAGGGAATATTTTGGGTCTCTGGATTCCCCAAAGGCTGCACACACCCTTCCTTCTTCCTTTCAAATGTCCTCCAGAGAGCCTGCTAGTTTCTAATGACTTTTTCATTTAGTAATAACTTCTTTCTCTGAAAATCACCTTCCAGCATTTCTCACTTTCTTTTGCTTTTGATATTTTTGGCTGAAAGTGATTGAATTTTACTGGCAGATGGCTTTGCAAATGTCAAATACCCATGTATTACATAAACATTTAATGTGTTTGTGGTGATTTGTTCTCAAAAGTGTCTTAGAGAATCAGAAAGCATTTGTTTTTAACATGCCAACCCATTTAAGATTAGAGGTAATGTTGTTTCCCTGAAAGATTTTGTGCTGAATTTCGGGCAGTCTTCACCCATTTCTCAGAGAGGCCTTGTAAACATTTCTGTTTCTAGGAAGCTCAAACCAAAGGCCAGACATGGTTTATCCACCCATCAGGCTTAACAACTTTGTTAACTCTTTTTATCTCCCTGCATCTGTGCCATGTTTAACAATCCAAGAGAAGCATTTCTTAGGCAATTGCTCTCTAAGTCTATAATATTAAAAATCTCTGTTTTCAAAGAAACATTGAGGATGGTGCTTTGGTTCAGTTGTTTGCTTAGATGAAGAAAAGAATGTTCACGATGTCTTGGTCTATATGTACAATATGCCTTATATTTTGTGCCTCTTTTAAAATTATTTGTAATATATTCTGCTTAATTATATGTAAAATAATTTTACAGGTATTTGCCTGTTTTACCAAAGAAAATAAGACTTTTATTCAAGTGAGAAGAAAACATTTGAACATTTAAATGATTCTTTCTTACTTGCCTTAGAATAACAGTGGAGAGCATGTTTTGATTGTGGATTCATGTTTATTGTTGAATTCATTTTATAATAATAACAATAATTTATCTCACATATTAAGCACTTACTCTCTGGCAGGTATCATGATTAAGGACTTTGAGTGCATATTTTTTCTATGACTTGATATTTTATATCATTTAATTCTTCAATGATCATGAGCTAGGTATCGTATCACTTTTATTTTATATACAAAGATACTAGAATATGACTGAAGACCCAAACAAGTATATGGCAGAGCTGGCCTTTGAACCAGGATTCATCCAACTCCAAAGTCTTCCCTCTTACACTCTAGGTCAAACTGATTTAGTAGCAAATTGTTTAGGAGATACCAACTAATATGTCTTTTAGTAATGAAGTATACGTGCTTTTAGGAACTTACTAGTTAGGGGGATGTGTTATTCTTAAAGAAATTGTCAGATCACTTCTTCCCTTTGCATCTCAGAGGGTGTGAAGAAAAGAAACGTTTCTTTAAATCCACACTTGGATTCTTTCTCTATGGTAGCAAGAAATGCAGTTCACTAAATTGGAGAGGGTAATTGTGGTTGGTAGGTCGACAGCTAGATGACTAGCAGAACAATCAGTGGGATGTACTGGCTGCTATGCTTCAAGGTGATCCTGCCATGATAGTAACAGAGAATCTAGTAAACTCTTCCCTGGTCCATGTGGAGTGGAAGTAATCTGTCTCTCTTTCCCCAACTGGTTGTACTGCTTTGCTTAGGGAGCAAAGATTAAATTCTTTCCAGAGAGTGCAAAACCAGGTATAACATAATCTTTGATTCCAGTTTCTACAGGTGGGTCTTGCTTTGTTTGAAACAGATGTCTTTCTGAAAAGTTGTGTATAATCACATTTAGACTGTTGATTCATATTTGAAATATAGTATGGTGATGTACTATTCTATTTGTTTTCATAGCATTTTAAATAATAAAATTGTAAGGAAGTTAATATCTACAGATATTAAGATATTCAAATTTAACTTAGGAAATAGAGTCAAGGAATGCTATGATGAATGATTTTAAGAGCATCCTTTGTAAGCTGGAAAACCTCTAATTTTTTAAAGCTGATTTTTCACTTATCAAAATTTCTTAAAACAAGATACATCTGTATTGGACTTCCAGGCAACATAATGACTAATATATTTGTCTCATACTCACTGTAAAGTTGGACATTCATTCGTTCTCCACAGGTCTTGGTTTCCTCATCTTTAAAGAAGATTAAGACACACACATCACAAGATTGTTGAGAGAATTTGACATGCTATGATGTGGTTAGAGCCTAGCCTACAGGAATGCCTCTTATTAATAGCAGTCTGTTTGAAATCCAGGAAGCCCTGCCTTAAAATGCAGATCTCTTGGGTTCTTGCTCCCATTCTAGCACCTCCTGTGTGACCTCATTACTTCATCTCTAAAATGGGAATGACAATTTATTTGCCTAAGATTTAAAAGACTGGGTTGAAAGATCTTTAGAAATTTGTTTCAGGTCTAAAATTAGATTCTATTCCCTCCACCATCACCCCCCCCCCCAAAAAAAAGAGAGTTTTAATGCAATTAAACAATTAGTTTAACTTGGAAACTGGAAGTAACCAGTTGCTTGACTAAATCTAACATTTGTTTCTTAATTGGTTATATTCCCCTATGGATAATATGACCATTGCAGAGAATTGGAATGGGCTGATTTCCTGCATTCTCACATACATTCTTCTGTTTTTTGCCAGTGGCATTTTTCTTAATACCGTCATTCCTTCCAAATTCATCATCTTTCTTTCTTACCTTTTATTCCCAAGAGAACTGACTTTAAAAAATGAGTTTAACTTCGTAGCAAATTTTGGAGTTATGATGAACACTGTGCCTTTCCTCATTTATCAGAAGGCCTGCTTTCTCTCTCATCATCCTTTCCATTCTGATAGATTTGCCCTCCTAATACTCTTTAACCCTTTGGGCTTACCTTATCTCCTTTGGCTCTTTTGCTTCTCTTATCTCTATCCTGTTAGCCTTAACTGATGCAATTTGTTTTCCTTAGGTTTCCTCCTCCTCTGTAAAGACTGAACACTCACTCTGAATATTTCTTACTCCTTGCATTAGTCTTTGTCAGCTGAATCTCAAGCTGACACATTTTTCATGAAAGTTCATAGCCAAGTCCAGGCTTTTCTCTTATTTCTGGATTTTCATTCCTCTTTGCAGAGGGTCATATGATACTCACCAAGTCTTACTTCTACAAATTTGTTTTAGATGCTGTTTCTTTCTTTCTGTTATGGAATTGGTCTTGGTAGCAAGTTCTTGGCTGGGCAGGTGATCCCAGCTCTGAGCAAATATTTTCCCCAGTGGCTTGGCCTGTATCTTTTTGAGCTTTCTGGAATTGAGGTCCATTGTATGTATGAATTGAGGTCCATAGTCTACCTTGAGCTTTGGCCTTGGGCAAATCACCGTGTCTCTAATGCCATCAGTAAAATACAAGGATTGAATATATCAATTATTTTACAGATCTAGACACTTAAACATCCTTGAAGATGATATTGGAATGCTAGGAACAAATTCTGAATTTTTAAAAATAAAATTCCACAGATAATCACAAATTTACTTGCCTTGGGCTAGAAATTATTTTAAGTCACTGTGGGGTGGGAACCTTAGATCTGAAGCTCAGACTGGAAACGTACATATGTACACCTATCTTAGAGGAACAACGCTGGAAAACATAGTTAATTATATTTAACATATTCAGTTCAGTTAATTTTTTCCCCCAAATCCATGGCCCTTGGCAGAGATGTGGGGATAAATGGAATCTTTGCTGCAGGGGAACATGTGGGAATGGCTGGGCCAGATGGTCCTGGAGGTCTCTGCTGTTTCTTTGGTTTCATAGGTGGATGACTCATTGGCGACAGGCCAGTATTACATACAAAGGAAGTTGTCAGCTCTCAGGACCTTGACTCTAGTCAACCGGTGGGATGGAAGGCAAGAGGTTTTGTCTAAGAAAGGGTCAATTGTCATCCCTTCCTTTCACAACAGACTTGACCTCATTTGAACTAGTAGAATCCTTGGGATTTGTTTAATACTCTGAAGTTAAATATAAAGCAAATTTGCTTCAAATATATTTTGACCTTGTTTTTTCTTTCAATCCTCAAGCTCCCAGAAAAGAAAACCCCTGGAGAATGTTTTCTCTCTATAGGTTATATTGATGGGGTGACAAGACTTTGATAAGTTATAAGGTAACCACAGAGTCCATCATGAGTTATAAGCCTGGAATTCAGTGCCATGTAGTTTCTCAGGAAATCTCAAAATTGTTGGTTAAAGATCTTTGACTCATCTGGAGAACCAAGTGTCACAGGTCCTACAAAATGGCCTCTAAGAACCTCCTAGTCTTGGTGTCAAAAAAAGAAGGCAGAACAAATATGATCATATTTCCTGTTTTTTTAATTCTTAGGAAACTGAATTCAAATTCTCAGATAACAGAGTGAACTGGTGACTGACTCACAATATATGTTTATAACATAAAAGCAAGATTCTAAATGATAATTGTATAATATAAAAAATCATGGGCAACGGATGTGGCTCAAATGGTTGGGCATCTGTCTCCCATATGGAGGGACCTGGTTTTGATTCCCAGGATCTCCTGGTAAAAAAAAAAAAAAAGTAAAAAGTCATGTTACTGCATTGACATGAAAATGGTAGAATGCATAACTAAATTTCCAAGCATATTCCTGAAAATTAAAGAAAGTGTGTGACAGTGTTTTATTGAATAGAAACAAAGGTTAAAGGTAAAAGGGAAGGTATTCATTTAAATACCTAGAGTTATACCACAGAGATTAAAAATAAGGCCCCATAGAGGGAGTAGCTGGGTATGAATCCCAGCTTCATGACTAAAGAGCTGTGAGACTTTGGAAAAGTTACCTTTACCTACCATTCTGTGCCTCAGTTTCCTCATAGGGTAAAACAGGAGAATATATTAGCAATAGTGCCCAATAGAATAAGCGATAGTACCTAATAGAATTGTTAGGATGAACTTGCTAATACATGTTAAGCATTTAGAATCTGGTGCAGAATATGCACTCAATAAATGTTGCTATTACTAAGACTGCACATCTTTTAATAATCAGATAAACTACAGAAGATCTACTGATAGAATCAAAAGGTTTTGCTAATGAACATCAATGATCTGTGGTTCTCTAAACACCAGACTCTCCCAGGCAATCATATAGTGATTTGAACATATTGATCAGCCAATATTTTATTATATGGATCCACACATTTGACTTAATGTATAGAAAGCTTTTAATATTACACCAAATTTTTTTGAATATGTCAGTTCTTTCCTTCAATGAGCAACATATGAGCTACTGAATATTATAAAGATACACATGAAATACCAATGATCAGAGTAAAACTGAGGTGTGATGTTATTGAGCCAAAAATGAACAGAAAGTACATAGGTATCAGAGTTTTCATGTGCAGACCTAACTTCCCTATGATGACTTTGTAGGCTGTGTGTGTACCTGTTTTAATTAGAAGGGGCACACTGTATATAATTATAATAATCTTACTAGTTGTCCACTATGGTTTAATGCCTAGGTTATGATTTGTCTTGCATGTTTAAATTTATTTGCTGTTTTGGACTCCTAGAAACAGTGTATGTCAAATCATGGTGATCCTATCCATTTAAGCTTTATATTTGAGGGACAGGTAATATTCATTCATTCATTCATTCATTCAATATTTGAGCACCTGGTATGTAACAGGCACATGGGCATGCATTAATCTCTTTGTGAATATGACAAACATTCCTTGTCCTTAGGAATCTTACAGTTAGTGAGGAAGACAGACATAGGAAAACCTTATAAGCAATTGGATAATTACCATGGAGATACGTGTTCTGATGGAAAAGTCCAGGTGTTATGAGCTTTATATTCATGGAGGTTGGGAAAGCCTTCCCTGAAAAAATGACATTACATTGAGCCGTGAAAGAGAGTTAGGAGTTTGTGAGATGAAAGGGTGCAGAGCAGGGAAAAGGAAAGCTTTCCACAAAAGCAAACAGCATGTGTGAAGGCACTGAAGTGAGAAGAAACCACAAAAGGGCCATCGAGTATGGTTGGTGAGAAATGAATTGTAGGGCGAATGGCTCAAGGTGAGTCTTTGAGGGCCATGTTAAGAATTTTTGATGTTTTTTAGCAGCAACAGAAGCTATGCTGAGTTCTAAGTGGAGCAGGATACTGGGTTAAGGGTTTACAGAGGTCACCTTGACTCTTGAAGACAGATTTGGCAGACATAACAAGAGATGAAGTGAGAAGAGAAAAGAGAAGAGAAGAGAAGAGAAGAGAAGAGAAGAGAAGAGAAGAGAAGAGGCAATTTCTGAAGACCAAGAACAAGACCTGGGGATTGGCTAGATGTGGAGATTGAGGGAAACAGATGCATCAAAATGGTCCTGCTCTCTTCAGGAGTGTCTGAAGGGATGGCGTTTCCATTTACTGAGATGAAAAATGTAGGCACAGGAGAAGGTTTGGAGATCTAACCACGGGTTTGCTATAAACATGCTGGTGACACAGCCAAGTCAAGATAGCACGCAGCTGAATACAGGTCTAGAGCTCAATCGACATGGATGAATGACAGGATAAGGTCTGAAACTGCCCACTGGAATTGGTAACTAGAAGGTACTGAAGGCCCTGACCACAGCAGTTTTGATGGATTGGTGGCTTGAGAAAAATTGACAAGTTTGATAATGACTTTATTATCTGTGAAAAAAGCCAGGATGAAATACATTTTTAAAGAGTAAGAAATTGAAATAGTCCTTTCTGTAGCTGCCCGCTTTCCACAGGGTAAATGCTCATATTTCCTATCTCTTTTTATAACCATCCTCGTTCCAACCAATTTATTTTGTAGGTAATTCCATATTTTAAAGGGGCATGTCTAGAATGATTTAAACTGTACTTTAACTTTTTATACTCTATTACGTTCTATTTAATTGTTGTTTTGCTGCTGCTTATGTGGAGATTATGCCTCCCAGATTTGAGGGCCAGGTTACTAGCTTCTATTTCTTTACTGGTATTTCAAACTCAAATACAGGGCCAGGCATGTATCTAAAAATGAGTTGAGTAAGCATATTTGAGGAAGTCATGGAAACCGTGATACTAGAGCATGTACACCCATCTCAATGGGCACTCATTCTCAGAGTCATATGTTTATTCCCATGTTGGGATGACGACCTCCCCCATCTTGCCAGGTCACTCATTTTTTAAAGGGAAACCAGATATCTGTATTTTTGTGTGAATTATCCCAACTTTTATATTTTTGCAACTTACGATTTCTCTTAAACCCTGATGGTCAAACAAAACATGTCTGCAGGAGTGATTTGACTAGTAGGCAGTCAGTTTCCTAACTCTGTTTTAGCATTTCCTTACAGCATCTCATGTCATAACATTCTAAGAGGAAGGTCCTCAAAAATACATGCTACTTATGAATAGTAAAATCATCTCACACTCTGCCAGCGTGTAATATATTCAGTGCTCAGTCTCTTAAAAAAAATGTTCGAAGTTTTTGATAACCGTGCAAAACAAACCTTGTCACATTCCTCTGTAATCAGTAATCTGTTGAAAACGCCTTGGTGATGATGAAACTTAAATGCCCTTACAATCAATCTCTTTTGGGACTATCAAAATGAATCCCCCCTTTCTGCTCCAGATCAGCCGCACTCAGCGGCAATCTCATCAACGCCATTGGGCTGCCCAGGGAGTGGAAAGCTTTACTGCTCCAGGGATGCCAAACGTTGAGGCAGTTTCTTGGGAAAGCCCATAAAACAAATGGAGGCGTTTTCATAATAATTTTAGACTGAAAAAGAAATTGCATGGTCTGACTGTCTGTCACTTAGGCCAATTTGGAAAAACAGCTCCTCCACTTGTCCTTTTCTGTTCTCTTCCCCCACAGGTTCTGGGGCTGGCTCTCTTCACATTGGAAAGTGGTGATAACACTATGTATCTGACAACCCACCAGCACTTGACTGGTACTCCAGGGGGTCATGGAGTAAATAGGTGTTTGATTAAACGTGTGTCTCAAAATGTTGGAAGCCTTTGAAAGATAGTGTCAAGAGGCTGGACTTGTGCTTCTTCGGACGCTTGTTGTAACAGGCCATGTACTCTTTCCTTTCATCAACTTACTTTAATGGCTTATAGCATTTTTAGACGTTTGTTTAGGGGAATGATATGAGCGAGGTTTTGAACTAAAGCAGTACTTTTTTTCTTCCCTTTCTGAAACCGATGTCTTTAGAACTTGGTAATTAGAGAGCAGAACAACAAAGAGATGCTTGAGTCATTGTCTCCAAAGCTAGTAAAACTATACTCTGAACAAAAAATATTTTTTGGAGATGCTCACAACTTAGTCATTCTGTTAAAACACAATTGACATAAGCTCTTTTCCTTTTAGGCCACTCCTGAAAGAACAGTTAAGAACATGAGTCAAGCTGAAGGCTCATTTTCCCCAGTTTGTTTCTCATAATGGGGTAATTGCCTAGACTGTCATTAAACTGTTAGCATTTTGGTAATTGATTCTAAAGGTCTCCAGGTGGATCCAGAAGTTCTTTGGACAAGCCTTAGAATCACCCATCCACTCAAAGCACAATTTTGCCAATAACAATTTATTTTTTAAAAGGGAAACAATGATTTTCCTATTGAATAAAAAAAAATATCTTAGCTTGGAATGAAAAATGCTCGTTGGGAAATCTGGTTCTGCTCCTTATTAGCTGTGTGCCCTTAGGGTCCTTATTTAACCTTTCTGAGTCTATGTTCTGACCCATAAATTGGAAAAATAAATCATAACTGAGAAGATTGTTGTGAAAATAAAAAGAGGTAATAAATGTTAAAGTGCTTACTACAGCAGAGCTTTTAACAAAGCAGATGCTCAATAAATGCATATACATTAATTCATTGAAATGCCAAATAAAAAATATTTCTCAGTATTAATTGACACTATTTGATCTTAATGGGTAACATATGTTACAAAAAGAAAAAAAAAATTAGTGTATTTCGTGTCCTTTCCATTTGAATAGATTTTCCATTAGTAATGTAAGCTGTGTCCTTGCCTTAGCCCTCCTTAAGGATTGTCCTCTCTTTCTTAATGCTCCATGCTCCTGTCTTTGGGTCACTGTTTGTTTTGATCAGAAAACTACCCGTATATATAAATTTAGTTTTTATATTCTGTGGAGATGTTTACTCTTTAAGAATATATTTTCTTTTATTTTCAGGAAAGTCTCTCCATTAGGGTTTCTTTGGGAGGGTCTTTCCACTCTGCCGACCCATGCCTGTTTGGGGAATGAGTTGTGCTACCAGCCATGGACCTGGAAGGGTAGGAGACTATATTCAAACCACACCCACAGATTCTGGTTTAGCCTCCTCGAAAGAAATTCAGGGATGCTGGTCTCGCTCTCTTCTTCAGGAGTCTATTCCAATGTTTCATTTTCCTGATGTACATAAGTTTATAAGGTTGTGCTAAGCCTATCCTAGTTCCTAAGTATAAAATTAAACCCCGGTTAATTGTTTTTATTATATTCAGTTGAATCTTAGATACATAGGATTTTTAGACTTGCTTTTTTACCTATATTTTCTGCCTCACTCTAACTTGTATTTGCCACTTTGTGTTTTGTAATCTAATTAATTGAATGTCACCCATCTGTGGCCTCTGTTTTCTTTTCTGTTCCTATGCCATCATCTAAGGGGAAGCGTAGGATAGGGTGCCCTTCATTACCTGTCTCAAGTGGTGTCATCATTCTTAAGGAATCATTTTGCTGGTGTTGAACTTTGAAATCAGATTTCTTTTTTTTTTTTTCTTTTTTCTTTTATTATTATTCTTAATTTTTAAAGAAGCTTTAGGTTGCATAAATGTTACATCGAAAATATAGGGGATTCTCATATACCTCACCCCTCCCCCTCCCACATTTATCCCCATTAACAACATCTTTCATTAGTGTGATACATTAGTTACAGTTGATGAACACATACTGAAGCATTGCTATTCACTTACATGGTCTATAGTTTACGTTATGGCTTACACTTTACACTGCACAATTTTATAAGTTTAGACAAAATGTATAATGGCCTGTATCCATCATTGCAATGTCATGCAGAACAATTCCCTTGTCTCCAAAATGCCCCATGTTACACCTATTCTTCCCTCTCCTTCCCCTCAGAAGCTCTTTGTGGCCACTGCCTTTATATCAATATTACAAGTTCTTCCATTACTAGAATGTGTTTCCTCATTCCTCAATCTTGAGGATTTGGGGATGGAAATACCCACTGTGCTTTCAATTGAGAGGGGGCTTAGATCCCATGGGACAGATGGATGAAACTATCTTACTTTCAGTTGTAGATACTTTCTGTTTTGGGGGATGGGTGTTGTCCATCATCATCTCCTTGTTAGTTGTCCTGGGTGAATATGATGAATTGGAGGGTAGGTGTTGGCTGCAACTCTGCTGAGATTCAGGGTTCAACCAGTGTATGAACAGCCGGAAGATTTAAGTCTCTGGGACACATATTTAATGGGTATAGTGCTAATTATGGGTTTGAATAAAAGGGGCATAAGAACCATGTGTAGGAAAATTATAATTGAGCCCAACTCCAATACAGTATGGGGATAGGTTATTATATATTCCAAGGTAAGGCCTGCTGACAGGGTGCTGAATTCCTGGGGTTGTCTGCCCTGCCTATAGTGTCCCAATGTCTCTAGAGTCCTCAGGAGCCCCCCTGATTGAGGCATTGTTTACTGCGTCAGTCAGTGAAATCCTCCTAAGACATACATAAGCGTAACCTCGGAATGACCTCTCAACTCACTTTGAAATCTCTTAGCAATAAAAACTCATTTGTATTTAATATTTTTCCCTTTTGGTCAAGGTCTTTTTCTAAATGCATCACTGATTGTCACTTGGTAATAATCCCTTGATGCCAGGGAGGCTCATCCCTGGGAGTCATGTCCCATACCAGGGGGGTGGTAGTGAGCTTATATGCTGAGTTTGGCTTATTAGAGCAATGAGAAGGCTTTCAAGAGGTAATTCTTAGGCAATATATAATCCTAGGCCAAGTTTCAATTTGAACAAGGTTCATAAGTACCAGCATCAATATCAAGGGCCTGACATATTGGTCTATCCTCCTTCACCAGGTACTGCCCATTTACTCTAGGGATTCTTGCCACTCTATTAGAAAATGTAGCAGGATTTCCCCAGGATGGAATTCAATATTCTTTCTGTTATTGTGTGAGTCTCCATCGACTGGGACAACAACCCATAATCACTTGAACACATTCATATTCCATAGAGGCATGCTGCAGGTACAACCCTCCCCACACATCCCTCTACCACTGACACCCCACACTAGTGATACCCCCTGCCACAGTTGTGACTCTTCTGCAAGCCAAAACCTCCCCCAAAACAAAGCCAAAAATAAATACAAATAATAAAAAATCAAAGTAAAAATATATATGTATATATAAATTAAAAAAATTTTTTTCATTGTGTCTTTCATTCCCTTAAAATCTGTTATCATTTATGTACAGTAACAAGTTCTGTATATTTCCCCAGTGTCTTATTTTTTTCACTTTATTTTCAAAGAAGATTTAGGTAATAGAAAAGTCATATAGAAAACACAGGGGATTCCCATATACCCACCCCCTACCCTTCTCACAGTTGTGACTCTTCTGCAATTCCAAACCTCCCCCAAAACAAACCCAAATAAATAAATTAATAAAAATAATAAAAAATACAAAATAAAAAAATAAAAATGCAAAATAAAATACAAAATATATATAAAATTTAAAAAATATATATATTTTTAAAATTAAATTAAATTTTATTTTTTTCCTTTTTTTACTTTATTTTGTACATTTAATTGAAAATATAAACAATTAAAAATTAGAAGTAAACACAGATGAATAAATATATACATTTCTCAATTAAATGTAATGGATACATCTAAATTTTTTTTTTTGAATCAAACAATATGTTGCACAATATATTTGGTTCATAGTAATGCATTCATACAGTGTTTGTCCTTTTGTGTCTGGCTTGCTTCGCTCAACATAATGTCCTCCAGGTTCACCCACATTGTCATATGCTTTATGACTTCATTTCTTCTTATAGCTGCATAATATTCCATCGTGTAAATAGACCACAGTTTGTTTATCCATTCGTCTGTTGATGGACACCTGGGTTGTTTCCAACTTTTGGCAATGGTGAACAATGCATTATGTCTTTCATTCCCATAAGATCTATTTTCTTTTATGTACAGTGACAGTTTCTTCTGTATGTTCCCCAGCATCTTATTTTTTTCCCTATATTTTCAAAGAAGCTTTAGGTAAGAGAAATGTCACATAGAAAATTTAGGGGATTCCCATATACCCCACTCCGTCCCCTCTCATATTTTCCCCTATTACATATATCTTACATGAGTATGGTACATTTGTTACAATTAATGAACAAATATTGAAGGATTGCCATTAACCATGGTCAATGTCTTACATTATGGTTCACATTCTATACAGTACACTTTTATAAGTTCTAACAAAATGTTTAATGTCCTGTATCCATCATTGCAAGATCATGCAGAACAATTCCAATGCCCCATGCTCCATCCATTCTTCCCTCCCCCTCCCTTGGAACCCATGGTAACTACTAAGTTGCAATTTTTGAAGAATAAGGTTCATAGTTACATGCATTAATATTGAGGGCTTGATATATTGGTCTGTCTTCTTTTGTTAGACACTGCCTATGTTCTCGAAAGACTCTTACCTTTATATTTGAGAGCCTAGCAGGACTCCCCAGGATGGTAGTTTAATATTTTCTTGTTTATTGTGTGGCTCTTCAACCACTAAGATAACACCCTATGACAAGATGAACAAATTCATATTCCGTAGAATCATGCCCAAGGTGCCTCCTTTTCCACACATCCTCCCACCCCTGACACCCTGCACCAACAACTCTCTCCTGCCATATTTGCTAAAAGAACATTCCCACCACTGTAGTTTTAACTGAGGCCCTAGAGTTCACCTGTTCCTTCCTCCAGCCCTCCCCCGCAGTTCTATGGATAGTCCAACCCAACCCCCGCACCCTGCTCACTCTCACATTCACATACTGTTGACCCCACTCACATCCCTGTACCACTATCACCCCCATCCACTGCCAAACCACCCCCTTCCACTTTATCATAGGATTTGCCTGTACTGAGCATCGGCTTACCACACTCTACTCCCTGTCTCCTGATAATCTATCTTCGAGACTCCAGCTCTGTGAGTCTGCTCAATTTGCTTAGGTCATATCAGGGAGGTCATGTAATATTTGTCCTTTAGTGACTGGCTTGCTTCACTAGACATAAGCTCTTTGAGAGTCATCCATGTTGTCCCGTGTGTCAGTACTTCATTCCTTCTTTTTTTTTTTTTTTTTATTTATTCATTTATCCCCCCCTTGCTGCTTGTGCTCTCTGGGTCAGCTAACCACGCCGTGCGGGCGGGCTTGCCTTCACCGGGAGGTCCCGGGAACCGAACCTGGGGCCTCCCATATGGTAAACGGGAGCCCTACTGATTGAGCCACAGCCGCTTCCCGTCATTCCTTCTTACAGCTGAGCAATATTCCATTGTATGTATATACCACCATTTGCCTATCCATTCATCTGTTGATGGACACTTGGTTTGCTTCCAACTTTTGGCAATAGTGAACGATGCCTCTATGAGCATTGGTGTGCATATATCTGTTCATGTCCCTGCTTTCAGTTCTTCTGGGTATATACTCAGCAGTGGGATTGCTGGATCATATGGCAGTTCTATAGTTAACTTCCTGCTGAACCACCAAACTGTCCTCCCCAAGGGCTGTACCATTTTACATTCCCACCAGCAGCAGATAAGGGTTCCCTTTTCTCCACATCCTCTCCAACACTTGTAGTTCTCTGGTTTTTTAATAACCACCAGCCTAATAGGTATAAGATGGTATCTCATTGTAGTTTTGATTTGCATTTCCCTAATACCTAGTGATGTTAAGCATCTTTTCATGTGATTTTTTCCTCTTTGGAAAAGTGTCTTCAAATCTCTTGTCCATTTTTTAAGTGGGCTGTTTGTCTTTTTATTTTCAAGATGTAGAATTTCTTGATATATGCTGGATATTAGACATAATGTCAGATATATGGTTACCAAATATTTTCTCCCATTGAGTAAGTTGCCTTTTCACTTTCTTGACAAACTCCTTTGAAGTGCAAACGTTTTTAATTTTGAGTAGGTCCTAGTTATCTAATTTTTCTCTCATTGATTGTGCTTTGTGTGTAAAGTTTATGAAACCAAAATCAGATTTCAAAGTGACAAAAAGTAGTGCTTAGGACTGTGAGCTTTAGAGTTGCTTGCATGCTTTTGTTTGTTTTTTCAACCTTCAAAATTACTGTTCAATCAGCATCTTTTAGTTTTGTTATTTTAAACAATTTTGGAGGGAGTTATTAACCCATACTATCCCAATCCTACATAGACTTTTGGCTGTGGGAAAAAGTCTGAAAACTGAATATAAAACAGTTACTATTTTAAATACTTTTTTCAAAAGTAGAAAAAAAAAAAGAAAATATCCTTTCTGCCTTTATTTTAGGGCACATAGCTGTCAAGGGATTCTTTGATGTATGGGGGCATGTTAGAGACACATCTCAGATGCATCCAACCACCATTCATGGCAAAAGAGGAACAAGAGCTGAATTGCATATTTTTACCTCTCCCCTCCCTCCTGTAGAAGAACCTATCTATACTTTTTTCATTAATCAAAGGATTTTTTTCTTTTCTGTACTTTCACAACATGGTAGAAATGATATCATTTTTAAAAAAATACCAGTTTGCTGTCAATAATTATCTAACCTCTTAGCAACCACAGAAGGTGCATGGACGTTCAATGAGAACTGATTATGTACGCAGCATTATACTGTGGAGAATACAAAGATAATAGGGTCCCATCTTCAATCAATTTATGGTCTTTTGGTGGCAGATTTAAAACAGACAAAATATAAAACTCCCACCTAAGGCAGTGGCTAAAACTTGCCATCTCAATTTTATGAAGGTTGCTTTAGGAGGGGACAGATTGCCTCTGGCTGGAGAGGTTAATAAAGATACCTAGGAGGAAAAAAATCTGGGTGAGATTTTGGTAGGCAGAGATAAATAGATATCCCAGATAAAGAGCAGAATTGTTGGGGTAGAAATTAAAGACAATGAATAAATGGATACATAATTTTTGAATAGCTACACAAATAAATTTATTGTAAATACTAGGAGAGAGTTGTGTTGCTGACATAAATAAAATTTTTAAATTTCCACAGAATTTATACTTAATCATGAGGAAGAGTGAATGCCAGAAACTGCACAAATACAAACAAATGTAAGACAATACAATTCAAATGATCAATCTAGGCCTCAATCTCTTGATGCCTTTGGATAAGAGTTCAGAAAACAATGACAATGCAAAAAGCTTTCTGAAATTCAGCTACATTCCCCTGAAAATGCTCACTAAGTCTAGTCTGTTTTGTGGGGTGATATCCACTTTGGTGATCTATGAGATCCTACTGAGGTGTGCATAAGTGTTACCTCTGGGATGACCTCCCGACTCTCTTTGAAGTCTCTTAGCCACATGAACTCAGTTGTCTTTACCTTTTCCCCCTTTTATTCAAGGTCTTTTTCCAGTCATATTGCCAGTTGGCACTTGGTATTAATCCCTCATTGCCAGGAAGGATCATCCCTGGGAGTCATGTCCCATGCTGGGGAAAAGGTAATGCATTCATATACTGAATTTGGCTTAGAGAGAGGCCACATTTGAGCAACAAGGAGGCTCTCAGGTGGCAACCCTTAGGCACCCCATAACAGTAGGCTAAGTTTCAATTACAAGAGCAAAGACTCTTAAGTCTAGTCATCAATAACAAGAACCCATTAGTGGACCATGCTCCTTTGCCAGACACTACCCTGCACTTGGGGGACTGTTGCTGCTCCCTTGAAGAATTTGGCAGAGCTCTCCAGGCTGGGAATTCAGTATTCCCTCATTTATTGAGTGATTGACCACCCACTATGACCATGCCCCACCCCTTGATCATTTGAGCAATTTTATATATCTTTCATGTATATTCAGGTGAACTTCCTCCCATGAAACGCCCATCCCAGACACCCCCCACTGATGATCCTCTGCTGCCCCCGTTGTAACCCTTCTGTGATCTAAACCTTCCTTGAAGATGAATCCCATATAATAGCCAAATACAATTAATAGGAAAATGAAATAATAATGATAAGCTTAAATGTAAAAGAGAAAATACATGGAAACTCAGGAAGAAAAAAAAAAACCCACTACAAATAAAATAAAATTAAAGGATTGGGACATTCAAAAAATGGGAAAAAAATAAATAAATAAAATAATTTTTTTTATTTTTTATTTTTCCTTTTATCACTGTATTATCGGGTGTCCAGTCTGTACTGCAGCACCTTTCCCCTCTCAGTCTCCAGTGTCTCCCAAATTTTCATTTAATTTTCAAAGAAGTTTTAGATCACAGCAAAGTCACACACAGAATACTAGAGACTCTCATATACCCAACCTCCTCCCCCTTACCTCACCCCATATTAAAACCTTTTTGTATGTGGATGGTAGCATTGTTATAACTGTTATACAGATAGTGAAACATAGCTACTAAACATTGTCAATGGTTTACAGTATAGTTTACAATTTAGACGGTACAGTTTAATAATTTTTAGATGGTACAGTTTAATAATTTTTGAAGATATTTACCATGTCCTGTGTCCATCACTGTAAGGTAATGAAAAACCTTTACCCTGACCACTAAATACCCCGTGTTTGATCTTGTCTGTTCCTTCCTCCCCATCCCCCTGGGGCACATGACACCCCCCTATCTTGACTCATTGGATGACAAGATTCATAGTTACATGCAATAAGAGGTCTTGACATGCTGATTATCTTCCCCTATTAGAATCCACCCTTGCTTCTAAGAGACACCCCACCTGTCTGTTTCTGGGTGAATCGGTCCTCCCAAAGATGGGGGTCCATCTCCTTCCCGCTCACCATGTGGGTTTCCACTCCCTGACACAACACATTATGACAGGATGAACACTCACACCCTCCCCAGAGGCCTACTCCAGATGCGCCCCATCCTGAATGCCCCCCCCCCAATCAACACCCTAAACCAGTGACACTACCTTGTCATATTGCCATAAGAGCATTCCCACTCCTGCACTTTCAACCTCATACCCACAAATCCCGTGTTCACCTGGTCCCTCTCCCATCTCTTCCCCCAGTAACCTGGGTATTCTAACCCGCCCTTCCCAATCTACCCACCTGTCAACCCTGTACCACCAAACCCAGTAATATCACTATCCGCCTGTCCTATCCTTCAATATGCAACTATACTCTATCACTTTACCATAGATTATGTCTGTATGGGCGATGGCTCACAACCTTCTCTTCTCTTTCTCTCCCTTGTTAACCTATCTTTCAGACAATGGTTCTCAGAGACTGCTCACTTTCCTCAATTCAAATCAGTGAGGTCATGTACTGTTCATCCTTCAATGCCTGGCTTCCTTCCCTCAACATAAGGTGTTCACGATTCATCCATGTTATTCCATGTGTTAGCACTTCATTCCTTCTTACAGCTGAGTAATATTCCATGGTGTGTATGTACCACATTTTGTTTATCCATTCATCTGTTGATGGGCACCGGGGCTGATTCCAACTTTTGGCAATTGTGAACAATGCTGCTATGAACATTGGTGTGCATATATCTGTTCGTGTCTTTGCTTTCAATTCTTCTGGGTATATATCCAGCAGTGGAATTGCTGGACCATATGGAAGATCTATTGTTAGTTTTCTGAAGAACCACCAAACTGTCCTCCACAGTGGCTGGACCATTCCACAATCCCACCAGCAGTGGATGAGGGTTCCCATTCCTCTACATCCTCTCCAACACTTATAGTCTGCTGTTTTTTTAATTGCTGCCATTCTGATGGGTGTAAGATAGTATCTCATTGTAGTTTTGATTTGCATTTCCCTAATGGCTAGCGATGTCGAGCATTTTTTCATGTGCTTTTTAGCCATTTGTATTTCTTCATTGGAGAAGTGTCTTTTCAGGTCACTTGCCCATTTTTTAAATGGGTCATTTGTCTTTTTATTTTCGAGGTGTAGGATTTTTTTTATAAATGCAGGATATTAGGCTCCTATCAGATATATGGTTGCCAAATATGTTCTCCCATTGGGTAGGCTGCCTTTTTATTTTCTTAATAATGTCCTTTGAGGGGAAGTTTTTAATTTTGAGGAGATTCCATTTATCTATTATATCTTGTGCTGCTTGTGCTTTGGGTGTGAAGTTCATGAAACTATTTCCTATTACAAGGTCCTGTAGATGCTTCCCTACATTATCTTCCAAGGTCTTCATGGTTTTGGCTCTTATATTTAGATCTTTGATCCATTTTGAGTTGATTCTTGTATAAGGTGTGAGATGGTATTCCTCTCTCATTCTTTTGGGTATGGATATCCAGTTCTCCAAGCACCACTTGTTAAAGAGGCCATTCTCTCCCAACTGAGTGGGCTTGGTGGCCTTGTCAAATATCAGATGACTGTATATGCAAGGATCTATATCAGAACTCTCAACTTGGTTCCATTGGTCAGTATGTCTATCCTTGTGCCAATACCAAGCAGTTTTGAGCACTGTAGCTTTGTAGTATGTTTTAAAGTCAGGTAGTGTGATACCTCCAACTTCATTTTTCTTTTTCAATATGTCTTTGGTGATCCAGGGTCTCTTACCTTTCCAAATATATTTTGTAGTTAGTTTTTCCAGTTCCTTAAAAAATACAGTGTTGATTTTTATAGGGATTGCATTAAATTTGTAGATTAGTTTGGGTAGGATAGACATCTTGATGATGTTTAGTTTTCCTATCCACAAACAGGGAATTGCTTCCATTTATTTAAGTCTTCTTTGATTTCCTTTAACAGTGCTGTGTAGTTTCCTGTATATAAGTCCTTCACATCTTTAGTTAAATTTATTCCTAGGTATTTGATTCTTTTAGTTACTATTGTAAATGGTATTTTTTTCTTGATTTCCTCTTCAGATTGCTCGTTATTGGTATACAGAAATGCTACTGATTTTTGAGCATTGATCTTATAGCCTGCGACATTACTGAACTCCTTTATAAGTTCTAGAAGCTTTGTTGTAGATTTCTCAGGGCTTTCTACATATAGGATCATGTCGTCTGCAAATAATGAAATTTTTACTTCTTCTTTTCCAATTTGGATGCCTTTTATATCTTTTTCTTGCCTCAGTGCTTGAGCAAGTTCTTCTAACACAATATTAAATATGAGTGGTGTTAGTGGGCATCCTTGTCTTGTTCCTGATCTCAGAGGGAAGGATTTTAGGGTTTCACCATTGAAGATGATGTTAGCTTTGGGTTTTTCATATATACCATATTCATAAAGTTTCCTTCTATTCCTATTTTTTGCAGTGTTTTTACCAGGAAAGAGTGCTGTATTTTGTCGAATGCTTTTTCTGCATCTAGAGATGATCATGTGATTTTTTTCTTTCAATCTGTTTATGTAGTGTATTACATTGATTGATTTTCTTATATTGAACCATCCTTACATACCCGGGATGAAACCCACTTGGCTATGGTGTATAATTCTTTTGATACATTGTTGAATGCAATTAGCAAGTATTTTGTTGAGGATTTTAGCGTCTAGGTTCATTAGAGAAATTGGTCTGTAATTTTCCTTTCTTGTGGTATCTATGTTTGGCTTTGGTATTAGGGCAATGTTGGCATCATAGAATGAGTTAGGCAATATTCCTTCTACTTGTATCTTTTGGAAGAGCTTAAGCAGGATTGGTATTAGCTCTTTCTGGAATGTTTGATAGACTTCAGCTGTGAAGCCATCTGGTCGTGGGCTCTTCTTAGATGGGAGGTTTTTGAAGATTGAGTCTATCTCTTTACATGTAATTGGATTGTTGAGCTCATCAATTTCTTCTTTCATCATTGTAGGCTGTTTGTGAGTTTCTAGAAATTTGTCCATTTCCTCTAAATTATCATTTTTGTTGGCATATAATTTTTCAAAGTATCCTCTTATGATATTCTGTATTTCTGTGGGGTCAGGAGTGATATCCTCTTTCTCATTCCTTATTTTGTGTATTTGCATCTGTTCTGTCTTTATCTTTGTTAGTCTGGCTAAGGGTTTGTCAATTTTATTGATCTCGAAGAACCAGCTTTTGGTTTTGTTTATTTTTTCTATTGCTTTCTTATTCTCTATTTCATTTAGTTCTGCTCTAATCTTTGTTATTTCCCTCTTTCTACTTCCTTTAGGTTTAGTTTGTTGTTGTTTTTCCAATTCCTCCAAGTGTGCAGTTAGGTGTTCGATTTTAGCTCTTTCTTCTTTTTTAATTTATTTATTTATGGCTATGAACTTCCCTCTCAGGACAGCTTTGGCTGCATCCCATAGGTTTTGATATGTTGTGTTCTTATTTTCATTAGTTTCAAGGTAGTTACTGATTTCTTTTGAGATTTCCTCCTTGACCCACTGTTTGTCTAACAGTGTGTTGTTTAACTTCCATATCTTTGTGCCTAATCTCTTTCTCTGGCCCTTAGTGATTTCCAATTTCATTCCATTGTGGTCAGGGAAATTACTTTGTATAATCTCAATCTTTCTGAATTCATTCAGAGTTGTTCTGTGGCCTAGCATGTGGTCTATCTTGGAGTATGATCCATGTGCACTCGAGAAGAATGTAAATTCTGCTGTATTTGGGTGTAGTGTTCTGTATATGTCTATTATGTCCAGTTCTCTAATGTATTGTTCATAGTCTTTGTTTCTTTATTGATTCTCTGTCTAGATGTTCTGTCTAATGGTGATAATGGTGTATTAAAGTCCCCCACGATACTTGTAGAGGCATTTATTTCTCCACTTAATTTTTCCAGAGTTTGCCTCATGTATTTTGAGGCACCCCGATTAGGTGCATAAATGTTTATGATTGTTCTCTCTTCTTGAGAGATTACCCCTTTTACTAATATATAGTGTCCATCTTTGTCTCTTACAATAGTTTTGCATTTAAAATCTATTTTGTCTCATATTAGGATAGCTACTCCTGCCATTTTTTGGCTATTGTTTGCTTGTAAAATTTTTTTCCAGCCATTCACTTTCAGCCTCCTTGAATCCTTGGGTCAAAGGTGGTTTCTTGTAGACAGCATATAGATGGATCATATTTCCTTATCCATTCTGCCAATCTGTGTCTCTTGAGTGGTGAATTTAATCCATTAACATTCAGTGTTACTACTCGCAAATAATTTCTTACTTCAGCCATATTGTCTTTGGGTTAATGTATGTCATATGTTGTTTTTCTTTCTGTTTTTGTCTTTTTAGTTGTTTTTAAACTCTCCTCCAACTCTGTCCCTTGTTTTTTACTTTCAACTTGTAGAACTTCCTTTAGTATTTCTTGAAGTACAGGTTTCTTATTGCCTTACTCTCTTAATTTCTGTTTATCTGTGAATATTTTGAACTCTCCATCCTTTTTTTTTTTTTTTAAGATTTTATTTATTTATTTATTTATCTATCTATTTATCTATTTATTTATTTATTTATCACCCCCTTGCTGCCTGTGCTCGCTGTGTCTATTTGCTGTGTGTTTTTCTGTGTCTGCTTGTCTCTCTTTGTTGAGTCATCCTGCTGCATCAGTTCACCGCGCCGCGCGGGCTGGCTTGCCTTCACCAGGAGGCCCCGGGAATCGAACCCAGGACCTCCCATATGGTAAACAGGAGCCCTATCAATTGAGCCACATCGGCTTTCCCTCTCCATCATTTTTGAATGCCAGTTTTGCTGGATAGAGAATTCATGGCTGGAAGTTTTTTTCTTTTAGTACTTTGACTATGCCATACCACTTTCTTATTGCCTCCATGGTTTTAGATGAGAAATCAGCACTTAATCTTATTGTGCTTCCCTTGTATGTGATGGTTCTTTTTTCTCTTGGTGCCTTGGTATTTTCTCTTTGTCTTGAGCATTGGACATTTTGACAAGTATATGTCTTGGAGTTGGCCTGTTTGGATTTATACTGTTTGGGGTGCGCTGTGCTTCCTGGACTTGTACAGCCATCTTTCTCAATAGTGTTGGGAAGTTTTCAGCCATTATATCTTTCAACACTCCTTCTGTTCTCTTTCCCTTCTCTTCTCCTTCTGGGATGCCTATAATGTGTATGTTTGTGTGTTTTGTGTTGTCAGTTAAATCCCTGAGTCCCTGTTGGATTTTCCCTATCTTTTTATCTATCTGTTCTACTATCTGTTTGATTTCAGATGTATTGTCTTCCACATTACTAATTATTTCTTCGGCCTGTTCAAATCTGCTGTTATGTGAATCCAGCGTCTTTTTGATTTCTTGGATTGTCCCATTGATCACCATCATATCTGTTATCTTTTTATGTATGTTTACAATTTCTTCAGTATGTTCTCCCAGTGTCTTCTTACTATCCTTAATCTATTCCTTCACTTCATTAAGTTGGTCCATGGTATTTCTTTGGAAAGCTTTGATTAGTTGTTCAATGTTCTGCATCTCTTCCTGGTTTTTAGTTTGTTCATTGGACTGGTCCATGTCTTCCTGTTTCTCAGTGTGGTTTGTAATTTTTTGTTGCCCTCTAGTCATCATTTTATCTTGATGGGTTTATTAGTTGATTAGATTCTCTCTCTGCTCTAGAGTTTTATTTAGCTGGTGGTTCTGTGTATGTTTTAAGTTTTCTCTTTGAGACTTTTTTCTTCTTATTTTATTTCCTTGCTTCTTTCTATGTTCCCCTGAAGGCAAAAGATTAGGGCCAGAGGAATTGAAAGATGTGAGAAAGGAAGAAGGATAATAGTAATATTGATAAAAGTTAGAAAAGGGGACATATAAGACTTAGTAAAATGAATATTTAACTCATGTAGACAGTGTAGAGTAATAGGAATAAAAGTGGAATACCTACAATGGACTGGAAAACCAAATAGAGGAAAATACATACAATGATTTAGAAGGCTAGAATGATGAGGAGAGAGAGAAAGAGTAAAGAAAGGCTGAAAGGAAAAAGATAATAAAAAAGAAGAAAACAGAATAGAGAGAATAGAAATTGACAGCCTTAAGTTGTGGGCTAAGAACCACAACAGAAAGCAGAAGGCAGAAAGTTGACGGAAGGAAAAGAGATAGCATTGGGAGACAAAATCAACATAGACAGAGCATGGGAAATCACTGAAGAAGAAGCACAGCAAAGAAGAGACAAGCTAGCAGCACATAATTTAAAAAAAAAAAAAGAAAGAAAGAAAAAAGAAGGGGGGAGGAAAGAGGAAAGAAAAGCAAGAGACAACAAATAAACAAAGAAAAACCAACCAACCACACAAGCAAGCAGTCAAACAAAGCTCAGGAAGAACAGTGTTCCTTCTTGGGCTCTTGTGGAACCTCTCAGCCTGCTTGTGTTCATCAATCAACTGCCCTGCATGGTTCTATCTGCAGATTTTGAGGCAGATTTTAGCTATTAAACTAAGTTTAAAATTTTTTTTTCTTTTTTTCTTTTTAAAAGTGACTGTCCTCTTCTTCTTCTTTTTTTTCTTTTTTTTATTGGCGAAATAAGAGATCCAAAAGAAGTCCTCTTCTAGACCATGCCCTTCACCAAGGGGACCCTAAATAGGCTCGTAGAAACTAATCAAGCATTTCCCACTTCCTGGCTTCCCATTTCCCCATGGAAGCTGAAGCTCTGATGCTTATCAGTGCAGAATGATCAAATTGGCTGACTCTGCCCCCTTTGGAGCCAAGCCTCAGTGTCACCAGGCTGCTGGGTAAATCAGGCTTACTGAGTAGATTCGCCTCTCCCCTCAGCCTGGCGCTGCTTCAAGCTGGCTTATCTGCTCCCCAAAGCTATGAGGGGGTCCAGATAGCCAAGTCCACAGAAAGGAAACCCCTCTCCACCTTCTGTCAGAACCCTCCCACTCTCGGAGAATGTTCCCTCTCACCGGGTCACTGGCGAGAGTTGGGGCATATCCCTGGGTAGCTAGGTAAATCAACCTTCCTCAGCAGATTTGCCATGCCCCTCAGCCTGGTGTCACTTCAAGCCAGATATTTTGTTCCCCAAAGCTGCAAGGGGTTCCAGGCAGCCAAACCCACAGAAAGGAAACCCCCCTCGACCCTTCCCCAGAACCCTCCCACTCTCAGAGAAAGCTCCCTCTCACCGGGTTGCCCGCAGGAGTCGCAGCTCAAACCAGGCTTTTTCCCTTAGGGTGGAGCTCAGCTGTTTGTGTTAACCACCAGAGGCAGGGGAGAAACTCACGAATCTCTCCCGAGCAATCGGGGCCATCCAGCTCCCTCCAGATTGATATCCCCAAGGTTCTCACTCCGTGCACCCCCAGCACAGACTCCCAGGCAGGACCCTGTCCCTAATCAGCCGTCCTCAGAGAGCGAGTCAGTGAGTGCCCTCCTAAACCGACGCCATCTTACCTATTTCCGGCTAAGCACTTTGAGTGCATTATCACCTCTACTCTTCACCCTGATGCTAGGAAGTTCCTATTTTACACATTAAAAATCTAAGGAGGAGAAAGGCTAAGTAACGTGGCCAAGGCCACGACAGATTCAAATTCAGATTCAAGCTCATGTGAGAGTGTGACGACTTAATTCTACATAATACATTATTTTAGAGTATTATTTACATTTGCTCAAGGGAAGTCTTACTTCTAAACAAAAAAGTCAACAAATAAACAAATTTTTAAAAGCACACCGATTTCAGTTCCTTTTCATGGTATTTCCCAATGTTCTGTTGTCAGAGAAATCCTTTCCTTGAGTCAGGTGTAGAGAGGTAGCGCCCCTGTTAACAGAAGTACAGTTGGAAAGTGCTGTCAGAAGGTAAGACCGGAAATAACAAGGTTTCCCTTTCTTGCCCATCTGCGGTAACACCAGGAGAAACACCTACCTGCAGCGCTTTGCCAAATGCTTCAGGCAGGTTGGCAGATCAGCTAGGTTTTATTTGCAAGCATTTTAATTTGAGGAAGTTTATTTTCTCTCTTTTAATTAACAGTCCCATAAATCTGAAATGAAGGAGAAAAGGGAGGAAGAAGAAGAGGGAGAGGAGGAAGAAAACTCAATACTACCTGTGTAATTTTACCTGGGGATTTTTGAAATTCCTTTGTTTTGTCAATACATATTTCCTATACAAGTCTTTTTCCTCCTATTGTGTCTCAATTGATAAGAAATTTTAAATAAAATGTTGACATCTCTTCACCGGTTCCAGGGGAGTGAAGCACAATATCTCATTTTATTGTTATTAGCCGTATTACACTCTTTATTAAGTGATCCTGTGTAATTTATTAAATTTAGGAATCAGATGTTAAAAGTTATTCATTAGACTGGTGAATTCTAGTTTTCAGCTCATTACAGTGACAATAGAAAGTAAGAGAATAATAAAGACAATGCTGTATTCTGAAGCTTTTACTTGGTTTTGAGCCTTATGGATTTTTTACAATTACAGTTTTTCTCCTCTTCTCTTCAATATATGCTCAGTCATCTATCTATTGTTGTTAACATAAATGCCTGGTTTTCCTTCCATTTTAAATATTAAAGTCACCTTTGTGCCATAGATGTATACAACTACCATTTCTACAGCATTGGCTGCAGATGCAATGCATTTGGTGGGGTAAAAGTAAATATTGTATGTGTCATTCTCCATTTCTCAAGTAGACAGCCTGAAGTGTTGATCAGGAATGGATGCCCAGTAAATGCCCTGAATTTGATTTTGCATTTGACCTTGTCAAAAATTGCTTTGCCACATGAAGCCTTTAGTAAAATGGCACTGAAAAACTTCCCATTTTAACAAAATATTCACGTGAAACACATCTGTCTTCAGAATTCTCTGAATTAAAAAGTCATGTTTTAAAATAAAACTAAAAGCAAAATTGGTAATCATTGCTTAATCTAATAGATCACCCAACTAGCTGAGTATAAGAGAAAAAGTACCATTCTTCTAATCCCTAAAATAGCACTTGAGCATCTGGAGGTAGAATTGGTGGTATTCTACTCTAAATATATTTTTCTAAGAAAACAAGAAGTCAGAAAACAAGGTATGTTTTTGTGTCAACAATTAATTGTTTGATGCTTCCATGCACATCTTAACCGACACCTTAGCTATTTCACCAAGATCAGAGGACTGTGGGTCATAAGCAAAACGTATGTTGGATGAGCAAACGAAAACCATCTAAAGGTATTTCCATGGGCTTTAAAATAATTTTGAGGGGAACATTCAGAAATATAGCTCATTTGGACCAGATCTTTTTGATTTTCAGTTTCCTTTTTTCTAAGTCGTGGAACAAATTCTTTGATGGAGAATGCCAGGTTTGCACAGACTAATGAAAAAGCCACATATACTTTTTTTTTGGGGGGGGTGCAAAATTCCTGGTTATGTTGTTCAAAGGAGAAGACAAGAGCCTTACAATTAGGTTCATTAATGTAGATTAGGGTCTGGTTTCTTTTATTCCATGGCTTCTAGAAGAAGATCGATCTCCATCCTCACCTAGTAAAAATATCAGTTTATAATGAAAACATAACTCTTTGATGTCTTTCTTTGTAGGATTTGCTTTCAGAAACTTTTGATGCTTTGGTCTATCTCTTCCTATTAGTGCTTTTTATCTAACCCCAAAAAGTCACCCACCAAAGCAGCCACTCAGAAGTCCCACTGGGCTGCCATCAGTCCAGTAGAGAGGGCTGACATGACATATTAGTCTTAAATCTAAAACATATGTTTGGAAAATGCCTAGTTTCCTGGCAATAATTAAGAATGCTACTTGGCAGATTGGCAGCCACATAAAACAATCGTTAGTCAACCCTATATTTATTATGTTCCCATTTTATGGAAATGAAACCCACATTACAAATATGTGTAGGAAACTGGACCCCAAATGATGCACAGGTAGAATCAATTATGATGAAGATGAAAAGAACATTGTTCATTTTTTCTAATTCATTTTTCTTATTCCACAAAGGTCCTCCTCAAAATGAGCCACATCAAAACATTTTAAATGTTCTTTCTATTAACTTTTAAAACCATCTTGGATAAACTCCCTCTTAAGTACTCATTTGACCATGGAGCTCTTTGAAGAGTTCTGGTTTACAACTAATTTTGATAAGATCCTGTAGTCATAAGAGACTATTCCTTTATAAATGATAATGTTGTAAAACATTTTCAGATATTTAAATAGCCATTTCAAATCTTTTGAGAATACATGCATAAATTATGTATACATATATATATATATATATATATTTAGGGCTGATATACATAAAAATATACAAGTGTAGTTACATTTCTTATTAAAATACTAAAATTCTTCTGAATCAGATGGAAAAAGTAATCCACTGAGCCCATCCTATCTCTTCCATTGGGACCTTTTGGACTTCCTTACAATCCAGAGAGGATTCTTCTCCATTGTACTTTCTGTTCAGTGGGTGCCTATATTGTACTGGTTGTTATATATATATTTTAAATCAATTTTATTGATACATATTAATAAAGCATACAATTTATCAAAGGTGTACAATCAATGGTATTTGGTATAATCACATAGTTGTGCATGCATCACCTCAATCATTATGAAAGCATTTTCATTATTTCAATAATAATAATAAACAAAAAACAGATAAACAAACAAAATTTCTCACCTCTCAATCTGTTTCCCCTGCTGTACATAGCTGCTATTTCTGGCTGTTCTTGCACAGTTATTTATTTGTTTATTAAGCACTTTTATTGAGATATATTCATATACCATAGATCTATCCAAAGTGTATAATCAATGGCTTTTTTTTAGCTGTTAAAAAGTCCTTTATTGTAAAATTGTAAAATAAATAGAAAAATAGATGGAAAGAAATTACAAATTTTAAAAGAGAGTGCAAGGCCAGGTTAGCAATAATATAATAATTATAAAAAATAGCATAGCAACAAACATTTATATATGTAAATAATAATTCAAATATAGAAATTAATTATAACATAATTCTAATTTTTATATTACAACTCTAACTATTGGACATAATCTCTAAGAATGAATGAATTATTGGTTTAGTTATTTAATTTCCATTTAGGCCATAATTCTTTCTAGATAATCAAATTCCTATTTGGGAATTCTTCACATACTATTGGAATGAATTACATCAGATAATTTGCCAACTCATAATTTTATGGAGCAGAAAAACTCAAAATCTTGTTCAACAGTAGTCATGTTAAATCATTATTGATCCAGATAGATTATTTTAATTAAAGAGTATGAAGGAAAGGGTTAAAGAAAAACGAAGTATCCAAAAAGATGTCTCTTCTCCAGCCCTCCTCAATTAAAAGCAAGTGTTTACATTATATGAAAAAAATTTCAGAATACTGATCACAGGAACAATTTGCTGGTTGCACTGAGTAATTATTGTTCATATTCTATAATATTGTCATTTTACATTTATCTGGTCTACTCCAGCTCTTTTTTGGTTACTGTTTGCATGGAATATCTTTTCCTAACCTTTCACTTTTAACCTGCTTGGTCCTTATGTCTGAGGTGGGCCTCTTGTAGACAACATATAGATAGCTCATATTTTTTTATCCATTCTATCACTCTATGTCTTTTAATTGGGGAGTTCAATCCATTAACATTCAATGTTATTATTGTGAAGGCATTACTTACTTCATTCAATTTTGTCCTTCGGCTCTCTGTTGTCATGTCATTCTATTGTCTGTCTTCTTACCCTTTAGTTTACCTTTCCTAATAACCTTCATTTCTAAACTCTTCTCCAAATCTCTCACCCTTGTTTTTTTTCCTTTCAGGCTACAGCACCCCCTTTAGTATCTCTTGCAAATCTAATCTTTTTTTTTTTTTTAATTATGTGATTCTTTTTTTTTTTTTTTTAAGATTTTTATTTTTATTTATTCATTTATCCCCCCCCCTTGCTGCTTGTGCTCGCTGGGTCAGCTAACCACGCCGTGCGGGCGGGCTTGCCTTCACCAGGAGGCCCCAGGAACCGAACCCGGGGCCTCCCATATGGTAAACGGGAGCCCTACTGATTGAGCCACAGCCGCTTCCCAAATCTAATCTTTTGGTGACATATTCTATCAGTTTTTGTTTGTCTGTGAAGACTTTGAACTCACCATCATCTTTGAAGGACAGCTTTGCCAGATACAGAATTCTTGGCTGGCAGTTTTTCTCTTTCAGTACCTTAAATACATCACACCACTTTCTTCTCTCCTCCATGGTTTCTGATGAGAGGTCGGCACTTAATCTTATTGAGTTTTCCTTGTATGTAAAGCTTTGTTTTTCTCTTGCTGCTTCTAGAATCCTCTCTTTATCTCTGATATTTGTCATTCTGATTAGTCAGTGTCTCAGGGTAGGTCTGTTTGGATTTATTCTGTTTGGGGTGCATTGTCCTTTTCGGATATTGATGTTTATGTCTTTCATAAGGGTTGGGAAGCTTTCGGTCATTACTTTCTCAAATATTCTTTCTGCTCTTTTTCCATTCTCTTCTCCTTCTGGGACACCAATAATGTGAATGTTTGTGCATTTCATGTTGTCATTCAATTCCTTGAGACTCTGTTCCATTTTTTCTGTTCTCTTCTCTTTCTATTCTCCTGTCTTTTCCAGTTCAGATGTTCTGCCTTTGAAATCACTAATTCTGTCTTCAAGCAATTCAAATCTGCTCTTATGTTCCTCTAATGTATTTTTTTTTTTTAAGATTTTATTTATTTATTCATTTATCCCCCCCTTGCTGCTTGTGCTCGCTGGGTCAGCTAACCACACCGTGCAGGCAGGCTTGCCTTCACCAGGAGGCCTCGGGAACCGAACCCGGGGCCTCCCATATGGTAAACGGGAGCCCTACTGATTGAGCCACAGCCGCTTCCCTTCTCTAATGTATTTTTAATCTCATCCATCATGTCTTTCATTCCCATAAGGTGTGTTCCTTTTTTTTTTTTGCAGGCTTTCAATTTTTTTTTTCTCTCCCAGTGTCTTCTTTATTTCTTTAGTCATATTTTCTTTCAATTATTTGAAGTGATTTAGGAGAGTTGTGTGATTATCACTGTTTAATTGTATTAAATCCTGTATCTCTTCAAGATATTTGGTTTTTCTTTTGGCCAGGTGATCTCTTCCTGTTTCCTAGTATGGCTTGTGATTTTTTTGCTGATGTCTAGGCATCTGAATATGTTGGTGAATTTACTCTGATGGCTAATTTCTCTCTCTTGCCTATTTTTTCCCCACAGCTCTTCTTTGATATTTGGGTCAACTTATTCTCAGTATTTAAAATTGCCCAGCTTAAGTTTTCAAAATCAGGCCAGGGACTCACTAGTGGGGCACAGGGCTTGGATACAGCAAGCATGAACAGTTTTTGTCCATGCAATTTCCAGACTGGCCAGCAGATGGCAGTAGTCAACGCACCTTTCCACAGAGGTGTTTCAGTCTCTGCTTTCCTGTGTTCCTGTGTTGATTCTCCAGATAAGAGATTCAGAGCAGGCTCTGCTGACTGAATTCACTGAAGAAAAGCACCTGGCCTTCCCCTCCCTTTTCCCTTGAAACAGCTGACAGGGAGGAAGATGTCTGTTCCCCTCTCAGTCAGCTGCAGTGAGCCAGGTGTTTTACCCCAGCTTAATATCTTGGGGGTGGGACAGGGGAGCCCTTTCTGGCCACCACCAGGGCTTGGTAACTCACATTTGTCATTTTGACTTCTTTATCTCTGTGCCCCTTACCTTCTTGGGAGTTGTGTAGCACTTTCCTGGTCTACTGACCCCCAAAGCAGATTCCTCAGACAGCTATTGGCTCTTTCTCTGTTGTTTCTGTGAGAGCATTCAGCGCTGCCTTAGTCCATCACCATCTTCCCACAATTCTCCTCCATGGTTTCTCTCGTTGTTATATATTTTGAAAAGCACTACTGCAAACAGGTATTGACTTCCTCCTGTACATGACATGTTCACACATGAAGTAAGTAGATGCTATAGCAACAGAGTTTTAGTGATGTAGAAGCCACATGGTCAAGATGACTAGACTACAAAACCAGCCAACCAACAACAAGGGAGCAAGCACTAAACCCACATTTAGTTTACAATAAATGCTCAATGAAATGCCTGGACACTTTCTTTCTAAAGAAATAGGTAAAACTATTTGACTATAGACTATTTATACTATAAGAGAAGCAGGTAGATTTTACTTCAGAAAATGTTGGAAGAAATGACTATGGCCATGCAACGGGTGTGGGATCAAAAATATAGCTGGCATATTTTTTTTTTTGGTGCATCTTCCATCTATAAAAGTGAAGAAACAAAATTTTTCATTCTCTATTTTCCTAGTTCTATGTGAAATAAACCAGGCTATCCAAGCAATAACATTCACTTTGATTTTTAGATTGCTGACTCTATTAAAAAAAAAAAAACCAACCTCTTTGTTATAAAGTTTAAGTTCCAAATAAAACTCAGGGATGGGGAATTCAAAAGTCTCCAGAGAAAATGGTTTAAAATTAGAGTCATCTTAGAAATATGTTAGGGACTAAATATGACAGTAATTGTTTTCCTTTTAAGTTTCTGTATTTTTATCTCCTCATTTGACGTATTTTCAAAGTGTATTTTAGAGCACTTTTTACCATTTAAATAGTAGTTCATACATTATTAAATGAGAATGCTAGAAATATTTATTCATTCTTTCCCTTTTCATATATTTATTAATTCTGCTTGGGGTTTTATTTGACTTGTCAAGATATCCTTCCAACTCTAGATGTAAGTACACTTAATAAGAAATCAATAATTAAATTTAGCAATCATGTGTTGTGCCCAGTACTTTGTTGTGTTGTAAGTAATCATTAATTCAATCAAATAAAAGTGGTTTGCCATTTATTAGTGGTTTTTAAGCAACCCATTGTGAATTCTAATCATGATTTGTGATTTGGAAGCTTTAAGGAACTTCACGGACAATTATAATGATTAGATTAAGTGATTATGGTTGTATAACCTTGTGGTTAAACACAGAGGCTATGAAGTTAAAAAACAAAATAAAACAAAACAAAAATACTTAGGTTTAATCTTGAATCTGTCACTAACTAATTCTATAACCATGTGTAAATTATTTTAGCCTCTCCATGTCTCAGTTTCCTTAGCTGTAAGATGGGGAAAGGATTAAATAGAATGATGTATGTGTCTGGCATATTTAAAAAATGGTCTTACTATTAATAGTAGTTGTTATAAAGACAAATCTTCAGCAAGTTATAAAACTAAGTTGCTTATCAGATCACATAAAAGCTGTCTCATATCCAGAGTACAATCTCAACACTGGAACATTTTCATCAGGTTGGAAGGACTATCAGCTTTGTTTTTCTTTTCCATGATTTTTTTATTCTCAAAAGTTAAAAAAAAAAAAAAAAAGCCTCACTGATGCTTAATTAAATTGCTGCACACTGCTCATTTTGAGATCTGCTGAGATCATTCCTCAACTTAGGTTGAGCCTGAGTTGTGGAAGGGAAGATTTCCTCCATGATTATATCAACGTGCTTTGGAGTGAAACGGAGACTTGGCCACGTGGGAACAGAGTGAGGCAGTTGGGTAAGAGGATTTAGGTCCACAGATATACAGATACTCTACTTGTGCTCTGATTAATTCAGATTACTTGTCTGCTAGGATAATTATCTGATTACCTGGCCAATATTCACATCATTTTGTGGTTTAGAGACCAGGCTGCAAAACAACATTGCTCTCCTACTGTCCTCTTCTTTACCCAAGACTCTCCTTCATGTGACTACTCAACCAACTATTGTAGGAGAAGAAAAAGAGCTATTTGCTGTCTCCATTTTAGTATCCCATTGCTTTAAAATGTGCTTTCCCATAGGGAATATTCCCTGATTCAGTGAGTCAAAGGTTAGGTGTCCTCATTATGCTATTATTTAGGGAGACATCCAAGAATAACCACAATTTTATTTATGATCCATACATCATAGTTGCTTCTTTTATCAACTATTTCTATTTTTAAAGGATTAAATGTTTTAGATGGGATATTCATTTTTCTTACATCAGTGTTTGTTCCTCATGTGTTTATGAATGTGGGGATATCTTAATTTTTGTCCCAGAATTCTCGAAAACACAGTGTTTCAATCAAAGGTACACAAATTAAATTTTCCAACTCTGTATAGCTGGCCTTAAAACTTCTGCACAGGGACAAACCCAGAGCAGTTTGGTGGTTCTGGGTGTGAGTGCAGAGTCAGCACCTCATAGTTCAGAAGTCTAAAGGTTATTCCCCCTTTTGCCCTCTTTACTCCTCTGGAGATAGTGCTTTGAGATTTTATGTTTTCATTAGTATCTCTGTGAGATTTTGAAAGAGAAGTGAAAAGAAGAAATAATTTAAAACCATTAATTTTACTATCTTAGTACTTCTGGTACAAAATTTCAACAGAGAAAAATTAAAATAAACAATAACACTGGATTATTGTGGAACTAAGTTACACATTCTAACCCTATGTCATATGCATTTGATAGAGCTTGTGCTATGAAATGTACCATGTATAAAGTGATATATGACATATAGGAAAATGTAAGAATATATAGAGATTTATACTTCAGATTGATTTATACTAAAATGAATCAATAAATAATATTTAGCAGCTACTACATATACAACATTGGTGGTAGGCTCTGTAGTTAAATATGTTTAATTTGACTTAACCTAAAAAATTTTAGAGCTGATTAGCTCTGCAACCTAATTAAATTATTTGAATATCAATTTTGATCCAAATGAGTGGTTGTAGAACTCTGTGAATTAATAAATAACCCAGAATAGCACATTAAAGGACAAATATATTAAGAGCTAAATTAAACATTGTTTTGTAGTCTATAAATGCAATGAGATTTAGATAAATATTCAAGAAAGACCTCTACAAAAATTTTAATTGCAGAATTTGAATACTATAACTTATTTTCTGTATCAATCATAGATTCACTGGCAAAACAGAATAAATTTTGAGTATTTTCAAAAGAGAGGATTTAATGTAGGGATTGATTACACAGCTGAGGGAGAATCTGAGAATTCAAACAAGGAATGATAAAGTAATTGACATTTAGCAACAGTTGGAAGCCACTATATGCTGAAGAAATAAAGGAAGGAGGGATTATTAGGATTGCTCAGAGCCAGGTCAGCTGGTAGAAGATGGAATCATGACAAGAGGCAGATGTGGAGCCCACAGCTACTGCAAAGTTGTCACTAGAGGCAGAAAAGAAGGTGGGAAATACCCTGGTGTCTCCCTTCCTCTTACCCTCCAAACTCTGGCTATGTTTTCTATTGACCAAACTCCTTTGGAGGCCAACTTAAAAGGGAGCCAGGAAATGCAGGCAAAAGGGCCAGCACTCTAACTTTCCTACAACACTTTCCCTCACCTCCCAACCCTGCAATACAGAGCAGAGCAGGAGAAACATGGCAAATGGACCCAATGGCATATAGGGCTAGAACTGGCCCTAGTACAATTCCTACATTTTTCATTCCAAAAATCTACAGTGCTCTCAACAGCACTTGAAAGTGCCTAATAATAAACTTATTATGAAAATAATATGGAAGTATCTATGTAAATCCTTCTAAAATATTTTTAAAACTGCATTATCTAGAAGAAAAGGATTATGCCATAAGCTGGGTGCTTGATGTAATTCTATAAATTGTAATAATGTTATATCATGCAGTAGTTATGAAAGGAGTGCATTATACATATGCTGTGAAATGTTTTACTTTATTGAGCTCAACTGTTTTGATGAAAATAGTGAGATGATTTTTGTTGATTATACATATGTGTTGACCATGACCATTGCTTCTATGATGTGTGAAATTCGTTGCCATTTGTCTATAACATTTACTTTTCATATTTATATACGAAGGCATAGAAACCATAAGGTAAGAATAGATTGCTTTCAAGAATTATTTCTAAAATAAAATCTTAGTATTTAAAATAAAAATATTACTGGAATTTAGAGGATTCGGAATTAGGACATTAGAGGTTAGACAAAACTAGAGAAAGAATTAGTAAATTGGAAAATAGACAAGAGAAAATTACTCAAAATATATTGCAGAGAGTTAAAGAGATGGAAAACATGAAAGAGAGGATAAAAGACTTAAGGATAGAATCATCAGGTCCAACTGATGTCTATTAAAGTTTCCAAAAGGAGAAAGTTGTATATATATAATTATATATATATATAAGAACACAGTATTTGAAGTGAAGAAGGCTGGGGGTTTCCAGATTGAGGAAAGATACGAGTGTTCAGCTTGATGGAATATACTGAATCACTTGAGCAGGATAAATACAAGCAAATTCACACCCAAACCTATCTGGGTAAAATTGAGGACCACCAAACACAAAGAAAAATATATTAAAAGCTGCTGGAGATAAAAAGCCTGATTACATACAAGGGAATACAGGACTAATAGTTGAATTTCATAATCAAAAAACAATAGGGGAAGCAGATGTGGCTCAAGTGATTGGGCTCCTGCCTACCACATGGGAGGTTCAGTTTCCAGGGCCTCCTAAAGAAGCCAGCAAGCTGGCATGATGAGCAGGCATGGCAAGCTGACACAAGAAGATGATGCAACAAGAGACACAAAAAGAAAAATACAACGAGAGACACAACAAAAGCAGGGAGCAGAGGTTCCTGGTGCCTCCTAAAGAAAGGACGAGCAGGATGGTGAGCTGGTGCGATGGGCAGGCACAGTGAGCTGATGTGACAAGATGATACAAGAGACACAAGAGGAAAAACATAATGAGAGAACAATAAAGCAGGGAACGGAGGTGGCTTAAGCGATTAGGTCCTTCTCTCCCACATTAGAGGTCCCAGGTTCAGTTTCTGTTGCCTCCTAAAGAAACAAGATGAACAGACACAGCAAGTGCCAACAACGAGGAGGTGGGGAAAGATAAATAAATAAAATAAATCTTAAAAAAAAAAAAAAAGCAATAGATGCCCAAGCCCAGAGGAAGATTAATGTGGAGAAAAATATGAGTCAATCTAGAATTCTATACCCTGGTAGGTAGGGATATGATAAAAATAATAGCTTTATACAGATAAAAGAGTATTTGTAGACATTGCTAAGAGAAGCAATAAAAATATACTTCTATAAGAAGATATTTTTAAAAGTAAAAAGTTTGGAAAGGAAAAAAAATAAATAAAAGAAAAAAAAAAGAAAACCAAATCAAGCACTCTAAAAATCCCCAAAGTTGTAAATCACCATTTCACTAGAATATAAACTCCACCACTGGAAATTAAACTTCCCTTCTAAATCATGAGCTTAAGAAGGACAGGCACTTTTATTTGTTGTTTTCATCACTGCATTTTCAGTTCTAGAATAGTCTGACACATAGTAGGCACTCAATAGATAGTCTGAGAATGAATAAATTCATCTGTGTCACAACTCTTAAATGAGGTGTTTCTTTCATACTGGGTTTCACAGCCTTTTAAGCATATTAGCATGCAGTAGATGCTCAGTAAATGATGACATTTACAACAAACCTACAAATTAAACTTTACAACTCTGCAAGGTAGTTCTTGTAGAAGAACCAGGATTTGGACACACTTTCCATGGAGCACAAAAGCAAATGCCCACACCGATGTTCATAGCCACATTATTCATCATTGCCAAAAGTTGGAAACAACCCAGGTGTCCACCAACAGACAAATGGATAAACAAACTGTAGTCTGTTCACAAGATGGAATATTATGCAGCTGTAAGAAGAAATCAAGTTGTAAAGAATATGGGAATATGGATGAACCTGGAGGACATTATGTTGAATGGAGCAAGCCAGACACAAAAGGACAAATACTGTATGAATGCGTTACTATGAACCAAATATATTGTGTAACATATTGTTTGATTCAAAACAAAAATTTATATGTATCCATTACATTTAATTGAGAAATGTATATATTTATTCATCTGTGTTTACTTTTTAGTTTTTAATTGTTTATATTTTCAATTATTAAATGTACAAAATAAAGTAAAAAAAAAAAAAAAAAAAAGCAAATGCCTTGCCCTTTACCAGCAGCCTCCACATTAATGGGTGCTTTTCTTTAAAAAATCCCTTCCAATTCTAAGCTTACATGGAGGCATTAATACAGGGAGCTCCTCCTCCTACTTTACCACAAAAGTCACACCTTTTTCTTCAAATGGTTTCCCTACTATCTGGAAGAATGGCTGGTGGAGAATAGGAAGACCCTTGTCACTAGAGTATTCTAGGTTCTTACCCATTCAGACAGCTCTTCACTGCAATAACAGAGTTCTATCCTTTAGAAATGCAATTCACTGGCATCTCATAAAATGGCATGAGAACTTTAACAATACTTTCAACAATTTAACAATAAAGTGCTGACATTTTCTAACTAAATTCCTTTAAAATTTTAAAGTAACCATGAGGTCATTGCTATGACAATATTCATTTCCGTTCTACTATGCTTCCTAGAATGGGAGAGACTGGAGAACTTTCTGAAACTGCATGGGATCACATGTGCAGGTATACAGTAACTTACTGCCTGTTGAGGTGGAAAAAAAGGTCAAGAACCTCTGTCTTAGATCACAAGAGACTGACTACAGGATCCTAGGCTGTTCTGCTTAGCTCTAAGTTTATGTCGATGAGGCAAACACAACAACAATTTAAAAACTATTTCATTAAAAAAATTTGGAAAGGGAGAAGCAGCAGTGTGCAAAATATCTGCAAAGCATGTTGGTAAACCTGAATAAATATTGAATGTAACTGATAATAAAAATAACAACTAATTGAAGATTATGGTATGTAGAATAATGCCTTCTCTGAAAGATGCCCATGTTCTAATACTGTGAACTTACATATCAGAAGAGTCTTTGCAGATATGATTAAGGTCCTTGCACTGGAGAAATTATCCTCAGCTATCCAGATGGGCCCAATCTAATCATGAGTCATTAAAAGCTGAGATCCCTTCCCAGAGGCCATTAGAGAAAGAGCTGCAACAATGGAAGTAGAGTCAGTTTGAGATTTCAGTGGTAGAGGAACTTGACCTGCCACAACTAACTTTGAAGATGGAGGATAGGAGCCAAAGGTCAAGGAATATGGGTAGCCTTGAGAAGTTGGAAAAAGCAATGGAACAGATTCTCTCCTAGAGCCTCAGAAAAGAATGAGGTATGGCTGATACCTTGATTTTAGCATAGTGAAACCTGTATTGGGCTTCTGACCTACAAAACTGCAATATAAGTCAAACTTATATTGTTTTAAGCACTAAATTTGTGATAATTTGTTAAGGCAGCAATATAGGTTTAAGCAAGCAGAATGAAAGGCAACAAATAGAAACTTGTAGGAAAAGGAAATAGAAGAGTTCAAACATTCAAAGTTCCTTATAGTGTTTGTGAAGATTTTCAAGATATTAAGTAATGTTAGATTTTGTTGAGTGATGTATGCAAGTTAAAATTTTAAGTGTATACTTTTGTACCTTGGAACATAGATGATTAGCTATTAAGATTGCTCCTCTCAAAAATAAAAACTAAAAAAAATTCTTTGAAAAAAAGATTGGTCTTCTCATGGGGGAGGGAGGAACTAGAAGTTCTAAATTTATAACTCTAGGATAAATAATGTATTATGGGACCAAAATCTAAATGAAGATGGAAACCCACAGACTTTAAGTATTAAAGTATTTTTTGCTCTGAAATTATTTCTCCAACCTGAGTGACTTGAGCCGTTGTTTTCATTAAATCCTGGGGGAGGGTTCAGAAGACATAGCCCAGCTCTTCCTAAGGTATGGAAGTTAATAGGGGGAACTTTGCCTTAAAATTGGTCTTTAAAAGTCTACTTTCATGGTGAAAGGTGAACCAAAAATAAATTGTTCCATCTTGCCACTCTCAGGGAAAGTTGCTTTATTGCTGAACAAAGCAAAGAGTGGAACCTCAAGCTGTAAATTTATTTTAAAGGGGCCTACAGTTAAGTAGTTGTAAATATAGAACCATGTAGAAGCAAAACTAAATCTTGCCAAGAGGACCGAACCTTAATATTAGGCCTCAAAGACTGCCACAAATAATTTTTTTACAAAGAAAATGGGTAGCTTATGGTCAAAAACAACTAAGCAGACAATTAAGCAAGGAATCATGGGCACACACAGGTTAAAAAAACAGACACTAGAGAGAAGACTTTGGATAATGGTATTTCAGTCACAGATTACAAATTAATAAAGCTTGAAATGATGGAATAGGAAGCTGTTGAAAATGATTTAGAACATCTGAAAAATTTCAGCACTTGAATGGTGTAAGAACAATAATAATGATAAAGATTGTGTAGTTAATGAGCTTTTGTGAACTGCCTTGAGAGCCTTGAAGAAAGAAAATAAGAGGTTCAGGTCAGCTACCTACCTATTCAGGGCATTGAGGAAACCAAAAGGCCCCTGTAGCAGCATTATCTCCTGCAGTTGTAGGGAAGATTGTGTTTAAAATCAAGTTCAAGAGTTCATTTTAAGAGTGGCAGGCTTGCAAAGGAGATGGAATGCACAGTGTCAATAGGTTTCCTATTCTAAAGTTAAGGCTTTGATAGGGAAGAAGTAGCACCAAAATATCTGATACAGGTACATTTGGGTGTATTGGCAAGAACTTTGAATCCCAGGTTATCCTTAACTCTCCAGGTTATTGCAAGCAGCTTCCTCCCCCTTGCTGGAAGTTTAGTTTCCCCTAGCCGGAGGACCATGCAAAGACCTCACTTGAAGTAGATGCCTTGCAAGATGATGCTTGTCTTCCTTAAAATCTACCTCTACATCTCTCAGAGCAATAACTAAGGTCAGTTTCACCATAGCCCAAGTGGGGTAAAACACTTTCTGCCTATGAGGAACACAATGAAGGAATGGCTGGTATTAGCTTAATATGCACCAACAGGGGGATTATGTGTGGGAGTGGTCTTACAAGTGTTAGACTGGTTGGAGGGGCAGGTTATAAGGTTAGATAGGAAAAAGTTTATTGACACAGGAGTGCGTCCATCATCAGCATTCAGTTTCCTGGCAAGGACACCTGAAACTAGTCCTAATATACTGCTGGAATGCTCCTTGAAGTTTGGACAGGATGGGGGCATATAGTAAATAAGGAGCAAATGCCAGAATTGTTTTTATAGAGTAATCAGGAGGAGGTCAGAAAACTCTTGGAAGTAGGATCATTATAATAGATGTATCTCATGTAACAAGAGGGCTCGCTATCTGACTGTGTTTTCTGGGAGGGTGTAAAGGACATTCTCTTCACAAAGGCAATAAGGAAATGACTATTTAAAGAGGCACCAGAACCTCTGAGAAGCTCAACGGTGCCTGCCCTCCAGGGGCCATAGTTAACAGTAGGAGAAACTGTTGTGGAACTGTGTCAATGGGATCAAAGTGCCAGCCTAGGGACTGCCAATATTAATGGAGATGAAAGGATTCCAGACAAGCAGAGGCCCAGTGGCTTTTAGTCACAAAACATGGGGTTGGAGAGTGAGGAGGGGGACATAATTACTCTAATAGACAGCAAAGCCAAAAGGGCAACAAGAATGCCTTGAGTTGCAGGCGTCTATGGCAAAGGCATGGACAGTAGTACACATTCCAACTAGCTTGCCCCAGAGCTATGTTAACTGCTCTAAGTCATAATATAATTCACAGGGACCTTGATCATCCAGATATTCCATAGAATATCAGACTATTTAAAAATATGGGGAAGTCGTAGTAATTGGAGGTTCTAAGCAATAGACACTGTAAAGTGTCACATAATATATCTAACAAAAGATGTGATAGTGGAAAAACACATGAAAAAAATGTTCAACATAACTGGCTAATAGGGAAATGCAAATCAAACTACAATGAGATATTATTTCACACCTACTAGAATGGCCACTATTAACAAAACTGAAAACTGTATGTGTTGAAGAGGATTGGGGAGATTGGAACACTTATACAAGGCTGGTGGGATTGTACAAAGGTACAGCCACTGTGGAAGTCTGTTTGGCGGTTCCTAAAGAAGTTGGGTATAGATCTGCCATGAGACCTGGCAATACTGCTACTGGGTATATACCCAAAGAACTGAGAGCAGTGACATGAACAGACATCTGCACACCGATATTCATAGTGACATTCACAATTGCCAAAAGATGGAAACAACACAGGCTGTTGAATGGATAAACAAACTGTGCTATATACACAAGATGGGATATAATTCAGCTGTAAGAAGAAATGAAGCTGTGAAGCATCTGACAATATGGATGAAATTTCAGGACATTGTGTTGAGTGAAGCAAGCCACGCACAAAAGGACAAATATTTTATGATTTCACTATTACACTAAATGAGCAAACTCATGGAGTTAAAAGCTAGAATATAAGTCACCAGAGAATAGAACATGGTTAGAGAATGGAAAGCTGAGGTTCAATCTGTGCAGAATTGATAAAAAGTTGTTTGGAAATGTTTGGAAATGAATAGAAATGGTGAAGTCCCATCATAGGATTTATAATTAGTAACACTAACATACGGGTATGATAGTGGTTTGTTTTTGTTGTTGTTTTTTCCTTTTTTTGGAGTAAGGAAAATGCTCTAATATTGATTGAAGTGATGAATGCACAGCCCTGTGATTATACCTTATGTCATTGATTGTACACATTGGATAAATTGTATGGTTTATGAACAAAAAAAAGTAATAGGGCAGGTTGGGGGAAAATATACCAAGTGTAAAATATGAACTATAGTTAATAGTAATCCTTTGATGATGCTTTTTCATGATTTGTTACAAATGTTTCACAACAGTGCAAGGTATTGGTGGTGGGGTGAAGTATGGGAGCCCTGTATGATGTTATGCATGTTTATTTTGTAAGTTCATATTTTTTACTATAAACTTAATGTTTTTGTATGAGGGATATACTTCAATAACATTTTTAAATGAAAAGAATGAGCACAATAAAAACATGATAACAAAGATGCGGCAGCCCTTTATTGAGAAAATAATAAAACATTATTGTATGGCATGAAATACAAATAAATAGCGCTTACCAGGAAGAATATATATTTCAAATACATCAACACTTCCATGTTTTATCTATAAATTAATATAATTTCTATCAAAATTCCCAAAGAAGTTTTTGTGAAACTTGAAAAGTTTATTTAAAAATTTATAAGGAAAAATAAGGAACAAAGAATAACCAATAAAAATTGAGAAAGAAAAGAAAAAGGAGTCAAGAATTATACTACAAGATAGGTGAAACAGTGTGGTACTACTGCGGACAAAGACAAATAGTCAAATGGGACAGAAAGAGAATTGAGAAACACACCCATACATTTATGTAAACTCACTTTGTGACAGCTGGCATCACAGAACAACAGAGAAAAGTTGGGCTATTTAACAAATTGTGGTGGCAACTGATATAGGAAAATGAAATTAGATCTTCAATTTCATAAGAAAAAAATTAATTTAGATAGATAAAAGGCTAAATGCAAAAAACAAAGCTTTAACATTTTAAAGAAAAAACAAGAGCATCTTTATGACATTTTATAGGAAGAGGTCATTTAAATAAAACATAGAAAGTAGAAACAATAAAAAGAAAAGATTGATAAAAATGACTGCACTAATAAAATTTCTATATCACTAAAACCACAACAAACGAAAAGATAAGCAGCTGACTGGGAAAATATATTTGCAACAATATAAAAGCAATACACTTATGTTAAGAATATGTAAAGATTCTTCCTCAAATCAATGAAAATAACAGTAAAATTTTCAGTGGATAATTGGGCAAAATATATTTAAGACCAATTCACAAAAGAAGTGCAAATGACCAATAATGTAAGAAAAGATGGTCAAAATTAGAAGTAATCTGGAATCAAAGAAAACCATAAGATACCATTTCACATCTATCTGATAAAAATTTAAAAGTCTGAGAAAAAAGGTGGTAGTGACGAAATGGATAAATAAGAACTCTTTCATGATATGTAAATGGCACAATAACTATGGAGAATAATTCATTAATGTCAACAAAGAATATGATACACATGCCCTACAATGCAGCCATTTTCTCCTACTTATATAGCCTAGAAAACTCCCTCACATGTACAAAGAGGTATGCACAAGTGTGCTAACATAAAGCTCTGCTTTTAACAGCAAAATATAATATCGTTTGTAATCAATATAAATGCCCGTCAATAGGGGAATCAAACTCTGCAGTTAAAACATGGATTAAAACTTGAAATAATATTTTTAGTATAAACAGCAAGTTAAAGGATATTATCTTTTGTATGATATCATTACTGAAAAATTCTTAAAATAAATGAGACTATTATAATGCTATGTACTTTGCATATATGCATATGTAGTAAAATATGGATGAGGAGGATAATGGTTACCTTGTGGAAAGGAGACAATGAAGGGGTTAAGGTGAAGTTAAAAAGAGAACTTCAGTGGCATGTGAAATTGCTTTTCTTTCTTTTAAATATTGGAAACACTTATGGAAAAATATTTATACTTGTTAAATTTGGGTGATGGGTTCAGGGTGTGTTATCTTAAAAAAAATTAAAATGTAAGATTTTGCTTCTCAACTCCAAAAGAGGTTGATAAGGCAGAGAGAGCCTGATAAATAGTTTTGATCTTCATCAGTTAGAACATAAATCTCAACAAGTGCGTGTGCATTCAGTTTGCCTTAGGACAGAGAAGGAGGGACTGCGGATTATTTGATGTAAGATTGTGGCAGGGATAATTTGATCATGGACCACTAGACTGATAGTTAGTAAATAGAAATTCCATTTTATTTGGCTTAATCTACATACTGTTGCAAACATGGAAGATCTCAAAAAAACACAAATAATTTGCTTTAGAGTTGTCAGATAATATATATAGGATATCCAGTTATTGCTGGATTTCAGATAAATGACAAATTTCTTTAGCATAAGTATACATGAATATACTGATATTAAGTAGTTATTTGTTGTTTATATGAAATTAAAATTTAACTGGGTGTCCTGTATTTTTAATTACCAAATCTGGCGACCACTACCTTCCCTAGGTCTCCAGTTGTGAAAACAAAGTGAATTTGATTGGATAAATTCATCTCATTATTGATTTCCTTTGTGTGCAAGCAATAAATAGAGAAAACATCAATCTGATTACCAAATATTGTAACAGTAGGATTTGGAGGCAAATCTTAAAGTGATGAAAAGGAAATTTTCAGATGAAAGTAGTGGTATACCTAGAGTGCTTGACACCCTGAACTGATGTTTTTTTTTTTTTTTTTTCTAACAGCTTCCTCTTCACAATCTTCCCCTATTAATAACATTTTACAATAGTGTGGTAACAGCAATTTAAAAATAAATGTCCATTTAAATATTAAGCACAAATAAAAACTCCCAGGACTCACACAAAATGACAGAATTGAAGTAACTGAAGTTCTGTTGTTTGTCTTTATGATCATTGCACTGTCACAGTTTATGGAGACTCTTCAATTTAAATGCAGGAATATGTACCATCTATATTTAAGACACAAAGTGCTGCTGAAGCGACTTCAAAGGATTCTAAACTACTGTGAATTTACTCTTGAAAGAAACATGTGTAGCTGATTCTGTGTGTGCTGGAGCCTAACTAGATAACTAGGACTTCTCCAAATTAATTTTCATGTACAATAGATGTACTAATTTGAAATTTACTTATGTTCTCAATAGTTACCTTAGAAACTGTTTAGAATTCATGCTAGCAAAATATCTCTTCCAGAGAAGAATATCACCTTATCACAGACATTGTTTAGATTTGCTAGTGCATGTGATAATAAAAAGCATCAGGCTAATGCTTAGTATTTAATATTATTATTGTTTTTAACAACTCTCTCTTCAGGCACAACACCTCTCTATTGCCTGCACCCCCAACCCCGCTCCACTCCCGTTGCCCTACCCTTCAGGTGAAAGGAATTATTTTACCTACACATTCTCTGTGGAGATGAGCTCATGGCTACAGGTCCACAATGACTCGTTAAGTCATTCTAGCTCTTTGCAAGTGCCCCTTCAATTTCTGAGGAGGCAAAATGGTGGTAAAATAAGTAAGCTCTCTGACCAATACCAACTACTGCCCCAGTCCCACAGGACACAGGCCATTTGAACTGGGTGGCTCACTAATGTGATGTTAACATAGAAGACCATTATCTTCATTGTCATGATCACCATCCTAAATTGGGCCTTTATTTGCAGAAGTTCCCATACTACTGTGTGCGGTAGTGAGATAGACACACCCTTTATCTGGGAGGCATAAAAACTGGCAAAGCCCTCCCACCGCGCCCAAACACATATGACCTATAAAATAGCATTTGACCAACTCAAAAACTATTTATGTAGTAAATTCTTAAGTATCAAAGTTAATGGAATACAGACCTAATAACCATGCTGGAGAGGCTGATTATTATAAAGCCCAGACCTTATGTTAACCAATAGTTTCAACCTTGTTTCCTGTCAGTTTCTGTGACCCTTTTCTTTACTGAAAAGTCTATTGATGACATAACCCTGGCCCGTCTGAGGTATCAGATGGGAAGAATCAACAGATAGCTGAAGAATTTAAAGTCACCAGCTTTCTTTGCCTACTTACTGAGCCATTCTCGGGAAGAGTAAGGATATAGAGCTATTGGTTCACACAGTGGCAGAAATCCCCAATTCTACAGTCATAAAACTCTCCCAAACTCTCCCATTCCCTCCATAGTCTCTACCAGGTCTCTCTCCTTCCAGACATTCTAAATGAATAACTGAGCCTTTTATAAGTATTATTACCCAAATTAGGAAGGGAGATGGACATGCAGAAAAATGATTATGAGGTCATGTTTATTAGTCATGAACATACAAAACAAATAATCCTTTCCAAATGCTATGTAGATGGATTTATATTCTTAGTAACACTGCATAGGAAGCTCTAAACTCAAATGTTGGACACATTAGTCCTGAAGTGTAGTGTATCTGTGAACCATAGCTGGTGTGTGCAAAAAGCCACCACCAACATTATGAAGTTAAATCAGTGCTTCCTCTCAGCAAATGATTTCAGAACTCTCAAGAACTTCCATTCACCCACAAGTTCTCTCATCACTGGACTAGCTGACTCCTTAAATTGCACCCCTCAATATTCATTCCTACGTCTTAAGAGTTCCTTCACTGCCAAAATGAAAATGTTCTTCAGAAAGGAAATTCAGTAAGCAACATTAGTCATTTAAATCTTAGTGGAACATGAGTGCAGGACCAGCTCCCTATCTGCTTTTACAAAATGATTGCCTCTAAAGGTCTTTAGTATTCAGATTTGTATGTTTTCAATTATTTCATTATTTGAGAGAAATCTGACTGAAAAATTCCTTTGGCTAGCTTTTATTTTGCGTATCTATCTAGACGTTAGGTAATATTTACATATAAGAATTTGGCTTCCACATTCCTTTGGTGACTTTTTGTTTTTTGAGGCAAATGCTGGGAATACTAAAAAAGACATAAATGTACACGTCAATGTGGTTAATCCTGGATTTGTCCTCACATGCAAGATGTGTTCCTAGCGATTAAAGTTCAGAACAGAGTTAGTAGCAGTATGTGAATTTTTTTCAGCAAAAATTTGATTAAATGGAACATTCTGGAAGTAAAAAATTTAAATTCTGAAAACATAGCATATTTTAAAGTTAAAAATCTTTGCAAAATATAATTCACCTTTATCTGAATTCATCTTAGCAGTAAATTTAGTTTTTCATTGAAATTCTAGTATGATTTCTGCTTTGTTCCCTGCCAAAATTGAAACATCTTATAAGAGATAGAATACCTTAAAGCCTATAATTAAGTTTTGTAAACAAAATAATAAAGAGAAAAAAGTCATGTATAATATCCTCACTTATAAAAATCACAGTTAGCATTTTGCAGAACCAATTTATATTCTTCTAGTCTTTTCTCATATGCAGATATATATTTTTAACATAGTTGTAAACAAAGTGTAAATAAAATTTTATACTGATTTTTCACTGAACTTTATAAGAATAATTTTTCATGTTTTATATGGGCTTCATACCTATAATTTTAATTAGCAACAAAATATTACAATGAATTACTTAACATTTCCCCTGTGGTTGAATATATAGTATTTAAATGCCAACTTTCAATTTATAAATGGTGCTGTGGTTAATTTCTTCATGAATGTAGCTTTTTACAAATCTAAGATTCTAAGAAATAAAATTCTGATTCCAAGGGATAAAATTCTGTCAGAGAATATAAGCATTTTTAAGACTCTTGATAGATATTGTCAATTTGCTTTAAAAAAGTATACTTTTTACCAATTCAAACGGCCACAGTAATGCATTAAAGTTGCCACAAACTTAACAGAATTCACCAAATATAATTTAATCATTTTCTGATGAATTAGAATCATTATTATCAGTGATATGTGGGCATAAAGAGTTAAAGGGTCATGAACCTCCAGAGAAATTCTGGAACTGATAAAGGACATGATGAAGGGAAAAGCTGCTTTCTTTTCTTTTTCTTTCTTTTTTTATATTTATCCTGGTAACAATTTTTATTCTTTTTTTTTTTTTTTTTTATTATGGGTAAAAATCAAAATTCTCACAATACATACAAACATTTGCAAAATGATATATAAAGTGGTACCTTTCCCTCCTTATTAAGATCGAATGAAATGTGACAGATGAATGACTTTCTGGCCAATGTATTAAAAAACGTCTTGCTAAAAAATTAATAAGTCAAATCTGAAGCAACCTCCTCTCAAGATTTTCTTTCCACCCACTAAAACATCATATTCTACCTTTATTGTTGCTATCAGTGTGCTTTGAGTTATAGCACCATCAGAAATATAACCTGTGTTTACTAAATATCTCTGTTGACCACAAGCTGCTCCCTGCCAGCTTGCACCCAGCATTTTTGCCTTTGGCTTGATGATGGAGCCAGATTCTAACTGAAGTTCTCAGTATGATGCTGTCATTGCATCATAGCAAGAGCTACTGCTGCATGATTGGTGTGCCTTTAGCAGGGCTGGCACAAGTCTTTAGGGGCTTCTGGTCTCTGATTGAAACTTGCCCTCCTAATCTTCAGAGTTTCTTAGGTCCTTTGGACACTGATTTTTGTCCCTACTTTCTGTTCTTTCCTGAAGAAATGCTTGCTGTTCTGTTTCTTTTTTATAGTTGACTGCAGGTCTTGGCCATCCTTTTTTTTGTTTGTTTGTTTTTTTAATTAATTTATTTTTTATTGTGGGTAAAAATCAAGTTTTTCACAATACATACCAATATTTGTAAAATGATATAAAAATATATATGCATATATGTGCATTTGCTTACAAAAATGTTATATATATATATATATATAAATTTTTTTTTTTTTTAAGAGGTGCTTAGATTACCTAAATATTACACGGAACCTACAGGGATTCCCATGTTTCCCACCTCCCACACCTCCCACCACATCCCACACAAACATCTCCCACAAGTGTGGCCCACCACCCTCAATGGACTTACACATCCTGGGGCCTTGCCACCAACCATAGACCACAGTTCACATCGTAGACCACACTCTCTCCCACACAGTTCTGAATGGTGTGTGCTGATTTAAAATGGCCTACATCCGTTTTGGCCATCCTTTTGCATGTATTCAAATCCCAGTTGTTACATACTAAGGTTTACCCTTATGCAAGTTATGTAACATCTCACTTTGGTTTCCCAATCTGAAAAATAGAAATGTTACCTATTATTCTCCTACAAGCAGAGAAGGTTTGAATCCCATTCCCTAAACACATTTTTATAAGACATCTAAATTTATTTCCTATATTGGTTTCTGACTCTAAGCCCCAGTGCCTGGCTGGTCATGACATTGTTGGACCCACTAACATTACAACTGAAGCGGTCATCTTTGGCAAGGCTAGGATGACCTGCAGTCATCCTAGATGCATTCCAGAGCTGTTCCTCCTGATCACGTGCTTCTGCCCTGGAGAAGAGTCCTTGGTCTAGATATCTCCCTCTTGCCCAATCTGGGGAATGTGTAGGTCTGTGTGTTGGGGGGTGAGAGGTAAGAATGTTCAACTGCTGTTTCATCTGGAGGAATAATTCCACTCTTGACTCTTATAAACCATATCTAAGAGGATATTAAGGAAAATGGGTTTAGCTTTTAAAAAACAAATCCAGAGAGTCTTGCTGGCTACTTCTGCTTTCTGCTCTTCCCTGAAGAAATGACATGCAAAATTTGCTAATTTCATAAGTGAGTGAAAGAAGGGGGCCAAGACAAGGAGAAAAAAATTCAATGATTAATATTATCTAGCAGTATGGGATTTAATGAGAGTCCCTTTCCACTTCCTTTCTTCTCTTTGTATTTACTGTTTTTTGTTTCTTCTGTTTCTTGCTTGTTATTTGCAAAAATCTGGTGGTGAGAAGTGCAGAATAGTCTTTTATAATCTTCACAAGCCAATCATAATGCCCCATTTCCTTATAAGTGTTGAACTGACCAATCAACGTATCAGGTCTTTGGCTCCTCTTTGCTGTCATTCATTAGTTACTGAAAATTTAGTACTGCTTCATTCAAGAGGAATTTGTTTCATTTTTCTGGCTACTCCTGGGCCTAGAATTGTTCCAGAAGCCTTAAGGTTCTGGGAATCTAGACATTGGAAAGCTGGGGTTTTCTGTGTCATGTCTCTACATGTTTTCTCGGGATGAACTGGCCAAAAGGTTCAAAGTAGTATACCACTTTTACTCTGTGGGCACTTAGCAAATACCTCTTGACTAGTTAGCAACAATTCCTGGTCCACTTGGGGGAAAATGGCAGGTAAAATAAATTAGCTAGACCACCATGCCTACTCAGTTACCCGACGGAAGAGTTATTAGTGGCTACACACAGCAACTGAAAATAGACATCTGGTCAGGAAAACTTGAAGATAGAAGGGCTATTGGGGTTGCTTTCAGTAAACACTTTCACGAGGTATTTCAGTACTATGCAAAGGGAGTGTTTGAGGTAAGATTTTTTGGAAATCATCAGAAAAAAGCCCTTATTACCAACAGAGAGGTCATTGAAATCTGAATTACTAGTTTAAAATATGATGTCAGAGTACTTTCTCTTTTCCAGCTCAGAACTGTTCTTGCCCTAAGGAAAGGGAGGCTGCTCCATGAAGTAGCCATTCTTGTTTTAAAGGACTCAGAAGCAGCATTCAAGTAACAACACAACGGTCAATGCTTATTTGGTTCATTTGTTTGTTTGTTTGCCAACACTAATGGCGTTTTACTCTGGCAAAAGTGAAAGTATAGCTCTATATAAGCTGACTTTGATTCTCTTAGAGTCTAGACTTTCCATTATTTTGGAAGGGGAGGTGAGCATATGTTCCTCTATATTCATGCATATTTGTGACCTCTGGATGGAAAGTCTTTTTCTAAGATGAGGATCTTGCCCTGATGCCTTCTGCCAACATTTGGGGTTCTAGCCAAAATTCTCAGGAAAGTTGACAGCCTGGTTTATCCCTGTAGGGTTTTAGTCACCCTATAAAACTTTAGAAGTATTTATATCAGCTTTACAAAACACCTCTTCTATTTGAGAGTGAAAGGCAACCCCTTTCACTTAGCTTGAAAGAAAACATAAAATCAAAAGCCAAACTGAGACGATGTAAACCTGCACGTATGAAAGATCACCTTTAAAATGATGTGTAAATGCAGGGCCTTCTGAGTTCCCCTTGTATATGTAGCTCATGAATCACATGCACTTTATTTCAGTTCATTTTAGCTTTTACAACAACCAGAAGAGCTGTGCTGGGGTCACTAACTGCCTTCTGCTAACTACAGCTGATCAAGATTACTAAACAAACAAGGAGGGACAGGAAAAATGGAGGGGAGTCACGTGGAGGAGGGGAGAGCAGGGTGACAAACATCCACATTTCTACAGTTCTAGGAAATGTTTTATGCCAATGCATGTTTTATGTCAATCAAACATATAAAAATTATTGTGGCTGCATAAGGCCATAAAGATGCACTTTTAAACTCTTAAAAATAAGGTACCATAATTACATCTTATGGAACTGTGCGCCCCACGAGTCCTTTGCTGTTTTTAAGATACCCATGGTGAATGAGGTAAAGTAAGGGGAAGGGAGTGGGGAGAGAAACTATTTGAGTTCTGTGTGCAGAAAAATGCAAAAGTTGTCCAGATTTGCATGTAGATCTCTCTCTCTCTCTCTCTCTCTCTCTCTCTCTCTGATTTATTAGCTTTAATAACTGTGGGATCTCTCTCACCTTTGGATTTGAGAACTGAAATCAGTACAGTTGAAGAATATTTTTTTCCCTGAAGTAATCTTGGGTGGTGTCAATCATCTGGTAAAAGTGAAACAGCTTTGATTCTTTTTCTTTCTTTCTTTTAACCCTTAAACTAATTATCCTAGAAAATTCTGCTTAAAATAAACTTTGGTGCATTTATTGCAAAAATCTCTTTTCAGAAAGCGGTAATAAACTTGGACACCAGAAGTTTTGTAGTTGAAGTTCCTAATTTTATTTAACAGCTCTGGGGACTTCATTTCAGAGAAATTAGTTCACCAGCAGTAAAGCTTAGCAGAGATGCAGTGGAGGTGATGGGTGCGGCTGGGGTGGGAAGCGGACTGATCTGGCAGTGGTAGGGCAGTGTCCTCCTTTTGAAATGGAGAGATTTTTATGATTGCCTCCTTTTGTCTTATGGTTCCTTACTCTCTGCTTATTTTAAAATTGCCCAGACCTTTGCCAGACAAGAACAAAAACTTAGGACTCAGGAGTTGATGGAGAAAGTATTGTCTTTGCCCTTAACTAGTGATGTGTGCAAGACACTTTCCCTCTATTGGTTTCTTGAGTGTCTTCTATAAAGCAAGTGTATTTAAGTGGATGGTCACAAAACGTCTTTAAACAAACCCTCAGGTTTCAGTTGAAGACAAGTGTGGGGGGAGGCCCAACGTTGTGGGCTAGGTTGACAGGTTACTTCACTACTGGAGATGAATTGCTTCATGTAATCCCAAATGTATGTGTCTTGGTGGAGGAGAATATGTAGTGAATATAGGCTTGGTTAACGTATACCAATCCTATCAGAGAGGGCCGTTTGTGGGGCACCATTGGTTTAATGCTACTGTCATAGAAAGGCCTCGGAAGTTGTGATTCATCTAAGCCATGAGGGATATCCACACTTAAATCGGATCTCTCTAGTATAGTTCTATAGACAGGAAGGAAATGGAAAAAAAAAAAAAAAAAAAAAAAAAAAAGCTTAAAAAGGCATTTATGTGTATATTTTTAAATTTTTTTAATTAGAGAAGTTGTAAGTTTACTGAAAAATCATGTAAAAAAATACAGCATTCCAATATACCCCCTTATCACTAACACTGTGCATTAGTGTGGTACATTTGTTATAATTCATGAAAGAACATTTTTATACTTGTGCTATTAACTATAGTCCATCATTTACAATAGGGTTCACTCTGTTATACAGTCCTATGTTTTATCTTTTAATTTTTATAATAGTAATTTATACTACCTAAAACTTCCCTTTTTAACCACATTCACATATACAATTCAGTGCTGTTAATTACACTCACACTATTGTGCTACCATAACCACCTTCCATTTCTAAAACTGTACAATTAACTAAAATAGAACTCCTGTACTAATTAAACATTAATTCCCCTTTCCCTATCTCCAATCCAGCTCCACGTAACCTATAGTCCAGATTCTAACTCTATGAGTTGTCTTATTCTAATTGTTTCATATCAATAAGACCGTACAATATTTGTCCTTTTATGTCTGGCTTATTTCATTCAACATAATGTCTCCAATCCATGTTTTGACATGTATCAGGACTTCATTCCTTTTTAGGGCTGAATAATATTCTATTGTATTTATATATCACATTTTGTTTATTGATTCATTGGCTGGTAGACACTTGGGTTGCTTCCATCTTTTGGAAATTGTGAATAATGCTGTTATGAACATCAGTGTGCAATTACCTGTTCGAGTTCCTGCTTTCAGTTCTTGGTATATACCTAGTAGAAGGATTGCCAGGTCATATGACAAGTCTATACTTAGCTTTCTGAGGAACTGCCTTACTGTCTTTCACAGTGGCTGCAGTATTTTATATATTCCCACCAGCAATGAATAAGTGTTCCTATTTTTCCACATCCTTTCCAACACTTGTAATTTTGCATTTTTAACAAGTCAATTTTATTGATACATATTAATAAATCACACAATTCAATCAAAGTGTGAAATCAATGGTATTTGGTATAATCACATAGTTGTGCATTCATCACTCCAATCATTATTAGAGCATTTTGATTACTTCCATAATAATAAACAAAAAACAGACAAACAAGGGAATTCTTCACCTCTCAATCTCTCTCTGTTTCCCCTGCTGTACATAAGCTGCTATTTCTGGCTATTCTTGCACAATTATATATTTATTTAGCAGTTTTATTGAGATATAATCACATACCCTATGATCTATTTAAAGTGAATAATCAATGGCTTTTAGTATAATCACAATGTTGTGCATTCATCATCACTAAAAATTTTAGAATTATTTCATTTCCCTGAAAAGAAAAACTCCACACCCCTTAGCATGCCTTTCCTAGCCCTATATAACCACGAATCAAATTTCATCTTTATAAATTGATTTATATTTCCATTTTATATAAATGGAATCATACAATATATTCTAATTATTAACTCTATGAGTTTACACAATATATTTAGTTCATAGTAAAGCAATCATACAGTATTTGTCCTTTTGTATCTGGCTTGCTTCACTCAACATAATGTCCTCCAGATTGATCCATGTTGTCATATGCTTTACGACTTCATTTCTTCTTACAACTGCATAATATTCCATTGTGTGAATACACAACAGTTTATTTATCCATTCATCAGTTGACATCTGGGTGTTTCCAACTTTTGTCAATTGTGAATAACGCCGCTATGAACATAGGTATGCAGATAACTATTCATGTCACTGCTCTTAGTTCTTCTGAGTATATACCCAGCAGTGGTATTGCAGGGTCATGTGGCAAATCTATATTCCGTTTCTTTAGGAACTGCCAAACAGTCCTCCACAGTGGCTGTACCATTCTGCATTTCCACCAACAGTGCATAAGTGTTCCTATCTCTCTACAGCCTCTCCAACACTTGTAATTTTCCATTTTTTAAAATAGTAATCATTCTAGTGGGTGTGAAATGGTCTCATTGTGGTTTTGTTTGTATTTCCCTAGTAGCTAGTGATGTTGACCATCTTTTCATGTGCTTTTTAGCCATTTGTATATCCTCCTTGGAGAAATGTCTATTCTAGTCTTTTGCCCATTTCTTAATTAGTTTGCTTGTCTTTTTATTGTAGAGTTGTAGGATTTTAAAAAATATATTCTGTATAGTAAACCCTTGTAGGATATGAGGTTTCCAAATATTTTCTCCCATTGTGTAGTATGTCTTTTCATTTTTGTTATAAAGTCCTTTCATGCACAAAAGTTTTTAATTTTGAAGAGGTCCTATTTATCTATTTTTTCTTTCATTTCTTGTGCTTTGGGTGTAAAGTCTAAGAAACCATTACCTAAAGATGCTTCCCTACATTTTCTTGTAGGAGTTTTATAATCCTGTTTCTTATATTTAGGTGTTTGATCCATTTTTAGTTAATTTTTGTATGTGGTGTAAGATAGGGTTCCTCCTTCATTGTTTTACATATGGATATCCAGTTCTCCTAGCACCATTTGGTGAAGAAACTATTCTTTCCCAATTTAATGGACTTGGCAGCCTTGTCAAAAAGAAGTTAGCTATAGACATGAAGGACTATTTCTAAACTCTCAATTTGATTCCATTGGTCTACATATCTACCTATGTGCCAATGCCATGCTGTTTTGATCACTGTAACCTTATAACGCATTTTAAAGTCAGAAAGTGTGGGTCCTCCAACTTTGTTCTTCTTTTTCAATGTGCTTTCAGCTATTTGGGGCCCTTTACCCTTCCAAATAAATTTGACAATTGGCTTTTTCATTTCTGCAAATTATGCTGTTGGAATTTTGATTGGGATCTGTAAATCTGTTGAATCTGTAAATCATTTTGGGCACTAGTGACATCTTAACAATATTTAATCTTCCAATCAATGAGCATGGAATGTCCTTTCATTTATTTAAATCTTCTTTGACTTTTTTAAGCAAAGTTTTATAGTTTTCCATGTATAAGTCCTTTATATCTTTGGTTAAATTTATTCCTAGATATTTGATTCTTTTAATTGCTATTATAAATGGAAATTTTTTCTTGATTTCCTCCTCAGATTGCTCATTACTAGTGTGTAGAAACACTACTGATTTTTGTGTGTTGATCTTGTATCCTGCTGCTTTGCTGAATTCGTTTTTTAGGTCTAATAGCTTTGTTGTAGATTTTTCAGGACTTCCTATGTATAAGCTCATGTCATCTTCAAATAGTGAAATTTTACTTCCTTTTCAGTATGGATGCTTTTTATTTCTTTTTCTTGCTTAACTGCTCTGGCTAGAACTTTCAGTACAATATTGAGTAACAGTGGTGACAGTGGGCATCTTTCTCTTGTTCCAGGTCTTAGAGGGAAAGCTGTCAGTCTTTCACCATTAAGTAGGATGCTAGCTGTGGTCTTTTCATATATGCCCTTTATCATGTTGAGGAAGTTTCCTTCTATTCCTAGTCTTCTAAGTGTTTTTTAATCAAGAAAGGATGCTGGATTTTGTCAAATACCTTTTTTGTATCAATTGAGATGATCATGTGTTTTGTTCTCTTTGTGTTGTTGATGTGGTATATTATAATAATTGGTTTTCTCTCTTTTGGTTACCCCTATGGAAGATCTGCATTTCTCACACTACTCCAAGCCATTCTCTCCTGTCTTTTAGTAATTTAGTAATTCTTTTAGGACAGGCCTTTGTTGATGGACTCCCTCAGTTTCTGTTTATCTGTGAATATTTTAAACTCTCCTTCATTTTTGAAGAACGTTTTTGCTGGATAAAGAATTTTTGACTGACACTTTTTCTCTGTCAGTCCCTTAAATATATTACACCATTGCCTTCTCACCTTTGCAGTTTCTGATGAGAAATTGCCACTTTGTCTTACTGAAGATCCCTTGGATGTTACGAATCACTTTTCTCTTGCTGCTTTCAGAATTCTCTATCTTTGGCATTTGACATTCTAAATAGTATGTATCTCTATTAGGTTTTTTTCTTTTAAGCATTTAAGCATTGCACTTCTTGGACATGTATATATATATATATATATATATATTTTTTTTTAATTTATTTATTTTTTATTGTGGGTAAAAATAAAAATTTTCACAATACATACCAATATTGATAAAATGATATATAAATATATATGCATATATGTGCATTTGCTTACAAAAATGTTATATATATATATATATATTTTTTTTAAGAGGTGCTTAGATTACCTAAAATATTACACAGAACCTACCAGGATTCCCATGTTCCCCACCTCCCACACCTCCCACCACATCGCACACAAACATCTCCCACAAGTGTGGCCAATCACCCTCAATGGACTTACACATCCTGGGGCCTTGCCACCAACCATAGACCACAGTTCACATCGTGGACCATACCCATTCCCACACAATTCCGAATGGTGTGTGCTGATTCAAAATGGCCTACATCCATTGCCACAACGGCACTCAGGACAACCTCCAAATCCCAAAAAAGCCCCTGTATTTCAACTGCACATCCCCTCCCTGCCCCGAAAGTGTCCAGTGGCCACTGGCTCCACCTCACTGTTATAATTTCTTCCATTGCTAGAATCACCATATGTGTACAACAGAATACCATCAAGTCCTCTCTAGTCCATAGTTCTTCCCCCAATCCTGAGGGGACTGGGATGGTGATGTCCACTCCACCTCCAAGTGAGAGAGGGCTTATATCCCATGGATATGGTGGGTGGGATGATGCAGGCCCTCTCCATTCCCTGGGATGGCCATTGCCCATCATTGTTTCCTCGCCAGGTGACTTGGATGAGTCCATTGAGCTGTAGGGTAGGAGTCGCAGCTCCACCGAGATTCCACGCACACCTGGCACATAGGTAGGCCAGAGGCTCCAGTCTCTGGAAGTATACCTAAAAACTCCAGCATCACATATAGGTTTGAATAGAAGGGACTGATGAACCATGTGCAGGGAGGACTTATTTGAGTCCAATTCTGTCACTCTCAAGAGCACAGATTCCAAAATAGAGCCCGCTGATAAGGCGTCAGTCTCTGGGGCTATCCCCCCTTATATAGGACCTGGGTGTCTCCAGAGCTCTCAGGAGCCCCTCTGTGTGGGGTGATATGCACTTTGATGTTCTATGAGCTCCTACTGAGGCGTGCGTAAGTGTTACCTCTGGGATGACCTCCCAAATCTCTTTGAAGTCTCTTAGCCATTTGAACTCATTTGTCTTTACCTTTTCCCCCTTTTATTCAAGGTCTTTTTCCTGTTGTGTTGCCAATTGGCACATGGTATTAATCCCTCGTTGCCAGGGAGGCTCATCCCCGGGAGTCATGTCCCACATTGAGGGGAAGGTAATGCATTCATATACTGAGTTTGGCTTAGAGAGAGGCCACATCTGAGCAACAAGGATGCTCTCAGGTGGCAACCCTTAGGCACCCCATAACAGTAAGCTAAGTTTCAGTTACAAGAGCAAAGACTCATAAGGGTAGTCATCAATAAAAAGAACTCATCAGTGGGCCATCCTCTTTTGACGGACACTGTCCCTGCACTCAGAGACTATTGCTGCTCCCTTGGAGAATGTGGCAGAGCTCTCCAGGCTAGGAACTCAAATTCCCTCATTTATTGTGTGATTGTCCACCCACCATGACCGTGCCCCATCCTTTGATCTTTTGAACAATTTTGTATATCTTTCATGTATATTTGGATGAACTTACTCCCATGAATCCACCCTCCCAGACACCCCCCACCAATAATCCCCTACAGTACCCATTGGAACCCTTCTGTGGTCTAAATCTTCCATGAACATGTAGTAAATACAGTTAATAGGAAAAAGAAACAACAATGATAAACTTACATGCAAGAGACAAACATAAGGAAACTCGGGGGGGGGGGGAACCAACAATCAAGCAAAAAACAAAACAAAACAAAATATAATTAGCGGATTGGGACATTCAAAAAAATGGGGAAAAAAGCAAAAGAAATGCCTTTTTAAAATATATATTTATGACATGTATATTTATGCCTTTCCTAAAAGTTGGGAAATTATTTCTGGCCATTATTTCCTCAAATGTTCTTTCCACCTCTTTTCCCTACTCTTTTCCTTCTGAGATACCCAGGACATGTATGTTTGTGTGCTTCATACTGTCAATTAAATCTCTGGGACACTGTTCAATTTTTTTCTATTCTTTTCTAACTGTATGATTTTGATTGTCCTGTCTTCTAGTTTGCTGATTCCTTCTTCTGCCTGTTCATATTTGTTGTTGTATGCCTCTAGTATATATTTTTTTCTAGTGTATTTTTAATCTCCATTATTTTGCCTTTCATCCCCAGAATTTCTGTTTTGTTTCTTTTTATACTTTCTAATTCTTCTTTATGCTCACATATTATCTTCTTAATTTCCTTTAGCTCTATGTCCATATTTTCCTTCATCTCCTTGTTTGTTTGAACTTCTTTGATTAGTTGTTCCAAATCTGCATCTCCTCTAAGTTTTAATTTGTTCTCTTACTGAACCATATCTTCCTTAGTGTCTTAGTATGGCTTTTAATTTTTTGCTGATGTCTGGGCATCTGATTACTTGATGATTTATATTTGAAGTTCTGGTTCTCCCTCTTGTCTAGGATTTTATTGGTGATTAGCTATGTGCTACTGCTATTTTTTGATGCTTGGTCCAACTTATTCTGGCCCTTTAGAGTAGGCTGTGTTTAACTGTTCATGTTTTCTCAGGTCTTATTCATCTGATTCTTGTCCTTGATATGTGGTATACTTTTTAAGGTTGCAGTTTTTGTGCAATTGTTTTTTCTCCTGGAGAAAGCTTCCTTTCCTCTGTTCCTTCTCTGGGAACTTGATCTGTTTGGTTTGTTTTTGTACAGAATTTTCTCTCCAGTTCCTATGATTTGTTTAAATTCTGACCCTTACTCAGTGTCCCCTTTTCCTTATACTTTTCAGTTCTGGGACCCATCCTGTCTTATGACAGTTCAGTACCCCCCACACATACCCTTTATTTTTTCTGTGAGGCTTTTCTAGCTCCAGTTTCTTCCCTGTTAGGGTATCCCACCCTGGGGACCCATATGGAGTCAGTCCAGAAAGGTGGATCAATTCAGAAAAGTCCATTTTGTGTTTAGGTGGTGTTTAGTCAGCAAATAGGGTGCTGATGCAAAGTACCAGAATTCTGTTGGTTTTTATAAAGGATATTTATATGGGGTAAAAGCTTAGCATTACAAGGCCCTAAAGAATCCAACTCAAGGTTGATTTCTCACCCAAAGTCAGTTGCCATGTGTTGAAGCAAGATGGTGGGCCTGGTCTCTCCTTTCTTAGCTGCTCAGCTGCTCTGTTCTCTTCAGCTGCAAACTATCAGGAGAATGGCTCATCTCTCCCCTGGCCTGCAGTATCAAAATCCTTTTCCATGTCTATGGAGTTCGCTCTCTTTTCTTGCATATCTGCTTCTGTCTCCTTGATTGAGTGTCCATTTATATAGCCCACCAAGAGGACGGGGACTCAACACTGAGTTGCCCTAATGACGTGGTTGACCCAAAACCCTAATCTTGATTTAATCAAATAAACACAAAACCTTTGAATTTAATACAATCAAAGGGTATCATGCCCAGAGGAACAGACCAGTTTACAAACATAATATCTTTTTTTTTTTTTTTTTTTGTATTTCATAAATTATCACAGGTGGTACAGCCAACAGAAATTGGATTGAATGTATGCAGCTTTTGCCAGTAAGTTCTCTCTTAATATCTCCCCCTCTCTCTCTCCCCACTCCCACCCCGTGGAGCCCTTTCTCATGCAACATGCTTCAGTGACTTATGTTCCAGCCTGGCTGTCTGTAGATTTGTGTCCCTGTGCCTGGATATGTGTGGGATTCTAACTCACTGCTGTGAGTAGCTCTATAGTCTGTACCTGCTGCAAGAGGGACCTGAACCATACTGCTGCTGTATGACTCTTAAGCTGTATGGGACTGAGTGGGGAAGGTCTGGATTGGCAGGTCCCAGATAGAAATTTCCTACCTGATCTTGGAGATTATTTTTCTTTTTCTTTGATTCAGCATTTGTGGAATCCTTCTCCAGTGTCTATGGTCCTCCAGGGTTCAAAACAAGTGGGATCTGTCCATTTTTTTGATTCTAAGGTGAAACTTTTCCAGGGGATGTCTTATGTTGCCATGTTGATAACATCACTCCAAAAAAGGCATTTATACTTAAGCATCAAATAAATTGCCTTCTTTGAGTTTACTAGGGATGAAGACTACAAAGAAAGCTACAAGACTTAACTTAAAGACTTACATTATAAAGTAGTCCTTGGTGTAAACCACTTGGTGTCACCAACAAAAATCTAGCATTTCTGGTCATCATACAGTCCTACTTGGATAAGGGGGTCTCCCCAAAATTTTCTTGGTAAAACATAATTAATTTTTAGTGGGTTGACTTCCTTTAAGTTTGGGAAGGTTTATAATCAAGTATAAAAATATTTAGAAGAGCAAAGGCTGCATAGCTGTAAATCCCTCCAAATTTCAATAGCTTACAACAAAACAAAAATCATTTTCACTGAACTAATAGTGAGTAATTTTCTGGAGCTGAGGGTATGAACCTAGGTGGCTTCACTTTATAGCTAAGCTGTCTAGTGTTCATGTACAAAACCAAGATCATGGTCGAAATGGAAGAGAACATAAGAGATTTAGAAAACCAGCCTGGAAGGACACACACCATTCCCATTCACTCTCTGTTGACCAGAGTTAAACACACAGTTAGGAAATGAGCATTCCTGTGTGTGCAGAGGGGAAAAGAAATGCTTTGGTGTGCACATAGCATTGTCTCTGCTATAATTCACAAGTTAATTTGCTCCCTCTAAACAAATCCATGGTACGATGTATAATTTTCATAGAATCATTGATTGTGGCTTAGATAAAAGGATATATTTCCATGACAAATTATGTAAATGAACAGAAGTGAAAGCAGTGGGTTTTACCCTCTTATCCTGAGGTCCTCAAGTTTTATAATGTATCGGTCATTTTAACAAGGCAGCAAACGAAGGGGAGACTCGGCAGTTATAGGGTTAATTCAGGTATTCTGAAAGGATAGATGGCCAAATTGGGTAATTTGAGTTCCTGGCTCCTGAAATATCCTCTTCAGCAGCCTGTAACATAAATTAAACAGATAATTGCTATATTATCTCTTCACTTAGTGTCAAGACTTAATTCCAGGATAGAGAAGGAAAGACTGTCCCCAAATGCCAGTATATGTTTTGGAATTATTTTTCTAATAAATTATTTAGTTTTGAACCAACCATTTCACCCCAATAGAAACTATCCCTTTGGAAAGGGAAACTTTTTTTTTTAAATATAGGAAACAAGAATTCAGTTCTATGTACAGAATTATACGTTTATTCCTTCTTTCAATAATATTATCTGTATCACGGATGAGTTATTTACCTATTGGTTAACAAGCCAAAAGAAAGATTTGCTTGACTTTTCCAGATTTTTAAAAGTAAACATGTATTGGGCCTTTACTGTGTGCCATGTTATTAAGCATGTATTGTGTGTCGGGTATTTTCATAAATTATTTGTGAACAGTCAATGGTCTGGATAAGTTAAATCCAAATCTATTTTCGGTCTGAATTACATGGAAACAATTTTTATATAAAGTTTTATGTTGATGTTTTTACTCATTGGATAAGCATTTCTGTGTGATTACTGGGTATAAAACCAAGATAAGAATAATGTGAAAAAAAAAAGGAAAGTAGCTCCTATTCTTGAGAAGCTTAGTTTCAGAAAACGTTCTACACTCAGAACTAAACAGCCTCAGTTGCAGGCCCAAATTACCCATTATTCTATAATGCTTGTTGGCACAATAGAGTACAAATACTTAATCCCTAGTCCAGCATTGGGATAGTTTAGGAGCATTAACTTTGGGAACTCAATCTTAAGCAATTTAATTCACCAAATTATGTCTAGGAACTTTTTTTTTTTTTAAGTACCAGAATAAAACTTAAAAATCTCCACCAGTAAAAAAATGTTGCTACTTTTCTTAGAAGAGTTTCCACATTGCCAGAATCCATTTGCAATAAACAGCTCCTACAGCTATCAAGAATCTATTCACTGGTGTTATTGCACTTATGTAAAATGTATTTATGGTTTATTTTTCAAAATGTGTTCTTTCCCATATCGTTTTAAAAATGAAAATCTTCATTTATGGCTGTCCTGGTAAATGCAAAAGCAGTCTAAAATAAGTACAAAAAATGCTATAGAATAAGATAATGTTCTTTTATAAAATTATATATTGGCTGTTATTCATCATAATTTATAAATTAGTAGATTTTGCCCAGGTTGATGGTTTTGTTATAAAACTAAAGATTGATAATGCCAGGTTAAGACAGCATGGTAAATTCAAGCATTGATGTGTCTCTTTCTACTGAAATACACAGCAATAATAGATAAAACTTTGAAAAGGAACAGAAGTAATGCATAGGCAAGCTCAAATATGAGACAGACAGCACTATAGACCAGAAATAGAACACACCAGGTATAGAGCAGATAACCCGTACATCTTCTGGGTTCCAAGCCCAAAAGCAAGAAATAATTAATGGTCAGGAGTTTAACCAGTGTTCTATAAAGGTGGCCAAAATTGCTCCAAGTAAGATGAGGACTGTATTAGTTTGCCAAAGGCTGCCAATGCAAAAATACCAGAAATGGGTTGGATTTTATAATGGGAAATTTACTAAGGGCAAAAGCTTACAGTTCTGAGGCTGTGAGATGCCCAAATCAAGACATCAGTAGAGATTCTTTCTCACCAAAGTCAGTTACCAGTGATCCTGGCATCCTGCCATGTGGCAAGGCAAGATGACCACCCATCTCTGCTGAAGTCCCTGCCTTCCCCTCAAGGCTCACCATCTCCTGGAGCTTGGTGGTGGGCGACCAGGCATATAGCTTGTCTCTTTCTGGGCCTCTCTCTCAGCCTCGGCTGCTCTACTTTCTCCCTGAGCCCAGCCGTGGGCCATCAGGCATATGGCTCATCTCTTCAGCCTTGAGCTGCTCCCTGGGCCCATCCTTTTGGGGGCTTTGCACCTTAGCTTTGGCTGCTAGCAATCCTCGAGTCCTCTCTCTCACATAGCAGGATCAAAACGACCGAGTTCCTTTTTCTGTATGTCTTTCTCTATGTCTCCATTTATATAAGGCTCCAGTAAGAGGGCAGAGACCCAATCTGCCTCACTGACATAGTCCAATCAGAAGTGACCTAATCGGGGTCCCTTAACCTAATCTAATGCAATCAGTCCAAGGGTATCACACCCACAGGATTGGATTAGTTCAAATCCTGGGATTTACCAAATTAAAACTGTCACATAGACAGAGACAGTTCTCGTGATTAAAGTCAGTGGCTTGGGGTGGAGGGCAGAAGCCCTTCCCTACTTGCCCTGCCTTCCCTGTCCTGCTCCATGAAAGCAAACAGGAAAAATGCCTGTCCCTGTCTGGGATTATGACTTAGAATAGACCATAATAGGTAAAAAGTAAACATGTATTAGATGCCATGCCACTAGCTGGAATTGAAAGAATCTGCCGCTAGCCTGGTGATTCAGTCTACTGTGTCTCTACGATTTCTGCAGGCCAAGGCCCGGAAATACCTTTGTAAGATCTGGTTATGAACAGGGCCCTGGAGAGCCAGACAGAGGGAGAAAGCATTAGTAAAGAAAAAGGGAAACATTACATAATAACAAAAAAGAACAGTGCACCAAGAATATGTTAGGAACTATGTATTTAAAAATATAGCATAGAAATAAACAAAACAAAATGGGTAAAATTATTAGGAGACATTGACAAATTCAAAGACATAGAGATATTAATATTTTTCACTGTCTGTAACACATATGTCTTAGAGTATCCAGAATATTTGCTAATTCCCACTCACCAGGTAAAATCAGCATGATGTCATCATTATAGGGGACCAGCATAAATCCCTGCAGAATGTCAGGAGATTATTCCATAGAGATAAAGAGATAATGATGAATAGTCAGAGAGTTCCCTGCTAGTTGCAAGTAAATGATACCTGGTAGACTTTATTAACAAATAAAGAGAAAAAATTTTCTCAATCACTGCTTGCCAGGTACCAGGGAATATGTTGATATAATCCAGTTGAGACCACATCCAGAACAGCAGCTGTAGTTTGAGTCACACCTTGCTTAAGTTTATGATAACCCATTGTCACACTCCAAGATCCACATGTTTTAATAATAATAATCCACCTATTATTTTCATAGGGAGAGACAGTTTTGGGGTTTTCTACTTGGCCCTTCCTACCAGAGTAACCATTTCTCTGCAGGTCTAGGAACTAATTTAATAGGGGGATTCTACCAGTAGCTGAACATGTCTATGCCGTTTATGCATTCAGGCACTAAGGAAATAAATATGGGGTGGGCTCAGCAATCCTTTGGACATACTCAGGTCAAAAATCCACTTATTACTTCACCTCTCTGACGGCTCTATGTCATTTGGTACCACTAGAAATTAGCAGCAATTCAGAGCCAGTCTTCAGCATTCACTAAAGTCTGAATATGTCCTTTATTCCAATGACAAGTCACCCTATTAAATAGTTACAGGTCCCTTTGGGAAAAGGTATAAGGAAGATTCATGGTATCAATTTTTGGAAATGTAGCTGAATGCTTTTTCAAGCAGACTTTGTCTCCCCTTCATTTAAGGGTTTCTGTGTCAATGAACTGGCCCAGGTTTGGGACCCGAGTGAAAGATCAAGGTCTTCTATTTTGGTGATACAGATCAGGTCTCCATTCACCAGAGGTAAGAGTTTTTACTACTTATTAATATCAAGTAAGATGTTCATATGCTGCATGTCTATTTCAATCATAGGGACATCATGACAAATCTACCACCACCAAAGCTCTTTGTGAGTCAAATTGTTCTGATTCTGCCACCCATTACAGTAACTACATACATCTTGTTTCTGGCAGTTAATTGCTGCCACCATCATTGAAGAAAGGATCCAATTGTCTCCATAGAATTCAGGGAGATTTTTCCAATGGCAGCATCTGTCACTGTCATCCTTGACCTGCAGAGAAGAACCAGTACAGAGTCTTTCAAGGATGCTGGTGCTCCCCTCACTAATGGATTTTTCAAAGCCTTGGCGAAAGGAATATCTGCTGGACTCACTAGAAAACAGAGTTAAGGATGGGTGACCAGACCACACTTAATAAATCTCCAGCATTTTTACCTCTCTATACCTTTGGTTTTCTTCCTCTATAGCTTGCCAAGGAAGTTGTGGCATATCAAGTTTATTTAACATGTGCCACAATTGAGTCTAGATTTCGATTAACCACCTAATCAACCTGTTAGAGACTAGGTCTGAAAGCAGTAAAAGGTATTGTGTGATGTTGAGGGCAATCAACTTTCCACTGCAAAGAAATTACCCCAGTGGGTGTCATTAATATTCTTTAGACAAGGAAAGGCTAATTATCCTAAGGCAAGGGAGGAAAGGTTGCTCTTGGTGAAAAGGGATGCTTGGTGGGATTCAGTGATTCAATACCTACTCACATGTCCAGAAACCAATCTCAGCGTTCTATTCTTTCCAGATTAATGCTGTAACTTTAACACAAGAGGCATAGCAAGGCTGTAAATTCATTCTGTATTGTAATTTGCCACTAAAAGAATAAGATCTTAGTTTTTAGAAATCACAGTCATGTAGCTACAAGGAATGATTCTTTCCAGAATGCTAATTTTTCTAACGATCTTTAGATTCAAAGCAATCCTAGTCAAAATCCTGACAGGTCAGTGATTACTTAGATTTCTTGCTTTGAAAGTGAGGTATACAATTATGGTATCCATTAGCTTTAGATAAGGTGGTTTGTAGAGATTTTGAGTGATCATTGAGGAAGTGGGATTTCCTGTTGGACAAAGCATCACAGCTTCTAAGCTTAGGTCTCAGCACCTCAGGTAGATGACAGATGAGCTTACTCAACAATTCTAGCATAATTTACCATCAATGGCTAATAACTGTAAGCAAATTAATTGTTCAACAATCAATGCTAATGACTAAATTTGGCAAATTAAATGAATCAGCAAGGCAGAATGATTTAATTTCAAAAGTCTGAAATCCAGGTGCCCCCACTGGCTTGAGTGTTACTTAGCAGTGAAGTACCTAACCTCTATTTTTTAGAATATTCAAGATAACAGTTATATTGTGAGTTTCTGACAAAAGGAGGGAGGATGAATGCCCTTGAATTTTCATTGTATTGTAATCAAGGAGATCTCTTAAAAAAGACATCCTTGATGAAGATGAAAATGGTTATGGTCACTGTTACAGGTTCCCTATTACAAGGCTCACAATATATGATTAACAGACTGGGACATAAAGAAAAACAGCTCCCATCCAGGAACTACATGACTGCTTGAGCAAACCATAGCCTACCTGTGTGAATGAAACCAACTATCTCCTCACAAGAACAAAGGAACCACATGGTGATGGAGTAGAACGAGATAAGGATCTCCACTCCCTCCTGACCGAGGCTGCATCAGCCCCTCTTGCATTCCAAGAATACTCAACCTCCTAGCCCACTACCCCCTAGCCATTCAAGGGAAGGAATTTGCTTTTACAGCCCCTTATTGGCCCCCAGACTGTTCTTGGACCCTAACCCCTTCCCCACGAAGCCTATTGATGTACTGAATAAATTCACATCTGCCCCTTCTGGGGATGGGCTGAAGTCTATTCTTCAGACTCCCTCTGCTAAGAGAGCTTCTCAATAAACTTCTTGCCTGCGATTATCTGTCTCCGCATCCCAGTGAGCACCACTTTTCTCCAACATTTGGTGCCGAAAACCTGGGACTGGGGTTGCGTTGAGACTGATTGATTGGTAAGGAATCTCCTCCCTGCCGCTGCTGAATGCCCATCCAGCACTGGACAGTTAAGGATTTCTCCTCTGGAGGATCCTGCTCTCTCTCTCTTTCTCCTTTTTCCATTGTCCAGGACAACCTGCTGAAAATCCTAGCACTAGGTCAGTGATCCTCACAATCCCTGAGGGCTACAGTGCAAGGGAGGCCTACGTCCTCGTGGGAAAAGACCCCTGAGCTTTGGAGATGTCTGGTACCAAGCACAGTCTCCTGTTACTTTGGAGATTTCTGACTGATTTGGGGATGCCTGTCTCACTTGGAATCTCCTACTGTTCTTTTTCTAGAAATCCTTAGTCTCACCCAAACCACCAAAAACGGGGAGTTCAATTTCAGCGCCCCCCCCACACACCCCAATCACACCTCTAGATTGTCTCCTTCATAACCTTAAAACTCTGAACCTGGAAAATGACATCAAACCTAAGAAGTTCATTTTCTGTTTGACCTCTGTGTGGCTGCAATATGAATTGGACAATGAAAGTCAATGGCCAGAAAATGGCACTTTTGATTTCCCAATTCTCCAAGGCTTAGAGAATTTCATCCAGCACAATGGCAAGTGGTCTGAAATTCCTTACGTTCAGGCATTCTTTTTCCTTCATAATCATCCCTCCCTTTGCCAGTCCTGTCCCTCTTATCAAATTCTTCTTTTACACCAAAACTCTCTTAGAAACTTTCTTCCTCCTCCTCTCTCACATGCCCCAAATCCCCTGAAAACTTCAACTTTGATCCAGCTGATCAGGCTCCTCCTGCACCTCCTCCATATATACCTCCAACATTGCCTCCATCCCCATTCTCCTCATCCTTTGTCTCCTATTCCTCCTCCTTTTCATCATCACTGTCTTCTGCCCAACTTTCTCCCTTCCTTATACAGGCACCAGGGCTGGCGCTCGCCTCCACTCCCCACCCCCTTCCACACACAGAAAACCCTTCTCCCGACTCCGATCTCTCCGATCATGCCCCTCCTCCATTGCTGCCCCCTGAACTTACTCCATCCTCCTCCCGTTCCCCCACACCTCCCCCTGAACCCGCTCCCTCCTCCCCACCCACCACCCACTCTCAAGCCCAAATCCCTCCTCTCATGCCTCCTTCCCCTGTTCCTGTCCTCTCGCTGCAGAAAGTGGCTGGATGTGCATTATGCACATTCACATCCCCTTCTCCCTTTCTGATCTCTCCCAAATCAAGCCCCATCTTGGGTCCTATTCCCCTGATCCTTCTCATTTTATCAAATATTTCAACACCCAGGTTAACAAAACTACAATTGCTCACCTCTTACAAGCAAGCTTTTAACTGACTCCTAAGTCTGTCTAAGTGTACTCCTAAAAAGCAATAATCCAATATATATATATATTAAATGCCTGTCTATCTAAACTGCTAAATTAAAGCTTAACTGCATTTATAGTACTCAAATATTCCTAACTGTTGCTGATTACTAGTAAAAGTGTTTCCAAAAACAAGCTTGCATATTACACGCAACACTGATTCCAGAAGAAAAAAAAAATCTTAAAAGCAGTAAAATCAAAGATATAAAATAATGAAAAGCTTAAAAATAGCCATACCAAAGAAGTAAAAATTATGAGTCAAGTTAATGAGCTCTATGTTTCTGTTAGTGTGTTGTAACTCTTTTTGTGTTCATCTGTTTGTTCAGTGTATATATTTTTTAACCAATTTATTGAACTATATAATTCATACATGAACATACATAAACAATAAGTGTTCAGTAAACATTGTGAACTTACAAAACAAACATGTATAGTATCATACAGGACTCCCACACATCACCCCACCACAAATACTTTGCATTGTTCTGAAACATTTGTTAACAAATTATGAAAGAGCATCGTCAAAGTATTACTACTAACTATAGTCTGTATCTTACTCCCCTATACATTTTTTAAAAGGATTTATTTATTTATTTGTTTACTTTTATCCATTTTTTACCGCCCCCCCCCATTTTTGCTGCTTTTGTGTCCCTTTGCTGGGCAACTCTCTGTGTCCATTTCCTGCCCTCTCTTCTCATCCTTCTCCTCCCATCTTCACTGGGATTCAATCCTCGGAACCTCTGATGTGGGAGAGAGGTGTCCTACCACCTGTGCCACCTTAGTTCCTGGTTATTCGGCGCATCTCGTCTTGGCTCTCTCTTGTGTCACTCTCCTGTTATGTCATCATGTTGCTGCATTGCTCATGGGGCCTGGCTGTGTACCTGCTTATGGGGCTTGGGGGGCTCACCCACTCTTGGGGCCTGGTGGTGCACCCATGCACAGGACTGGCATCCCACATGCCTTCTATATTTTTCTCTTCTTTTCTTTTTACCAGGAGGTCCTGGGGATCAAACCCAGGTCACTCCATATGGGAGATGGATGCCCAACCCTTTGAGCCACACCCATCCTCCTGCTATATCTCTTAAGGTTGACCAAAGATACCTAGAGTTACAGTCATTTCCCATACAGGATGTTTCATATAATAAATCAGGCTTAGTTTATCATCAGCATTCTAAAAAGCAGACCTAGGGAGAAAAACTAGGTCTGGGGACACATGCAATGTTTCTAATATAGCAAATGTTTAGCCTACCCTGATTATCACAAAATCAGGATCACGAGAATATTCACAAGTATATATTTTGATACCTCCGGATAGTAATTTTAAATTGATAAATGAAAATTCTTAAAAGAGCTCTATTCAAATGACCAAAAAATTAAATAAGCACTTATATTAATAAATAAGTAGAGATACTAATAAGACAAATTAGCATTGTAAGTGTTAAATCTTTAAAATGATGAAAATTGTAAATTTTGACTAATGAAATTACTACAGACCTCTTTTGGAAAAAAAAAAGATTTTTGCCTAAAATGAAATGGATAATTTCTTTTTCTTCACAGAATGAAATTAAGGATGTGAGACTTAAATGGATATTGAAAGAAGTAAAAATTTTGTGGACATGCTGACTAAAATTTGATAAGTTTGTTCAAGGAAGTGTGTTTTGTCCTAAGATAAAATGGCTGGTTTTCATAAAATTAGAATGAAAGTATGTAGGACAAAACTTGAATGCATATGGCAAGTTATAGAAGGTATTGTGGTAGCATTAAGTAGGAGAATGTGTTCTGTGAAGGCAGGATTTGTCTTGCAATAAAGTAATACTCAATGTGGTTATGAATAGTTATAAGAAGTTTGTAGAAGCATTGCTTAAATTGAAATATTCAAATGGTTAATTACAGGAAATCATTATTAAACAGAAACTGAATTGATGCTAATAACAAAAAGTAACTTCATAACAGAAAAGCCTGTCAGAAACCACGTCAGTCTGCAGTGGTAGGGAGAAGATAATTTTGATTCCATTGGGCATCTTAGGTTTTCATAAAATAATGGGGAAAGTAGTTTTTCCTACACTGCTAAAATAAAATACCTGTTAATTAATGTAATCATGGTAATTGTATGTTATAAGAAACTTGCTTTGAGACAGTTCCCAAAATCATTTTAGTAACTTATCTATGTAGGGTGTATAGAATGTGTTTTTATTAAGGAAAAAGTCAGTAATTTTGTCCTAAGATAAAATGACCAGTTACTAAGAAACGTTAAAATATAAAACAAAACCTGAATGAATACAGAAAGTGCAGAAGGTTCATGAAAAAGAAATTTTTGTAGTTAAAGTTGAGTAAAATTTATTTAGTCTATCTATAAAGTTTTGAAAGCTGTAATATCAAATAGTATACTAATGTAAAGTTAAAATTTTGTTCTTTCTCTCTTAAAATAACAAAATTACTCAAATCAGTGGTCTGTTTCAGCAAAAGTTTGCAAAAAGTTTTTCTCCTGACTAATCAGTATATATAAAAAAAAATCTCTTTTATCAAAATAGCTTCTTATACTTTAAACTTATAATTTCCTTGGCTGTTTAAGAAAAATAAATCTTATCACTTTTAAAAGAACATAATATTCAATCCTGTCTTCTCAAAGTCAAATCCTGAAAAACATCTTTCACCTTGAGAAAAAAAGTGAAATAATAAAATAGTTGAGTTCATTTGATATAAATTAAATAGAAAGTGTTTAAAAGTGTTATAAAAATTATTCTTTAACTCTCTGTTAATCAAAATTGTATCAGTAAAATGTTCATATGAATACTTAAAGAATGCATAAAATTCCTGAAAAATTAACAATGTTTTGGCATAAGATTAGACAAAAGTATAATGTTGTTAATCATGGTTTTAATTTTTTTTAATTGGTATGTTTCACAGAAACAACCTCTCTGCCTAGAAATCGATAGGTGAATGCTTTAGCTCATGTTCATCTGATTTGCCCCACCTTTGCTAAAGAAGCAGCTCTACGGCTGCAGAAAAAAGTGACCATTGAGGGCTGCCAGAGGTGGTACATAAGAGTAGATTATCATGAATTAAAGTAACACCACTGCTGTCTGTGGCAGTCCCAAGTATTGCAAGTTTGTTGCAAAAATTAATATCCAGTTATGTCACTATCACTTTGTTTTAAAACTTGCTACGGCTTTCTTTAGTATCTCTTTAGGCAAGTCAAACCAGCCTGCATTCACCTTCATGTGAGAAAGCCAATGGTGGATTTTGCAGTGCTTCCCCAAGGCTGTTTGCATAGCCCAACCATCTGTCTTGGCCTGGTGGCAAAGATTGTGGCTGCGTGGAAAAAAACCTGTGGCTATAACTCTACTGATGATATTATGTTAACCAGTAATCCTTTTTTCAGAATTAAAAGAAACATCAGAGACAATGGTATCTTATCTTAAGAGCCTGGGATAGACAAACAGTTGAGACTAGCTACAAAGTCCTGGCTGTCTATCAAATTCTCAAATGTTATTTAGTTGAATAAAACAAAAACTGTACCCCCTGCTGTAATTGATAAAGTACAATGTTTTCTCATATTAATAGAGTTTATAATATTTTAGGGGTACTGAAAACCCTTCATCCCTCATTTAGCTCAGATATTAAAACCATCATATATGTTAATCAGAAAAGGTTGTGCATGGAAATGAGGAAAAAACCCCAACAGGCTGCTTTTTAGAAAAAAAGAGTAAAGAGGACAATAACACAAGTTTAAGCAGAAAGGCGGGTCGTGAACCTTAAATTATCCTGTAAATTGGATGTAGCCAGTACCAATATTGGCTTTGGGTGGGGTTTGTGGAAGAGTCAACATTCTAAACAAATACCCCTTGGGTTTTAGTCACATTTGCAAGAAGAAGCCAGAGTACAATATAGCCCCTTTAAAAAGCAACTATGTGCAGCACACCACGCCCTGTTGCAAGTAAAAGTCTTAACCGAATAGTCCAGTCACTCTGAAGACTACCATCCCTATCCAGGGGTGGATTGCAGATACTAAGAACAAGACAGAAACAATGAACTGTTGTGGGCTGCCCTCTGTGGGGGAGAAATCTGTGGAAGAACATCTGGGACATCTTCCAGCAGTGACAGGTAACTGTCTATCATGTTCCTGCTCCCTCCTCTCACATCTCTCTTGGGACTGTTGAGGCAGATGCCCTCATGAAGATCCAGAGCCATACCACTGAGACCCAAAAAGCAGCAAGTGGCTCCACCAAAAATGTGTATATCGTGGATGCTAGACCTTGTGGTGCCTAGCCCAGCAGTTCCAACTACCTGTCACTTGCCAGCAGCTCATGGACATCACCCATGAATGTCCTTCATGCTTATGCCAATGACTGCAACATCGATCTCCTCCTGATCTCAGAAGGAGCAAGGTATGCTTTCAGTGCTGCAGACACTGCAGTGGGACTCTTGAAACCAAATCCTTACAACAATGGACTAAATTTAAATTCAGAACAGTAGAACCAATGCAGGCATTGAGATTATGAGTTAAAATGCCAGCTGCTCTGTAGCCCCAAAAGAGGAAATAAATAATAATTTATTGTTGCCTATGCCTCAAACTATACAAACAGGGCAAAATAAAATCATTTTAACTGTAGGCCTATGCAGCCCTACTGGTTGAGAATCTTAAATCTATGAAAAATAAAAATCACTCAAAAACACTGTTAAATATATAATCTTTTCTTTTTAACTTTATTTTGTACATTTAATAATTGAAAACATAAGCAATTAAAAACTAAAATATTCACACGATGGAATATTATGCAGCTGTAAGAAGAAATGAAGTCATAAAGCATATGGAAACATGGATGAACCTGGAGGACATTATGTTAAGTGAAGCAAGCCAGACACAAAAGGACAAATATATAATCTTATTAATCCCTCTCCTCAGACTACTGGAGGCAATAACCTCATAGCCCACCCTAAATTTCGTGGTTAATTCCTATCCTTACCACAATTATAACTCTCATTCTCCTCATATCAGCAGGTCCATACATCTTCTGTGCAATAACTCAGTTTATCCAAACAGCCATCCGAAATATCACCCATGATCATGTACATGATCTTCTCCTGTTGCAAAAAATACAGTGCCAGCCACAAAGCCAGAAGCCACAATATCTCAACACCAAAAGAGGAACAATAACTGAATCCCACAATGCCTCATAACAGCAGAAAGCAGCCAGATGATCGACACCCACCTTCCCACTCTTCCTCTCCACCCAACCATATAAAAAAGAGTTGGGAATGTTAGCCCCATTTAACAAAATAACCCCCCGTGACCCTGGTCAGTGCCAACAGGTCTCCCCTGCCCCAATAACAAATGACCCCAAACCCCCACCCCTGTCCCGAATCCAACAGGATGTACTAATCTCAAAACCAACCATGAGAATGTCACAAGATTACGGAAAGCATCTGTGCAATCATAAATGAAACTTGTTCTTTTTATATTAACAAAACTGGGCAGGTAGAAAAAAAATCTTAAAGTCTTGAAAGAAAACAGAAACCATTCGTAGAGCCCGAGATAATAACTATGGGAACCAGTCATGATTATCCTCATTTTTCTCTTAATTTACTTCACCCCTAAAACAATCCTTTTGTCTATTATAACACCACTACTGGTATTATTGCTGCTGCTTGTTTTTAGTCCTTGTCTCTTAAATCTTCTTGTTCGATTCATACACCAAATTGTGCGGTCAACAACTCAGAAATATGTAAACAGTGTCTTCCTGCTGTGTGAGCAACAATACCAACCCCTGTGGGACCAGAAACCAAAACCCACTGGGCACAACAGAAGGGAACCCTTCTCCGCTCCCTGTCAGCAGGAAGTAGCCAGACTGAGTTGATGCCCCAAATCCCCTCACCTTCCCGTCCTGCCTGATACCTCATAACCCCAGGTCCCCAGGTCCCTCATCATATATATATATATATATAAAAGAGTTAGGAATGTTAGACTTTCCCTATTACAAGGCTCACATTATATGATTAACAGACTGGGACATAAAGAAAAACAGCCGCCATCCAGGAACTGTGTGACTACTTGAGCAAACCATAGCCTACATTTGTGAATGCAGTCATCTCCTCACAAGAACAAAGGAACCACATGGTGATGGAGTAGAATGAGAAAAGGACCTCCACTCCCTCCTGACCAAGGCTTCATCAGCTCTCTTGCATTCAAGAATACTCTACCTCCTTAGCTATACAAGGGAAGGAATTTGCTTTTACAGCCCCTTATTGGCCCCCAGGCTATACTCAGACCCTAACCCCCTTCCCACAAACTAACGTTTCCCTGCCTATTGATGTACTGTATAAATTCACATTTGCCTCTTCTGGGGACGGGCTGAAGTCTATTCTTCAGACTCCTCCCGCTGGGAGCGCTTCTCAATAAACTTCTTGCCTGCAATCATCAGTCTCCAGGTCCCAGTGAGTGCCGCTTTTCTCCAAGAGTCACTTTGTACATTATAATAATAATTAAATACTAGTATGCTTTTCTTTGGTTTAATCGTGATTTTATTAACCATATTGACAATGATAGCATAAAACAGAAATATATTCAAATTCTCTCCACTTCATCCTCACTTTGAGATTCATAAAAAGAAAAGAAATGTAAAAAGAAATAATTCTTCCCCAATTCAAAGCAACACTCTCCTCTTCCCCCCCCCCTTCTTTGGAATATTGCTTTATCATTGTATCCTCTCTTCTGTTCCTCTCTGCAGCCTTGCTTTCACTCTATAAACAAGTGCATGTCTCTTCCACCCAAAAACAAACAAAAAGTTTTCTATGAAGCTTAATTTTCCTCTTGCTATAGTTCAATTTTTCCATTTTCCTCTTCAATCAAGTTTCTTCAGAGAAAAATGTTGCCATGCATGAAAATATATCCCTTTTTTTTGAAATGATCCTGAGTTCTGTAACATTGGAATCTCTCTTCTAACACTGTCATTCCATTTACTCATAGATTTCTAAATATTCAGGTCTTGTAGCATCTTTCTACCCTCTTCAACATTTATTTTATTACTCTTTCCTCCTTAAAATTCTTTGTTCCCTTGGCATTTACCAGTCCATAATTGCTTTTCTCCCATCTCTTTAATTGTTTCATCTTAGTTTTCATCACTAATTCTTCTTCTTCACTCATCACTTAAGTGTTACTATTCACCAGTGTTCTATCGGCAATATTTTTCTTTTCTCAATCTCTGTTTTCTTCCTAAATGATTGCATTTACCCCCTTGCCTTTAATTTTTACCTGTATCATGATAACTCCTCATACTGTTTCTAACATAGGCCTTGCCCAAAAATCTAATTGTCCACTAAAATTTTCCACCTAAATGTCCCATGACTAGTCAAATTCAATATGTCCTAAAAACTCATTACCTATTCCTCTGAATTCCTTCACCCAGTTTTCTCGAATCCCATTTGTAGTTCAACATCAATCCAGTCTCCCAAGTTTCAAATTCAAAGATACTGAATTTCTCCCTCTCCTGCCATATCTAATTAAACATCAAATCCTAACTACTACATCTCTCAGATTTTTCTTGAATCTAGCCCTTCCTGGTTATTTTCACTGCCACAGACATGTCAGTTTGGTCTCTTACCATCTTCTGCATGGAATTTTGTGATAACTTCTTGATCTTTCTGTCTCCAGTCTTCTCCCTTTCCAGTCTTTTCCTTAGGTACTAGGAGATTTGTCTTATTAAAATGCAAAGCTGACACTTCTCTGCTTTCAATCTTGTCATGGTTCTGTACTGCCCAAGCCAAGCTCTTTACACTAGCATTCAAGGCCCTTCCTGACTTTCCAGCTTTCTTCAACAAGAATGAACTATCTCTTCCCTCTGCTTACAGGGCTGTTTTTGTCTTTCTGCCTTCGTACATGCTATTTCTTCTTCCTACTGTGCTTTTCCTAACTTGTCTATCTGATAGACTCCTCTCTGTACCTTAAAGCCTCTTCTGGGAAGCCCCTCCCTGACAGAATTAATAGGTAATTCCTTTGTGCTACCTGTTTACCATTCTACAAGCTTCTATTATTGTAGTTACCATACTATTCGTAATTATTTACATTCTGACTCAGACACTACTCTGTAAATTTCTTGAGGACAGAAGCCATGACTTATCTATCTTCTAGTATCTATCACAGTGTTTGGGGCATAGTAGGTATTCTACAAATATTTATTAAATTGAACTAATGCAGTATAGACTACTAGGAAAAGCATGGTATTCCACAACTGAACAATAGACCAAATTGACTGATTAGTTCAACAAAGCTTTATTGGCATGTGGTGAGTGCCGACAGTGCTGGCTTCTGAGGATACAGAGTAAAGGAGAACACACAGCCCTTGCCTGCACGGAGTTAGAGTGGCTTCTTCTCCTCCCTGAGGAGACTATGTCTTCCTGCTTTCCAGGCTGCCTACTTTTTCTCTTCTCTGTTTCTCATGGCTTGTTTGAATTTGGTGCTAATCTAAATTCCTCACGAACACCTTCCATCACCTGCTAATTGATCCGTGACCTGTTCTTTTGACTGAATTGCATTTTAAAGGCCCCCGGTTTGACTTTGCTCCTCCTAATGCTGACTGCCGTGAAACGATCTCCGTCCCAAGTGACCATCATTCATGTTGTCCCTAAAAAATACAATGTACCTACAGTGTTAACACAAATAAGCCTGATGTCATATTAGCAAATATGGTTAATTCAAGACCAGTAGACCAGAAATAGGCTGCCTCTTATTATCTTATGCGGTCATGTGCACCAGATTGAAATATTTCTTTCCTCAAAGGTGGGAACTGAGTCAGAGGCCATCTGTGTGGCCCTTGCTCACCAGTCCTGAGTGACCAATAATTAATTTAGGCCAAATGTAATTACTCCCTTGTTAACAGTAGTTTTTCTGCACTTTCTTCGGTTGGCTCTGGAGACACAGTGTTGAGTGTGATGTATGATTCCTGGCACAGAATGAAACCTGAGCTCTGTGAAAGGCCACAGACAGGGAGAAGCTGCACTGTGCCTCGCTAATGAATTTATGGTTCAACACTCTTATCTGAAGCACAGTAGAGAAGCATTCTTCCAGAGCATCAGTCCAGGCTGGCAAGGCGAAACAGGACAGGAAATCTTCACTTTCCTCGACCTTTTGGATCCTATCACCTCAGTTTGCACTTTGGAACAGTTTTCACCGCTCTGAGAGAAAGGGAGTGGTTTGTTCATTGAAGAGAGAAGGGGATAAGAAGGGAGGCTTTCACAGTGAACTGATTTTTTTTTTTCCTTAAAAGTTATAACATCAGGGGAGCAGATGTAGCTCAAGTGGTTGAGCCCCTGCTTCCCATGTACAAAGTCCCAGTTTCAGTCCCTGGTACCTCCTAAAAACAAACAAACAAACAAAATCCAATTCTCATTGGGGAGTGGATGTAGCTCAAGTGATTGAACACTTGCTTCTCATGTACAAGGTCCTGAAAAAAACTATAACATCAAACCTATTGAAAATATTTTAATATGCAAAATTTTTTTATAAGTGAAAAATCATTCAGCTACTCTGCCACCAGTAACTACATTTGTATATTGTTATGATCCTTTTGAATCTGCTTTATATACAAATCTTATGAATGGACAATGTTTTTTTCTGAAGACAAAAATTAGGAGTTTCATTAGTGTTCATTTGCATAGTAAAGGCATATAGAGGAAAGGAAAGGAGAGGGAAGTGAGAAAAGGAGAAAGGGAGGGAGGAAAGGAAGGAAGAATGAAAGGAAAGAATGAAGGAAGGGAGGGAGGAAGGAAGGAATGTAATCTTTACTGAGTACCTACTGTGTACCAAAGTTAGTACACAGTTAACACAGTACACCTCTCCCACAACATATATGTGTGCATTAGGACAATGGACAGCCAGGCCAATCATTTCTTTCCTAAAGCTATTGAAGCTAGGCTCACAGACTTCCAAATAGTCCATGTGGACTCAACTTTACTCTAACCTTCTCCCACATGTCCATGGGGCACATCCCACAGAGATCTCAAGAAATATAAAAGTGATTGACTCGTAAAAGGACCTGGTTCTCTTTTTTAATGAGTTATAAGAAACACAAGTTTCTTTTAAACTCTACCATAAATGGATTAGAAGAATTCTAACATGGGATTTGAAATTTCTCCATACAGTATAACTCCTGAAAATTATTTTTTACCTAAAATAAAACTGTTTTAAAACACGGTTTTGAGTTGAGGACTTGCTTGTGTTAATGGGCCCCAGCCAAAGACCACCTGAGGTTGAAGAGGCTGGATTTATTGCCTTGCTGGAATGAGGAAGAATGAACACAATGGAGAGGGTGGGGCGTCCCAGTAAGAGGCTGTTGGAAAGAAATTTTTATAGGGTTTGGACTTGTTAGGTGATTTTTGGGAGAGAGCTCACGGAAGCAGAATTGTGCTCTGGATTGGGTACTGTCAGGAAGCAGGGATAATTCTATAATTGAGTATTTTAATGAATCTTATTTATTAGGAAGGAATACTAGCAAGGGTAAGGCTGCAATGGGTACTTTGTGCTAGCCCAGATATGGGAATATTTGGTCATTTTTGTCGTTTGGAAATCTTCAAATTTTATCTGTGTTCAGACAGGATTTTAGAGTGATCTTGTTTTTGTCTTGACCCACCATGGTCATATAGTGGCCTTGTCTCATGTTTGCTTTTTGAATTAAGTTCAGCAGGAGAAAGCAGTGGCCTAGCTGATAGATCCAGGCCAACTCCCAGATTTCAGGGGGTACTTCTCTCTTCCTCATTTGGAAGCCAGAATTCACTTAAGTAGAGACAAAAATGATAAGATTTTGCTTTATAATTTAGAAGCCAAAATAAAGGGCATCTAGGTTTTTATTTTTTTTAACTTTATTTTGTATATTTAATAATTGAAAATATAAACAATTAAAAACTAAAAAGCAAACACAGATGAATACATACATTTCTCAATTAAATGTACTGGATACATATACATTTTTTTTTTTAATCAAACCATATGTTACACAATATATTTGGATCATAGTATCACAATCATACAGTATTTGTCCTTTTGTGTCTTGCTTGCTTCACTCAACATAATGTCCTCCAGGTTCATCCATGTTGTCATATGCTTTACGACTTCATTTCTTCTTATAGCTGCATAGTTTTTAAAGTTAAATGAATGTGGAATAAACTAGAAAAGCTGATTATCTTGAGATATAGCTAGTACTGTTAACTTGATAAAAAAAAACAAAAAATATGATTATCTGCTTATTTAGGACATGCTGGGAATGAACTGCATATTCACATTTTTTATATTATCATAATATTTTTAAAAATCTTTGAGGGTACATTGATAAGTTGGCATGTTTTGTTATGTTTTCTAAAATTACTGAAAAAATTCAGAGTTCTAAAATAATTTGGTATAAATCTCGCATTTAGAATGAAACAAGAAATATATGCATCTGCTGAAAATAAAGAGAGCTCTTATTTAATAAAAGGGATATTAAACGGGATAGAGCTTTTAGGAGTATTCCAGGATGTAGGACAACTCTGAATAATGAAGTCTGCATCAAAGCATGGAAACAAAGTTGAGAAAATAGATAGTCAGAGATACTTGTCAATAATTCATAAAAGCTAGTAACTGGAAAAATACTTTTCCTTTGAACGTATCCTTAAAAGTGCCTAACTTTTCAACTTCAATTTGTTAATGTAGACTTGGCCTTAGGTTTGTAGATAAAAAAAAAAAACAATGTTTGAAAGGTAGTTAGAGAACAGTCATAAGACACAAACCATGAAAGTAAAAGCAAATTGAAAAAACCCAAGTGAATACTGTGAACACTTCTAGACTAAACTGACCAAGTGAATGGGTTTGAAACATATTTGATATTACGCTTAAAACTGACATGTTACTTTTTAAATGTTTAAATTTGGAGTTGAAGTAGTTCCTCAAAGATTCTTTGAATTACTTAAGGCTTCAAGGACACTGCAAATTGTTATTCCTGAGAATTTTGCTGAGGTGCTTGACACTGAACAATTAAAAATATTTCTAAACTCTTTACAAATATCTCAAATTTTGAACATGGCACGATACATCATTTTGGAGCAAGAAATTAAAGTTTCTTATGTATTGATATCTTCCTTCATATGACAATCATATAATTCCTCTGCAGTAAATATATCCTATCCATCTTTGGGGACATGAACTACCATAAACAATTTCTACCAAAAGGTCAAGGTCCTACAAGGAAAGGCAGCTTGCCTGAGTAGGCTCAGGAGAAACACTGACATTTAGTCTTCAAAAATGATCTCAAATGGGAGGCTGATTTAAGTCAAGTTGACCTATTTTAGGCATAAATCCATAGCATGTTTCTTTTTAGACATTCCCAGACCTGGGATGAAAATAAATAAATGGGGCATTGTGGTAAACCTGGCAAAGAAAAAAAGCTATTTTCACCATTTCTGCACACTGTGCAAATACTGTTGGTAGAGAAGTTTTTTGTACATTTGGGTAATGGTGACATCTAAATAAAGAGTATGTAAGTATGATACTGTATATCATCAGAATGATTTAACCTTCATTTTAAAGGAAAACCTAAAGGCTAAAGTGAATAACTGACTTCAGATCCAGCAAACAGGAACATACTGACATCTCCATTATCCCATATTTCAGAAAACATTGAAGTTAGTAGATCTAAGTGCCAAGCCAAAACCAGATGGGCCAACTTTTCTCTGGAGCCTTTCCTTGGATTCCAGGAATGGTTCTTGCTAACTTTGTTGAGCTTGTAGAATTCTCCCACAACTTCTCTAAACTACAGCTATAGCTCCTCAAGGGTGATGTGTAGGGCAAGACCTGCAGGTGATGGAAAATAAGTTCTATTTCAAGTACCATTATTTAGGTCTTTTGAAATTCTGTGGTTATTTAAAACAGATAAAAATTAAAAATTCTATTTAGCAAGCACTTACATTGTGCTAGTCACTTTTCTAAGAACTTTATAAATATTAAGTCATTGAATATTCTTAACAATCTTGTATTTCCCCAATTTATATATAGAAGTGAGGCAGAGAGAGACGGTACATATTTTACTCAAAGTTACATGGCTTATAAATGCTGTTGTCAGAGTTTAAACCCAGGCATTCTGGCTCCAGAGTCTGAGCTCTTAACTATTATGCTATGCACATAGTTTCCCACTGGCATGTCAATTCTGCATCATGAGGGTAGGGTGCTCTGGGGCTGTAATGCACCAAGAAGACACTTCCTTAAATTTCAGTTAAATGAATAAATAAGTGACCTGATGACATATGTAGGAATATCAAAAAGTTAGAGCTTTTTGGGCATTGCTTCCAATCCTTAACAAGTATTTTAACAGGCCTCATGTTGTTCCTGTTCTTGTACTACTTGGATAAGTGATTCAATGCTTCTGAAAAGAATTGTGTGTTTCAGGACAATTCAGGACAATTTTCAGGAATTATGGGTTAAAACAGCCATATTTCATTCCAAGGTTAAGAAAAGCAGACTTGATAGAATGGGGGATGCACACAGATGGAAGCAAGAAATTTGGAAGAGTATATTTCAAACAATTCTGTTAGCTGAAAGGATGGGAAGAGGATGTGCCATTGATGATGCTGGCACTTTGGAGAGCGTAGTTATAGATTGTTACAATTTGTTTGTGTTCTAGACCTACATATGGTGGAGTTGTTATACATCACTGGCATTTGACTCAAGAGATTGTCCAACAAATTTGCAATAGAGCTACCGAATTGAGTTAATGGCTGACACACAAGTAGGACTTGTGAAGCATTAATAAAGTACTTAGTACTCTATATGATGCATAGTACATGCTCAGTAAATGGAAGCTGAGAGATTTTGTTATTCTGTTTACAATCCCAAGGTATTTAGGCTTAATAGAGCTAATTTTTAAAAGTAAATTTTTAAAGTTAGATTTTCTTTTTTTTTTTTTTAAGATTTTATTTATTTATTCATTTATCTCCCCCTTGCTGCTTGTGCTCGCTGGGTCAGCTAACCACGCCATGCGGGCGGGCTTGCCTTCACCAGGAGGCCCCGGGAACCGAACCCGGGGCCTCCCATATGGTAAATGGGAGCCCTACTGATTGAGCCACAGCCGCTTCCCGAAAGTTAGATTTTCATAACAAAAAAAAAATCAAAGCCCATTTTACCCATTTAATTAACTTTAAGGAAATTAAAACTGTTGATATTGTATTATTAAATTATATCTTCAAATATTTACTCTGAAAAATACAGTCTCAAGTATCTGAGATAAATCAGATAATATTTTAAAAGTGCTGCCATATGAAAATAAGGTTTCTTCCACCTCAAATAATTTTTATGTGAACCCAAGCGCAGAGACAGTGCTGTTTGTGTTCGAAGAACAGAGGGCAACATCGATGGAGACGATTTTGCCCTCTCCTTTCAGTGTGGATAATGGTTTTCAAAAAGAAAACATGTGGACGGCAGTAGAACTGGGTAAGTGGAGAAGACATGGTTTAGGAACCAACAGCAGAGTGTTCTGTAAATCCTGTGTCATATGTAGTTGCATGGATCCTTCCTCTAGAAGACAGCAGTTGACCCCTCTAGTTCTTTCCTTTTGCAACAAACAGCCTTGCTGAACCTTTGAAAGTAAATCTGATGATATCACTCCCCCATGAAAGCATATCAATGGCTTCTCATCACTGTTTGGCTAAACTCAGTAATCTTTAAGAAGACCTCTGAGGCCTGGCATTATTTGGTCCTTCCCTCCCTCCCTGCTTCGTTCTTTATCATTCCACTCTGCACTTTGCTCCAGCCGGTCTGAAGAACTTCTAATTCTTTGATTCAGGAATGTTCTTTCCTGTCTCAGGGAACTTCTTGCACACTGTTCCCTCTGACTGAAACACTCTTCTCCTAACTCTTCTCTTGTCTAACTTCCACCTCTATGTATGACTCAAATTTATAATTCTTGTCCAGATTTCTCCTCAGGGCTCTGGACCCATATCTCCAATTGATCTGAGTTCTTTTTAAAGTTATTTCAAATTCAGTAAATCTAATACTCAACTCATGTTTGTTCTTTCTAAACCTGGTCCTCTTCTAGTAAATGCATCATTAGAAAGCTCTCCTTTCTATCTAGTTGTGAAAATTTGGACTCATGTTCCCTCAACCCTCCTCCTCTCCCATAGGGACCTATCACCAAGATGTATAACTTTCCTCTCTAAATATCTGGAGTCCATTCGCCTCTCTTCCTCTATCTACCTCCAGTGTGATCTAAGCCAGTGCTCTACAATGCATATGAATAAACTACTTGGGGAGCTTGGTAAATACAGATTCTGACTCAGCAGATCTGCATTTCTTACAGGTTCTTTGATGGTGCTGATGCTGTTGGCAGTGAGGTCCTAAGCCACCATCAGCTCTTTCGGGGGTGATTGCGAAATCACCTGAATAGGTATAACGCCTGTTTTCCATCAACAGCACTATAACTAGAATCATCTTTACGAGGTGCAGATCTTCACAGGCTCCCCATTGCTCTTGGGATGAAAACCAACAGCCTCAACATGACTTACAAGGCCTTCCATGAACTGGCCACTCCCTACCTCTCTCCTCTCATTCTGTCCTCTGGTCTCATTGGCATAGTTTTTGTTTGTTTGTTTGTTTGTTTGTTTGTTTGTTTGTTTTATCAAGTTGAACTATATGAAATGCTATTTGGTAACTCAAAAACGCTGAATCTCAGCAATATCTTATGGTTGAACCCAACAGTTCTTGAATGAGCCAAGTTCCTTCCCTACATAAGACCTTTTCAAAAAGAAAACATGCTTTCTTCTTTCTTTCCACCCTATTACCTCCTTCTCATCCTTCAGCTCTCAGCCTAAGGCAGACACAACATAAGTATAGCATATAGTTCACCTCTCTTGAACTCTGGGATGGACTGGTGAGGGAACTAAGGTTCCAGGGGAACTTTGCCAGGGACTCCAAGGAGTTTTTTGTTTTGTTTTATTTTGTTTTGTTATTGTGATCCTGTTATACAGCTTTCCATGTCCAACATGGTTTATACTCACCATATTAAGTTAATACAAACAAAATACAATGATCACAACAGAAAACTAATCAGGACCCAGTTTTGCATAATTGATATAGCCCTTTTACACATTATTTTATTTGGGCATCCTAACAATCCTGTACTTTAAGTTGGGTAAACATCATTATCATGTCTCTTTTGCAGACAAGCAATTGAAAGTCATAACTTTCAACTCAATTGAAAGTTGCAAAACTTAAACAACAATGGCAGAGTGGGGATCTTAACTCAGATCTTCTACTTGACAAGTCTGGGTTCTTTCCACTACCAGTGTCACCTGAAATCAGAGTGAAATGCAACTTTTTTCCTCTTGAACCCTGCTTCCCTAGGTGGGAGGTGGAGCAGGGCTGTGCTAAAACTGGCAGCAGGCCAGAATTGTCATAAGAATTAAAAATTTGTTTGAGGTGATATGGCTGATGGCTCGTGTATCATATAAACATTTTATTTTCAAATCAGTCTAGGTTTTCCCACATTCCAAACTGTTAAGAGCAAAGATTTCTCAAACATGCTAAAGCCTGAACTGATTCATATGTGTTCTGAATAGCTCATATGATCCTTTTCCCTTTGTCATAATCTTTTACATCATTCACATTGAAAATGACCATTTTGTAGGGAAGTAATGATTACCACTTTCCCAGACATTTTCCAAATGTTTTGCAGTCAGTGATGTGTTGACCCACTAATCCTGTGAGGCAGAGCAATGTCACTAATGACAGGGTTAGAGACCACAGGGCACTGCAGTGGCTGGACAGCATTCAGGCCTTTAGATATAGTGAAAGCTTCCAAAGGTACTCTATGGTTGCCACAAAAAGGGATTTAGTTTTTCTGATTCTGTAAAGAATTGAATAATAAACCATTAAATCTTCACTACACTTAAATCTATACAGGATGCAATTTCTTCAAGTGAGAACCTCTTTGTAACATAAAAGAAAACCACAAACATTAAAAAAAAAAACCCACTGGATTTCCTCCAACTGGTTTACCCACTATTAAAAGTCAGTTGCAGGAAAGAAAGTCACTCCTACACTAGAGAAGTTCTAGACCTTCAGGAAGTTGAATTAAGAAAGCAGATATGTAATCTCAGGAGATGACTATGGACAGATCTCAGATTCTTGAGGTCAAGTTTAAGAAGAGAGTACCTTATAAGGATAAACCTGTCACTTCAGTAAAACATAGAAATACTGGAGGGAAGAAAAAGGGGAACCTGAAGATTCTTCTTTGCTGTCATTACAAGGTTTGTGGCACTGCCTTTTCAGGACAGCTTTCTGCCTGGTGATACCTTCCTTAAACAATTTCTACCACTGTCCACCCATTCCAATCATCTTCTACTGAAGGCCATATCTTTTTGTTCCAGAAACCTCTGGCTGTTCAGCTGAGCACAGGTAAAGAATGACATCCAACTGTGGCCCAGGCAGAATCAAAGTGAAAAACAGATTCTCTTGTTTCTAGAAATGCAGCTGTTTGGGGCATTGGGGAGACAATCTCCCTGTACAGCTAAATAAGAATTGTTCACACTTTGCTCTGGATATCAGTGGCCAAGTGGGTGCTGTTCAAATGTACATTGTGAACCTTCACATGCTTTCAATAACCTAGACATTCATTACTACTGTTTTAAGAAGTACAGCCAGACACGAAAGGACAAATACTGTATGAATGCATTACTATGAACCAAATATATTGTGTAACATACTGTTTGATTAAAAAAAAATGAAAGAAAAAAGGCAAAAGAAACTGTATATAAGGACAAAAAGAAAAAGAAGTATGGTTCTGGTGAAATGATAAGTACATTTCAATTTATTGTTGGTTCATCTAAGAGCTGCATTATACCCTTGGTCACAGAGAAAAACTACTAAGAAAAGTCAATTTCAAAAATCTATCCTATATACTATTACTACATTGATAATCCCCAAACTTGTCATATAGAACCCTGCTCACAAAATTGTAATGACTATACTTCTGAAACAAAATCCTCTAATATTAAATATTTCCCACCATCTAGGTACATTCTGACTTTCCAACATGATGTCACAGCTCTTCCCAATGCAAATCCTTTTGTTTACCTAAAAACTAGTCTATTCACTGTTATCATTCATTCATTCATTCATTCAACAGACATTGGTTGAACACCTACCATGGTCCAAGCATTATTCTAGGCACTGATTAGTATAGCTTTGAATGGTGTAGATGAAATTCTTGGCCTTTAGGAGTTTACATTCTAAAGGAGAAAGAGAATAAACAAACAAATATTTATTGGGACAGGTAGTGATAAGGGCTATGAAAATAAATAAAGCAGAGAGATGATAAATAGAGGTGGGGGTGCTATTTTTCATAGTAGCATCAGAGGAGTCGGATGAGGTGACGCTTGAGCAGAAACTGAAGAAAGCAAGGTTCAGGCCATATGGATGGTCAGGTGAAGAACTTTCCTGGCAGAGGGAAGAACACATGTGAAAACCTTTCGGTGGGAATGTACTTGGCATGTTCAAGGAGAGCAAGGAGGCCAGTGGAGCTGGATGGGCATGAACAAGAGGGAAATGATAGGAAATGAGTGAAGAGTGAGTAGAAGAGAGAGCTCAGCTAGGATCTATGAGACCATGGTAAGGACTTTGGTGTTTGCTCTGAGTGAGATGGAAAGCCCTGGAAGGGATTTGAGCAGAAAAAGTTCATGACTTGATATTCATTCTAAGAAGATCACTCTAGTTCAGTGTGAGAATAGCCAATAAGCTAGTCAAGAGTAAAAGCAAAGAGCTCAATTACAAGGTTGTTGCAATAATCCAGGTGAAAGGAGGTGGATTGGCCCAGAAGGGTTGCAGGAGGTTTGAAGAGAAGTGGTCAGGTTCTAAGTATATTTTGAAAGGGGATTGCCAGTAGGTTGGAAAGAGAGAAGTCAAGAATGTAATTGCCATACAGTGACTTGGGGATCAGTTTTTGGGTGGTGGGGGGAGCTGGGAAATAAAAAGTCAACTCTGGGGCATGTTAGACATACAGAAAATTGAAGTTGAATAAGCAATTGAATATCCAGAGTTGGAGTTCAGGAGAGTGCTCTGGGTTGGGGATGAAATTTGGGAATTATCAATATGTAAATGGCACTTATATCAGTGGAACTGAATGAGGTTACCTGGTGTTTGTAAAATAGAGCAGAGAAGAGGTTGCAAGATTGAGCTCTGGGCCCTTCAACTTTTGGAAGCCAGGAAGAGAAAGAGGAACCAGCCAAGAGATTGAGAAGGGACAGCCAGGGAAGTGAGAAGACAATCATATGAATTGCTTCCTCCTTGCCTTAGCTCATGTCAGTCTCTGTACCAGAAACAGCCAGAAGTGCCCTCCTTTGTCCCCTCTACCTGCTGATCTATCACAGCCCAGCACTTAATTGTGTTATGTGTGATTTCTCTTGTCTTGGATTATATTTGACTATTTAAATCTGTTTATGTTTTAGCTTTTTCTGGATAAATAATTTTTTCTTAATAGAGCAATATACTCTTCCAACATGAGTGCTATTATTTGCCCTTAATTTTGTTAGTTGCTTCCTCTCTGAGTGTGTAGACAAGTCAATCCTTCTCATATCACTTCCCACCCATCCTGGATCCAAGTGTAAACATAACTCACACACAAAAAATCATTGGTGGCATCTGCCTATCAATGGATGACAAAAGAAACTTGGGGAGTTTAGGGTTTGGGATTAAATCCTGAAGTGGCCCTAGCACTTGGAGATGTGGAATTTGTAAACATCATACTATGGCATGAACTTGGTAGCACTTAAGATCATCAATTAAAGCAAATCAATAGATAATCTGTTAAGTAAATTATGTCACAAGGGAATAGAAACGTATGGAAACTATTCCTTCCCTCAAAAATTCTAATCTCCGAGATAAGCACATAAGGCACAACAAGTAACAATTTAAATAGCCAAAAATTAAGAATTTTGGAGAGCAGGTGAGATGATTTTAATGTTAAAATTAAAAGTAGGAGTTTCAAAATATTGTTTGTAAATGGCATTGGTCATTAGTATAATTAACAATTATACTGTTAATGTGCCTGGTAACAAGGAGGACAAAACATTGCCTCTTGTGTAACAAAATAAAAGAGAATCCCTGAGCCAGGACTGGCCCAGCACAAGACACAACACAGAGTCAGCACAAGATACACACATGTGGGATGCATTGAAACCACTCTGTGAAAATAAGGAGGACTAGGATGCCCCTAAACTGACCGCACACAGCTCTCTGATGCCAAGGGACAGTCTGGAAGTGGCATTATCTGCACATGTGCTTCCATTTTCTTTCCAGAGACATGCCACCATTATATGGAGTTTAATTTGGGCTTGAACTAATAACTGAGAAAGCTATTTTAGACATTTGATCCCTGGCACATGAAATCGGTACAAATAGTTAGAAAGATATTTTCTCCAAGATTGGCATTTTAGAGGGAAGCATGATTTTTTAATCTGTGCCTGTGATGACTGCACATTATTGGATGTACTAGTTACTGTACAGTTGATCACAGAATATGGGTATGAGTCTGCGGCCTTTTATTAAGCGTGACCCTGTCATCCCATATAATGAGGGGACAATAGGAAGCAAGACGACGTGGGCTAGTTTCACTTAAGCCAGCGTGAACAGGTTCACAATGTTCTTACTTAAATGCTATAAAAAGGGCAGGAATTCAGCTATGATGGATGATCCGATTAAGCCTTTAAGTAGCAAAAGACAGGACTGGTTTGGCTTAAAGCCAGTGACTTAAATGTCCTTTTTTAAAATCAACATTCAGCTTAATGTTATCTAGATTTTTTTTTTTTTTAATCTTTTTAAGAAACAGTTTTCTTTTAAATCACATAATATTGCTCTGTGGAGTTAATGTTGTCTCATAATACTCAACTTTACTAAATCGCAGATGAAGCATGTAAACATAAATTGAGACATTCAAGAAAAATTTCCAGCTGACATAATTCTTGCAGGTTGCAGGATTGGTTAATAATCCTTTATGTGAGAAAGAGACAAGGAGAGATGATGGGCAGTACTTATCAACCAATATTTCTGCAAAACCAGATTTTAGACAATATTATCAAAATTTCAGGGCTTATAACTTCTGTCTATAGGGAAAAAATTACTTCTATTACTGTAAACTCTACTTGAAAATTAATTCTGAAAACCATAGAGGTAACATGTTGTTTAAATGTGTATTAAATTATTTACATCTTCCTTTTGTTCATCTTGTAAGTTATATTCTGGGTAAGTAACTGTTGTTTATTTTCAGGTGAGCATATTCTCTTTAGTAAATGGAAATTAATTAGTTAAATAGAATTATTGTCAAATTCAGGAGACTTCTTAGTTAAACCTAGACTTATGCACTAAAAGCAAACTTTTCATTTCAATTTTCTAATCTTTTCTCTTGTTTGTGAGAGTTACAAACACCAGATAGATCACCTTGTTTATTGAAAATGCCTTATTTTGATTTCTTTTCTTGAATCTTTTTTTTTTTTAATTAAGTAATTCATTGGTCTTAAAAGTGCATGTCATCAGTCAAAATAATGCTATCACTTCTGAAAATATTTTCATTTTCTGACATGCACTGAGGTGCCATAAAGTAGTGTTGACAACTCCATCTTTAGCATTCCACAAATCTTATGGAGATATATCATCAGAAAACCACACCGGCTATGTCTGGGCTTTGACAAAACTGAAACATGGCCTGCCAGCCATAGATAAGGTTTTGAAATGTTAGTCACTGAAAAGGTGATAACAGAAACAAGGATCAAATGCGTGTACACCTTCACCTTTGGATGCCTGCGGTTTTGTGCCGTACCACTTTGGTAAAAGATATTGTCATCTGGCCTCTTGGTGAAGTCAGTGGATATGCCAAGTGTGATACAACAGGAAAACACACGATGGACATGGAGTTATATGTGCTGTTGGTGGGGTGCTGAAGTTAAGAGATGTTCAGAAGCCAAAACACAACAAGTCATAACAAGTTGGAGAGTATGGGGCTCAGGGTTGGAGCAGATTGCCACAGAGCTCAAAGGAACAAAGCAACATGCCATTGTATGGCTGCCAGCAGTGGCTCAAATGGAAACTAGGAAACATTTCAGAGCAAGTAGAATCTCTCCTTACTTCCTCCTCCTCCTCCTCCTCTTCTTTACCCCATGTGCTTTGGGATTTCAAGCTGTTCTCAATTTTATATGGAAAATTTCAATAGATAGGAAGGGATAAAAACCCGTTAAGCTGGACCTGGACGTGAAATATTAAACCAAAGGATTTTTTTTTAAAAGACTCTTTTAAAAAATTATAACCAGAATGACCAAGAATACAACCTTTAGGAGAGAATTTATAATCATTTACTTCTTAATGGTACTGCCCCCATGCCATCCATTTTTTAACAAAGCTGAGTTTATGGCCATCATGCAAGATTACATTCCCGTGCAGTTGCAGTATTTCTTCTATAATGATTTATTTAAAAGGGCTTCGCCATGATAGCTCTCCAACTTTGTTCCTTCCTGTATATCACTGTTCAGGGTCAAAAGCTGGGAAAAGGGCTGGTCCCTAAGGCCTAACATATTTCACTAGTGGAGACTCTGGCTTTTCACTTCTCTTTCTCTCCTCATCACTTTATGCTTAAAGAAGAACAGATGTGGAAACGTTTAGAAAAAGACTAATTGAATTTCACATAACACAATTTAGCATTGTTTGAGGAAGTACCTAAATCAACAGCACATTTTCCAAAGTCCCAGCCTCGCCTAATTAGAACACCAAACGTGTGACTAATTGGCCACACTTCCACCAAAGGCTCTGCTGCAGATGAGCTGTCGCCCCTTCCCTTCACCCCAGCTGAGGCTGGTGGTTTGGCTGCGAGGTAAAGGCAGTTGCTCTAAATGAGCTCGGCCAAGCATAATGGGGAAACTCCGCTATGGCTGGAGAACAAATCCATGTAAAGCAGGAGAGGAATCTGAATGTTTACGCTGTGGCAGCACCCAGAGGATTACCAGGAGATTATCAGTACATAAATTACGATATACTTGGGACTCCATAATTGGGACACTTAATAGCCTGCTCTTTATCATTTTGGCTTCATGCTCTTAGAAGTCGACATCTAATTAAAATATAATCTCATATCATCGGGGAAAGCTTCACCTAACCCAACCCTTTTCCACTGGCAGATCTGTTTTTTTGCATGCAACAGGAGGTTTTTTTTTTTTTTTTTTTTTTTTTTTTTTTGTCTTCCTCACTTTTTTTCTTAATGGTGTGCAGGAGAGTGTGTGGGAAAGAAAGGCATAATTAGAGGAAAGGAAGAGGATGATTCCAGGCTCAGTTATCTTGTAAAACCCCAAGCATTTTGCCTTAGAGAAGCTGTTGTCCCCACTTTGTCCTCCTAGGCATGAAACCCATGAAACTGGAAGTGACTTTAAAGGTCATTTATTGCAACTTCCACATTTTATAGATGAGGATTTGAGGCCAGGAGAGGTGAAGTAATTTGCCTATGGCCACACAGCTCTTTGGTGGCAGATTTAGGACAAGAAATCAAATCTTTGATACCCGACATCTAGTGCCATTTGTACTTCATGCTCTAGCTCAGGGTTTCTTAACCTTTTTTGGTCCGCGGACCCCTTTGCCAGTCAGGTGAAATGAATACTACTGTAATTTATTTCTTGCATACATTTATAAGTGAAAGAAATGCTAGATTTCAGTTAAGGGTCAGAGAAAATAAAGATAATAAGTTGGTTTTTTTTTTCAGTTCAAGCTCACGGACCCCTTGTTAAGAAACCCTGCTCTAGCTGATGTTGATTTAGTAATATTATGTGCAAGATTTCACAATTATCTTCTGAATGGAATATCTGTTCAACCAAATCACTTAAATAATAAAGTAACCTATTAGGTTATAAAATTGCTAGAAAAGCTTACACAGTATTCTGATTTTTTAGTGTAGATTCTGGATTTTGGTCTTCATTGATTAGGAGACTCTACCTTTTAGGGCAATTGGCTATCTAAAAATCTGAGTATCTGCATTAATTAAATCTTGTCATATGTTTTCTTCTATATGATGAGAAAGGACAGTGAATTACTTCTTTAACAGGAATGCTTTTCTGAAAGAATAGAAGTTCTATTTGTATTGACTTTGTAACTATCAAATCTGTTTTGCTGTCATTTAAAAAAGAATCTAGCATTAAAATATAAAACATTTAGAAAAATATATTCCATTGATGTTTACTGATTATCAATATGTATTATCTTTGTGGAATTTTTAAGCTTTTCCCTTGCCACCCAGGATGTGTTTTTTATACTCCTTTATAATTGTTTGATGAAAGCTCGGGGGATATAAATTAATTTAGCATCTTCAGAAGAAAAATATGATTAACTAAGAAAACATAACTATTTCCTTGATCATCTACTATTTAGAATAATCTTTGCTTCTGTGTTTCTCTGTGAATAAAGACAAACTAGAGTTGACTATATTTATTTGGAAGTGATCTCTAACGTTCACATGCCAATGAAAATGAAGTCACAAAACTCCTTTTTTCTTAAAAATTCCTTTAATAAAAATTTTAGAAAACTCTAAATGAAATTAATAAAAGAAACCAAGATGAGATGTTGCCAAAACATTTCATGCATTAACAATCTTGAATGTTTCCTATTGATGAACAGTGTAGTTCAGATAGAAGGATGCTATCCAGAGATTGATTTTTTGGGGGGTCGGGAAGTAGAGAAGAGTGATCGTGGCACTGATTGATAGGTTACTGATGGAATAGTTGGAAATAAAACCAAATAAAGGTGTTTTGACTTTCACGTAATAAAATGGGATCGATCATGGAATAGTTTAATCAATTGTGAGTCTTAACCAAACAGACAGGTTAAGAAGTGAATCTATCACATATGAGGAATCAGCCTTGGGAACGTCCCTTAAATCCCATTTGCTTCAGACTTTAAGCACAAATGAACAAATGGACTGTGGCATGATTGTGTGTCAGCATGGTGGGTTTCAGCCATTTCTCTTTTTCCCTCTGTGCTCACCACTGCCAAATGGGCCGCTGGGTGGTCAAAATTTGTCATGAAGATGGACGGCCACTGGGAAATGGTGCTGACTGGTCTTCTGGGCTACGATCCAACTCTTAGCTTCATGTCTATCCTAGTCCTCTGTGTCACCATATGTAACATGGTGACAAAGCTTCTTTTATTTATTTATTTTTTATCTCACTGAAGTAAATTGAGAACCCCTAAAAGTTAGGAAGTATTTTGAACTCTTGAGAAGAAAGACCACTTAAATGCAAGCATTTACTGATCTATTTCAGCATCAAGCTTTAGTGATCAGTAGCTATCTTTAACAATGATGAAGTAGGCTGATTTAAAAATCACTCGTAGACAATAAAGAAGCTACTTGACTCAAGAGTGTCACCTTTTAATTCAGAAGTGAAAGCAGAAAACAAGGATACAAGCGTTACAGATAAAATGAATCAAATATGGATTTTTATAAACAGATTTTATCTACCTTCTGGTTAGAATGTTTTGATTTTCCCCTTATCTCACTGTTATGTTGACTTATTAGTTATTTTTTGCTTATTATTTTCTTGGGTCTTGGGCATCATGCGTAAAGTGGTTTATTTAAAGACAATATTTTGAGGTGTGGATGTAACTCAGTGGGCTGCCTGCTTCCCATGTACGAGGTCCTGGGTTCAATATGCTGTTCCTCTTAAAAATAAATAAATAAATAAAGATAATATTTCTAAAGTTAAGACTCATCATATATTTTTTTGAAAAAATCAGAATGTCTTAAAAAGGACCCCATGTTGGTGGTGAAAGAAGACTGGGGATGTTCAAACACAGAATAGTGGATTTGTACCACTAATTGTCTTACATGGCTAGAACATGAATTTTAACAGATTGAATTACAAAAGAAAGAGCCAGTAAATGAGAAACTTCTGGATACAGTAGGACCTGCGACTACTATTGGTTTCCAAAATCTGTTTAAAAAATACTTGAATGAGGAGATTGGATTATAGCCTTGGTTTTCCCCTAACTAGTTGCCTAATCTTGGGTAAATCACTTAATTTCTCTGAATTTCTGTTTCCTGTCTCTCTGATGAGAGGGTGAGATTAGATAGATTAGTTGTTCTCAACCCTGACTGTACATCAGGATCACGGGGAAACCTTAAAAAGTACAGATGTCCAGACTCACTCCACATCAATTAAATCAGAGTCTCTGATTGTAGGGCACAAGAATTTGTATATTTTGAAAGCTCCCCCAGCTGATTCTAATGTGCAGCAGTGGTGGACACAGAGAGATACAATAAGAACCCTTGCTGGGCTGAGACTCTATAAAACCATCTGTGCTGCAAACTCAATTGTGGGGCGGTGGTACCAGGGCTGGGGATTGAACCCCACACCTCGGATATTGGAAGCTGGTGCTCAACTACTGAGCCACATGGGTTCCCTTGAGTTGTTTTGCTTGTTTTTTTTTTTTTTTTGTTTGTTTGTTTGTTTGTTTGCTTTTTCAGGAGGCACTGGAAACCAAACCTGGGACCTCCCATGTGGGAAGCAGGCACTCAACCACTTGAGCCACATCCATTCCCCTCAATTTTTAATACTAAAAATGTTTTCAATGATTTCCATCCTTTATATTTAGCAAAATCTAAAGTCACATTTCAAAGAAATACAGCAAGCCCTCCAAATTATTTGTTGTTTAATATACTCCTCAAATATGAAACCTTTATATTATGATTAATTTTCTGGTTTGAATAATGAATTAGAATGACATTATGGACCAAACATATAGATACAATAAAACACGTTTCTTCAGAGAATATGCCTAAAGAGCATGAAATTGTCAGATGGAAATGAGAGTGAAAATCTAGGTGTTCTATCTGTTAGATGTGTAACACCTGGACTTTTGTTTTTTTCGTGTCTGTTTTCTTGCCCAATTTCCATACCCTCCCTATTCAATTTCGTGCCCTTTCTCATAATTCCTTAGATCTTTCACGGAATGTACAGGAGTCATGGGAAAAAAGACTTCTCTAATATATGCATTAACAGAAACATACATTTCTCCTTAGGTTCCTTCTATTCTGTTCGGGTACCTCAAAAATATGTCTCCTGAAACTTTTATATCAAAGCAAAGTATTTTTAATTAAAGCTCTGGTATCCTCTGAATTTACAAAGACTAGACCAGACCAAGGAAGGACTGCCACATCATTTTTCTCCTCATTATCACCTCATTAAGATCCCAGAACATGCTTTTGAGGCAGGGAGCTGAGACTTGCATCTTAACAAGGTGATAATGAGGAGAAAATGTCTCCAGCCTATTTGGGACACAGCCCATGCCACGCTGGATGATGGCAGACAAGATTTGACTAGAGCAGAACACACTATAGTCACTAAAATGTTGTTTTCTGAATGAGTTTAGCTATTTTAAGGTACATTGTGTTTTTTTCCCATTGTCATTTGGTAAGCCAAGATGGGGGAGAATAAAATGGAGGACTTAGACCTAAGAAAGGGGTAGAAACTGCAAGCTGCTTCCCAATAGTCATTTGTGTATTTAACCTTAGTAATATGAACCTTGATATATAGCTGGGAACATTGACATCCAGTTAAAAGTATATTCCTAGTTTTTCATGAAGCCAGATGCATCCATGTTACTATATTTTTGTCAATGATATTTAAATGCAAACATTTCTACTACTTCTTAAATAGAGAGACTTATCTTTTCTTCACCTTCTTCCTCCTTTCTGCTGGTTGGAAAGTGGACATGATAACTGGAGCTCAGGCAGCCATTTTGTACCATGAGGTAGTAAAGCATAAAGATAGAAGAAACCTGGACCTTGATGATCATGCAGGAATCACACCAGCATAGACCTCCTCCCTCTGAAATTAACAGAGAGAGAAATCAACTTCTGTCTTGTTAAACCACTAGTTTTTATTGTTGATTCTGTTGATAAATAAGCTGAATCCAGTACTACTACATGTTATCAAAAAGGATTAATATTGTGTTTTCCTGATGCTATATTTAAATCAAAACCAAAGGAGGCTCTCAAGATGGCGTTAGTGTAGGAGGGCACACACTGCAAGCTCCCAGAGCAAGGCGGATTGTGGACGAGGTCCTGCCCGGTGGGCTGTGCTGTGCACCCACGGAGTGAGAAGCTTGGGACATCTATCTGCCCGGATCAACGGCGCGGACGGAACGGTGGAGATTCATGAGTTTTAAGGCTGCCGGTGGGGGTTGGCACAGACGGCTGAGCCCCGCGGTTAGGGAGAAAATATAAAATAAAATAAAATGGCCACTCGGAGCCGCGAGCAGGCGAGAAAGTTTTATTTTCTGGGGATCTGGCTGCCTGGCACCCCTTGGATCTTGCGTGAACAGAACAAATGAGCTAATTGGCACCCGGTGAACCGGAGCAGGGATTCTAGTGGGGGGGGGAACGGGGATGGAGCTGATTTCCCTAGCCACCCAGGGATAAGACACTGGCCGCTGCTGAGCCAGGAAGAAGGGACACTTCCCAAAAGAGGGAGGGTTCTGTTGGAGGACAGGGAAGGGTATTTTTTATTTTTAGACATCGATCTGGCTGCCTGCACCGCCCCATAGCTTTGGGGAGCAGATAAGCCGAACTGGAGCAGCATCAGGCTGAGAGCAGACACAAATCTGCACTCAAACTGATTTACTTAGCAGCCCGGTGACGCTGGAGCTCGGCTCCAGAAGAGGCGGAATCGGCCATCTTTAGCACTCCACACTGACTAACATCAGTGCTACAGCTACCCTGGGGAGTCCAGGAAGTGGGACGTGCTTGATTAATTTCCACGGGCCCAGCTAGGGTCCTTCCGTAAGGGGGTTAGTCTAGAGGAGGAATTATTTTGGGTTCTGTATTTTGCTAAAAAATTAAAATTAAAATTAAAAAAAAAAGTGAGGTCACTTCAATAAATGAAAAATAAATTCTTTTTAATTTAGTTTAATAGCTAAAAGCTGCTTCAGGACCTGTATATAGAACCCTGTGGGGAAATTGATTGATAAACACAAGTAGGCAGGAAGGATCCACGTGGACCCTAGGGAAATAATTGACCCCCCTTAGCTCTGTTTGACTGCTTCCTGTGTGGATCTTTGTTTTCTCTGTTTCTTTCTGGTCCCTTGCTTTTCTTTCCTCTTTCCTTCCCCCTTTCTTTTATCTTCCTTTTTTTTTTTTAATTAGGTGCTGCTAGATTGTCGCTTCTTTGTTGTGCTTCTTTTTCAATAATTTCCACTTGCTGTAATTTGATTTTGTATTACAAACTATCGCTTATCCTTCCTGCATCTTTCTGCCTTCTGTTTTCTGTTGTGGCTCTTAGATACAACATTTTTTTATAGGCCCACAACTCAAGGGTGTCAATTTCTATTCCATCTATTTAGTTTTCTTCTTCTTTTTTTTTTTTATTAGTATTAACTTTTTCCTCTTAGACCTTCCTTTACTATTTCTTTCCCTCCTCATAATTCTAGCCTTTTAAATCACTATATATATATTCCTCCATTTGTTTTCCCAGTCCATTGTAGGAACTCCATTTTTTTTCCTATTACTCTACACTGCCTACAAGTTAAATATTCATCTCATTAAGTCTCATTTTGCCCCTCTTCTGACTTTTATCAATATTACTATTATCCTTCTGCCATCCTTATATCTTTTGATTCCTCTGGCCCTAACCTTTTGCCTTCAAGGGAACATAGAAAGAAGCAAGGAATTAAAACAAGAAGAAAAACTGCCAAAGAGAAAACTTAACTCACACGCAGAACCAACAGCTAAATAAAACTCTAGAGCATAGAGAAAAGCTAATCAACTGAACAAACCCATCAAGATAATATGATGACCAGATGGCAACAGAAAAATACAAATGACTCTGAGAAACTGGAAAACATTGACCAGTCCAATGCACAAAATAAAAACCAGGAAGCAATGCAGAACATTGAACAAATAATGAAAACTATGCAAACAAATATCATGGACCAACTTAAAGAACTGAAGGAAGAGATTAAGGATATAAAGAAGACACTGGGAGAACATACTGAAGAAATAGCAAACATGCCTAAAAAGGTAATGGATATGATGGTGAACAATGGCACAAGCCAAGAAATGGAAAAGATGGTGGACTCACATAACAGCAGAATTGAACAGGCAGAGGAAAGAATTAGTGATATGGAAGACAATACAGCTGAAATTAAAGAGATTGTAGAACAGATAGACAAAAAGATAGAAAAAATCCAGCATGGACTCAGGGAATTAACCGATAATGCAAAATGCACAAACATACGCATAATGGGCATCCCAGAAGGAGAAGAGAAGGGAAAGGGAACAGAAGGAGTGTTGAAGGAAATAATGGCTGAAAACTTCCCAATGCTATTGAGAGAGATGGATGTGCAGATCCAGGAAGCACAGCGCACCCCAAATAGTATAAATCCCAATAGGCCAACTCCAAGACATATGCTTGTCAAAATGTCCAATGCTCAAGACAAAGAGAAAATACTCAAGGCAGCAAGAGAAAAGAAAACCATCACATACAAGGCAAGCACAATAAGATTAAGTGCTGATTTCTCAGCTGAAACCATGGAGGCAAGAAGACAGTGCTATGACATAGTCAAAATACTAAAAGAAAAAAACTTCCAGCCGCGAATTCTCTATCCAGCAAAATTGGCATTCAAAAATGATGGAGAGTTCAAAATATTCACAGATAAACAGAAATTAAGAGAGTATGTCAAGAAGAAACCAGCACTTCAAGAAATACTAAAGGAATCTTTACAAGTTGAAAGGAAAAAACAAGGGAGAGAGAGTTGGAGGAGAGTTTAAAAACAACTGAAAAGACAAAAAGAGAAACAAAACAACATGTGACATACATTAACCCAAAGAAAAAATGGCTGAAGTAAGAAATTCATTACGAGTAATAACACTGAATGTTAATGGAATAAATTCACCAATCAAAAGACACAGATTGGCAGAATGGATAAGAAAATATGATCTATCTATATGCTGTCTACAAGAAACCCACCTTCAACCCAGGGATTCAAGGAGGCTGAAAGTGAATGGCTGGAAAACCATTTTACAAGCTAATAATAGCCAAAAAAGGGCAGGAGTAGCTATTCTAATATCAGACAAAATAGACATTAAATGCAAAACTATTGTAAGAGACAAAGATGGACACTACATATTAGTAAAAGGAGTAATCTCTCAAGAAGAGAGAACAATCATCAACATTTACGCACCTAACTGGGGTGCCTCAAAATATGTGCGGCAAACTCTGGCAAAACTAAGAGGAGAAATAAATGCCTCTACAATTATAGCAGGGGACTTCAATACACCACTATCATCATTAGACAGAACATCTAGACAGAGAATCAATAAAGAAACTAAGGCACTCAACAATATATTAGAAGAACTGGACTTAATAGACATATACAGAACACTACACCCAAATAAAGCGGGATTTACATTCTTCTCAAGTGCACATGGAACATACTCCAAAATAGACCACATGCTAGGCCACAGAACAACACTCAATTAATTCAGAAATATTGAGATTATACAAAGTAATTTCTCTGACAACAGAATGAAGTTGGAAATCAATAAGGGCCAGAGAAACAGGTTAGGCACAAGGATATGGAAGTTAAACAACACACTCTTAGACAAACAGTGGGTCAAAGAGGAAATCTCAAAAGAAATCAGTATCTACCTTGAAACTAATGAAAACGACAACACAACATATCAAAACCTATGGGATGCAGCGAAAGCAGTCCTGAGAGGGAAATTCATAGCCATAAATTCATATATTAAAAAAGAACAAAGAGCTAAAATTGAAGACCTAACAGCACACTTGGAGGAATTGGAAAAACAACAACAAACTAAACCTAAAGGAAGTAGAAAGAAGGAAATAACAAAGATTAGAGCAGAACTAAATGAAATAGAGAATAAGAAAGCACTGGAAACAATAAACAAAACCAAAAGTTGGTTCTTCGAGAATATCAATAAAATTGACAAACCCTTAGCCAGACTAACAAAGAAAAGGAGAGAACAGATGCAAATACATAAAATAAGGAATGAGCAAGGTGATATCACTACTGACCCCACAGAAATAAAGAGTATCATAAGAGGATACTTTGAAAAATTATATGCCAACAAGAATGACAATTTAGAGGAAATGGACAAGTTTCTAGAAACCCACAAACAGCCGACATTGATGAAAGAAGAAATAGATGAACTCAACAGCCCAATTACAAGTAAAGAGATAGACTCAGTCATTAAAAACCTCTCAACTAAGAAGAGTCCAGGGCCAGATGGCTTCACAGCTGAATTCTACCAAACATTCCGGAAAGAGCTAACACCAATTCTACTTAAGCTCTTCCAAAACATAGAAGTAGAAGGAATATTGCCGAACTCATTCTATGATGCCAACATTACCCTAATAGCAAAACCAAATAAAGATACCACAAGAAAGGAAAATTACAGACTAATTTCTCTAATGAACCTAGATGCTAAAATCCTCAACAAAATACTCGCTAATCGCATTCAACAATATATCAAAAGAATTATACACCATGACCAAGTGGGTTTCATCCCGGGTATGCAAGGATGGTTCAATATAAGAAAATCAATCCATGTAATACACCACATAAACAAACTGAAAGAAAAAAATCACATGATCATCTCTATAGATGCAGAAAAAGCATTTGACAAAATACAGCACTCTTTCCTCATAAAAACACTACAAAAGATAGGAATAGATGGAAACTTTCTGAAAATGATAAAGAGTATATATGAAAAACCCAAAGCTAACATCATTTTCAACGGTGAAATCCTAAAAGCCTTCCCTCTGAGATCGGGAACAAGACAAGGATGCCCACTATCACCACTCCTATTTAACATTGTCTTAGAAGTACTTGCACGAGCTCTGAGACAAGAAAAGGACATAAAAGGCATCCAGATTGGAAAAGAAGAAGTAAAAATTTCATTATTTGCAGATGACATGATCCTATACATAGAAAGCCCTGAGAAATCTACAACAAGGCTTCTAGAACTTATAAAGTTCAGTAATGTTGCAGGCTATAAGATCAATGCTCAAAAATCAGTAGCATTTCTGTACACCAATAACCAGCAAACTGAGGAGGAAATCAGGAAAAAAATACCATTTACAATAGTAAATAAAAGAATCAAATACCTAGGAATAAATTTAACTAAAGATATAAAGGACTTATATACAGAAAACTACACAACACTGTTAAAGGAAATCAAAGAAGACTTAAATAAATGGAAAAATATTCCCTGTTCATGGAAAGGAAGGCTAAACATCATCAAGATGTCTATCCTACCCAAACTAATCTACAGATTTAATGCAATCCCAATAAAAGTCAACACTGTATTTTTTTAAGGAACTGGAAAAACTAACCACAAAATATATTTGGAGAGGCAAGAGGCCCCGAATTGCCAAAGACATATTGAAAAAAGAAAAATGAAGTTGGAGGTATCACACTACCTGACTTCAAAACATACTACAAAGCTACAGTGATCAAAACTTCGTGGTATTGGCACAAGGATAGACCTACTGACCAATGGAACCGAATTGAGAGTTCTGATATAGATCCTCGCATATACAGTCATCTGATATTTGACAAGGCCACGAAGCCCACTCAGTTGGGAGAGAATGGCCTCTTTAACAAGTGGTGCTTGGAGAACTGGATATCCATATCCAAAAGAATGAGAGAAGAATACCATCTCACACCTTATACAAAAATCAACTCAAGATGGATCAAAGATCTAAATATAAGAGCCAAAACCATAAAGACCTTGGAAGATAATGTAGGGAAGCATCTACAGGACCTTGTAATAGGAAATGGTTTCATGAACTTCACAGCCAAAGCACGAGCATCAAGAGAAAAAATAGATAAATGGGACCTCATCAAAATAAAAAACTTCTGCATCTCAAAGGATGTTATTAAGAAAATAAAAAGGCAGCCTACCCAATGGGAGAAAATATTTGGCAACCATATATCTGATAGGAGCCTAATATCCTGCATATATAAAGAAATCCTACACCTTGAAAATAAAAGGCCAAACAACCCATTTAAAAAATGGGCAAGTGACCTGAAAAGACAATTCTCCAATGAAGAAATACAAATGGCTCAAAAGCACATGAAAAAATGCTCAACATCGCTTGCTATCAGGGAAATGCAAATCAAAACTACAATGAGATACCATCTTACACCCATCAGAATGGCAGCTATCAAAAAAACAGGTGACACTAAATGTTGGAGAGGATGTGGAGGAATAGGAACCCTCATCCACTGCTGGTGGGACTGCGGTATGGTCCAGCCACTGTGGAGGACAGTTTGGCGATTCCTCAGAAAACTAACAATAGATCTCCTGTATGATCCAGCAATTCCACTGCTGGGTATATACCCAGAAGCACTGAAAGCAAAGACACAAACAGATATATGCACACCAATGTTCATAGCGGCATTGTTCACCATTGCCAAAAGTTGGAATCAGCCCCGGTGCCCATCAACAGACGAATGGATAAGTAAAATGTGGTACATACATACAATGGAATATTACTCAGCTGTAAGAAGGAACAAAGTGCTAACACATGGAATAACGTGGATGAATCTTGAAGACCTTATGTTGAGTGAAGCAAGCCACCCACTGAAGGATGAACAGTATATGACCTCACTGATCTGAACTGAGGAAAGTGAGCAGTCTCTGAGAACCATTGTCTGAAAGATAGGTTAACAAGGGAGAGTAAGAGAAGAGTAGGCTTTGAGCCATCACCCATATGGACATAATCTATGGTAAAGGGATAGAGTGTGGTTGCATGTTGGGGGATGGGGCAGATGGGTGGTGGTGTTCCTGGGTTTGGTGGTGCAACACTGGTGGGTGGGTGGATTAGGAAGGGCAGGTTCAAATTCCCAGGGCATGTAACTGTGAATCTTGACATTCCATGGATTGGGATAGAGTGGTATCATGGGCCCTGGGGGGCTGGGGGGAAGGGAACAGTCAAGATCTAATGGGGTGTTTGGTGGTCATGGGGAAGGTTTTTCATTACCTTACAGTAATGTACACAGAACATGGTAAATATCATCAAAATTATTAAACTATCATCTAAATTGTAAACTATACTGTAAATCATAGACAATGTTTAGTTGCTATATTTTGCTTTCTGTATAACAGTTATAACAATGCTAACATCCAAAAAAAGGGGGGGGGGTTAATATGGGGCGGGGAAGGGGGTGTGGTTTGGTATCTGGGAGTCTCCGGCACTCCATGTGTGACTTTGCTGTGACCTAAAACTTCTTTGAAAATTAAATGAAAAATTGGGAGACAATGGGGATTGAGAGGGGAAAGATGTCAAGGCACACTGGAAATCCGATAACACAAGTGATAAAAGGAAGGCAAAAAATGAAAAGAGAAAGGGAAAAAAAAAAAGAATAAATAAATAAATAAATATATATTTTAAAGGTATTTCCTTTGCTTTTTTGCCCATTTTTTTAATGTCCCAATCCGCTAATTATATTTTGTTTTGTTTTGTTTTGTTCGTTTGATTATTTGTTTTTGTTTTTGTTTTTGTTTCTTGTTTTTTCTTTTCCTTCTCTCTTTTTTTTTTTTCCCCTGAGTTTCCTTATGTTTGTCTCTTGCATGTAAGCTTATCATAGTTGTTTCTTTTTCCTAGTAAATGTATTTGATTATTTTATGGACTACATGTTAATGGAGGATTTGGATCACAGAAGGGTTACAGTGGGTACTGCAGGGGATTATTGGGGGGGGTGTCTGGGAGGGGGGATTCATGGGAATTAGTTCATCCGAATATACATGAAGATATACAAAATCGTTCTAAAGATCAAAAGATGGGGCATGGTCACGATGGGTGGACAATCACACAATAAGTGAGGGAATCTGAATCCCTAGCCTGGAGAGCTCTGCCACAGTCTCCAAGGGAGCAGCAATAGTCCTCTGAGCACAGGGACAGTGTCTGTCAAAAGAGGATGACCCACTGATGTGTTCTTTTTATTGATGACTACTCTTGTGAGTCTTTGCTCTTGTAACTGAGACTTAGCCTGCAGTTGTGGGGTGCCTAATGGTTGCCACCTGAGAGCCTCCTTGTTGCTTTAAGCCAAACTCAGCATATGATTGCACTACCTTCCCCCCAATGTGGGACATGACTCCCGGGCATGAGCCTCCCTGGCAACGAGGGATTAATACCAAGTGCCAACTGGCATCACAACTGGAATAAGACCTTGAATAAAAGGGGGAAATGGTAAAGACAAATAAGTTCAAGTGGCTAAGAGACTTCAAAGAGAGTCGGGAGGTCATCCCAGAGGTAACTCTTACGCACACCTCAGTAGGAGCTCATAGAACATCTAAGTGCCTATCACCCCACACAGAGGGGCTCCTGAGAGCTCTGGAGACACCCAGGTCCTATATAAGTGGGGATAGACCCAGAGACTGATGCCTTATCAGTGGGCTCTACTTTGGAATCTGTGCTCCTGAGAGTGACAGAATTGGACTCATATAAGTCCTCCTTGCACAGGGTTCATCAGTCCCTTCTATTCAAACCTATATGTGATGCAGAAGTTTTTAGGTATACTTCCAGAGACTGGAGCCTCTGGCCTACCTATGTGCCAGGTGTGCATGGAATCTCGGTGGAGCTGCAACTCCTACCCTACAGCTCAATGGACTCATCCAAGTCACCTGGCGAGGAAACAACAATGGGCAAAGGCCATCCCAGGGAATGGAGAGGGCCTGCATCTGCAGAAAGGATCATCCCACCCACCATATCCATGGGATATAAGCCCTCTCTCACTTGGAGGTGGAGTGGACATCACCATCCCAGTCCCCTCAGGATTGGGGGGAGAACTATGGGCCAGAGTGGACTTGATGGTATTCTGTTGTACACATATGGTGATCCTAGCAATGGAAGAAATTATAACAATGAGGTGGAGCCAGTGGCCACTTGACACTTTTGGGGCAGGGAGGGGACGAGTAGTTGAAATACAGGGGCTTCTTTGGGATTTGGAGGTTGTCCTGAGTACCGTTGTGGCAACGGATGTAGGCCATTTTAAATCAGCACACACCACTCAGAACTGTGTGGGAGAGAGTGTGGTCTACGATATGAACTGTGGTCTAAAGTTGGTAGCAAGGCCCCAGGATGTATAAGTCCATTGAGGGTGGTGGGCCACACTTGTGGGAGATGTTTGTGTGGGACGTGGGGGGAGATGTGGGGGGTGGGCAACATGGGAATCCCAGGGGGTTCTGTGTAGTATTTTCGGTAATCTAAGCACCTCTTAAAATATATTTATATATATATAAATAAATAAATAAATAAAGAAGTGGAAACAGAGAGATGGAGAGGTGAGGAATTTTCTTGTTTATTGTTTGTCATTTTTTGGTTACTATTATTGTTGAAACAATGAAAATACTCTAATAATGATTGAAACGATGAATGCATAACTATGAGATTATACCAAATACTATTATTGTACACATTGAATGAATTGTATGCTTTGTTAATATGTACCAATAAAATAGATTTGTTTAAAAAAAAAAAATCAAAACCAAAGCACATGTCCTTTCACCTTTGGTTCTCAGTTCTCACTCAAGCCACAGCACCTAGGAGTGGTAGTGTTCTGGAGCTGGCTCAAAACAGCTCACAAAAGCCAACTTTTTAAATATTCAGAATTTCGCAAGCCAATTTTTAAACATAGTGATTATTGAAAATTAAATCATATACAATTACAATTAAATAAATTAATATTAAAACCAAGGTAATAAATATTTAAAAGTCACCATTTCCTAATTATTTTGCTATTTCCTATGCTTTTTAGTCTATTTATGCCAATTATACCAGTCTAGTGGAAATATCATATAATGGGGTGCTACGGTGCATTTCTTCCCAATCCTCATTTAGTAAATGACACGAATAGCTTGAAATCAGCCACAGTGGGAATATTTTCCCCATGGAAATCAGCAAATTCTAGAAATCAGGGCTCAATGTTTGTTTTACGTCTAGACTTAAGAAAGTGATGAAGAAAATGTTGATAATGCAAATTAAATTTAAAAGTTTGTCAAGTGTAGTCCTGACAATGAAAGAAGTTTAAATTTAATGACTATTATTTTTGTGAGGGTGAGAAATAGTTTTAACAGCAGATCACATATTAGATTAGTGAAAACAATTTATTGAGTAAAGCGTTAGTGGATTGAGATGGAACTTCATTTGTCAAACCACTGTTGGATTGCAACCATAGGTTAGCTATAGATAAAGGAATTCAGCAAGTATCATTTTGTGAGAATTAATCAGCCCTATGGAGTTTATAATAAAGAGTACTGCATATTTTATTATTTATAAATTATAACACACATACTTGTTATCAGTAAAATTTATAATAAACTTATATGTGTATATAAATATATGTACCTTTTTTTTCAGGGATCCAGTTGTTAAAAATTTACCAGCACACACTGTCTGAGAACCAGCTGCTATTTCTCCACTTTCCTCATTCCACAATTCAATTGATTATGAAATCCTCTGACTTTTAATTCAGAGATGTCACTCGAATCTCTCTTTTTGTCCACCTCATTGCTAATGCTGCAGATTAGGTCTTCCTCGTCTCTCTGACTACTTCCACTTTCACCTCCCTCCAGTTCATATTCCATACTACTGCCATGAGGGTCCTTTGACCAGACAAATGTGTTCCTGGCACTTCCCTGTTTAAAGCCATCTAGTGGTTAACAGGGGCCTATAGGATGCCACCTTAACTCCTCTGCATGGCCCAAGATCCTGGTCATCCCTTCAACCTCATCTCCATGGCCTCCCTTCCAGTCATTCTAAACTCCTTGCTGTCCACCACCATGCCTACCACACAGCACACTGTTTTGCAACCTTTTATTTACATATCTGTCACTATTCACGGAATAATTATGACTATAGCTTAGCTGTCCTGTAGCCCAAGCACTTAGTGCAGTGACTAGCACAAGCCAGGGATTCAAGAAATACTGGTTAATTGAAAGAAACAAATAGCCATTCGAAACTTGCTTTGTTTTCTAGAAAAAGAGATATGACCAATGCTAACTTACTTGCTTGAGTAAGGTCTAACTTACTCTTTCATTATACTTAGCTCTTTGATTCCGCTGAGGCAGTGATAATTTTTTTTCTATTATACTTGTGAAAGAAATAATGAATATTACATAGAGTAGTGAACGCTTCTTGATGAAATGTGCCATTAATAAGAGCCATCATTTATTTCTAAAACTCTGGTTTGAATTTACCATTCCTTGGGAAGTAAGGGAAGTTTCTAATAATTGGAAATATTGGATTTGAAGGCAGAAATTTGGGGAAAAGCCACTTTTCTGGGATATAGCCAAGTTGCATTGTGTGTTTCTAGTCAATTATTAACATGAACTGTGTTTGATATCATGGCCAATTAAAATAAAGGTGCCTATCTCCCTTGTTTGAGTATTTGTTGGTATTTTATCATTAAGCAGGGAAAATAGTTTGCTTTTGCCGTTTGCTATATTCTTTCCATACCTTTCTGTGTGGGCAAATCTGCCCCATCTTTTATTGTTCAAATCTAGTGCTCCTGTCTTTCCTGGTTGTATTGGTCAGAGTTCTCCAGAAAAACAGAACCAACAGAAGTTGTATATATATTATATGTGTGTGTTATATATGCATATATGTAAATATTAAGAGATTTACTATAGGAATTGGCTCATGTGACTGTAGGGATAGGCAAGTCTGGACTTCTTAGGGAAGGCCGCAAGTTGGGAACTCGATGGTGATACTGAATTCCCCAGGAGAAGCTAGCTGGCAGAACAAGGGTAGAAATTCTTTCTAACTGCTGAAATCCTCGGTTCTTGCACTAAGGCCTCCAAGCAATTGGATGAGGATACTCCTCTCATTGCTGAAGATATAGATTGTAGATGTAATCAGCTATAGATGCAATCAACTGATGACTTTAACAACTTTAACGAAGTGTTCTCACAGTAACAAGCAGGCCAGTCTTTGCTTGACCAAACAACTGGACAACAGCACCTAGCCAAGTTGAAAGATGAAATTAACCATCACATGGTCATTGACTTTTAGAGAAAACATTTCTTCCATCAAACTCTAGCAATATATTATAACAGCAATTTGACAAATAACTCTGTACCTTCTATGTCATCTTTCACATAAAAATTTCATGTTGTGAGATAAAGCATGCAAAGTGCTTAACACTGTGTTTGGCATATAGTGTGTGTTCAATAAATGCATTATTAGTATTGGAAAACCACTTCTCTGCATGTGTCACATTCACTCTCCTAAACAAGTTATTGTAAGCACCTGGAAGGTAGAACCCATGTGTTCCTATTTATAGGAACCCCCCCTTCAGTTTATCCAGTCATTCAAACACACACATAACATTTGGAAATATGCTACATGAAGGACTAAAATTGAATAAGAGATGGCCTAAGAAGTGTGTAGTAAGTTTTGTGAGAAAGGTAATAGTAAAGTCTGATGGGAGTTCAGTGGAGAGAAGAGGAGTGGGTGTGACCTTGTGCGAGGGCCCTACCTTCAGGTGAAGGTAATTACTGGAGAGGGATGCAGCTGTAAGCCATCAGTAATCAACACTCCCAGCACCTGGGGGAATAATTCATGCCCTGTACTGAAGGGAATCTAGGGAGGTGGCATCACAGCATTAACTGCAAATAGTCAAAGGGAGACTGATGAAGCCTTAGTTGATGGAGGGTCCCTGCCCATCCCTTCTGGGTCCCCTCCTCCCCTAATCAATAGGCAATGATATTATTCTTGGGTAAGTTCGTGAGATCCTAGGGCAAGGGGTCCTTTCCCAAGTCGATGCAGCAAGATCCTAGAGAAGAAAATTTCTTATGCCATTTCCAAGAAGTTTCCACTTCCAAGTGTAACTAGTGGAACAGCAGAACTATTCCGTGTACTTGAGGTGGAGGAGGAGAAGTAGCAGAGAAAATTACTAAAACAAGAATCCTTGGAGTTGGGAATGTCACCTACAATACTGGCATTCACTAAGATGCCTATTCTCTCATTTTACTTTTTAGGTTATATAATTTGCTGCTGAATGATTAAGAACTCTGTGGAAGATTGTCTCAAGATGGCTGCCAACAGTTCTTCCCATCTCTGTAAATTCACCCTGCTACTTCCTTCAAGAGGTAGTCTATTTCATTTCCCTTTGAATCTGGGATGGACTTATTTTGAGCAGTAGAACATGGCAGAGTGATGCTGTGCCAGCTCAAGGTCTAGTCATAAACATGTCTGGAAGGTTCACTCTTTTGGAAGCCAGTCACCATGCTGTAAGGAAACTGATCTAGACTACTGGAGGAAGAGAGGCCATGAAGTGCAGAACTGAGATGCTGAGCCAACAATGACCATAACCAACTGTGAGTCATGTGTGCAAGGCCATCTTGGATACTTCTACCAAGCTCCCAGATGAATACAGCTGTGAGTGACTACAGTCAGTTCCATGTGGAGCAGAAGTAGAACCCAACCGAGCTCAGCCAACACACAGAATCTTGTACAATCATAAATAATTTAAAAAACAGTTTTATTGAAATATAATTCACAAACCATACAATTCACTAATGTAAAGTGTACAATTCAATGGTGTTTGGTAAATTCAGAGTTATGTATCCACTACCATAACCTAATTTAGAACATTTTTGTCCCACCAAAAAGAAACCCTGTACCCATTAGCATTCACTCCCTATTCCTCTCCATCCTCCTAAGCCTAGACAACCACTGATTTACTTACAATCTCATTAGATTTGCCTGGTCTGGACCTTTCAAATAAAACAATCATAATTCTTTTTTGTGTGTGGTCATTTTTTACTGTCTTCTTTCACTTAGCATAATATCATCAAGGTTTGTCCATGGTGAAGCATGTATCAATACTTTATTATTTATTATTGCTAAATACTTTTCTATTACATGGGTATACCACATTTTATTCATCTATTCATCAGGTGGTGGACATTTGGACATTTTGGTTGCCATGAATAATGCCGCTAGGAGCATTCATGCACAAGTTTTTGTGTGGAACTGTCTCCATTTCTCTTGGGTATATAACTAGAATTTGAATTGTTGGGTCACATGGTAACTCTATTTTAACATTTGGAGACACTTTTAAACTGTTCTCTAAAGTGCCTGCACCATTTAAAATTTCCAGCCTCAATATATTAAAGTTTTAATTCCTCCACATCTTTGTCAACATTTGTTATTGTCTGTCTTTTTTTGATTATAGCAATCCAATTGGTTGTAACATGTATCTCGTTTTGGTTTTGATTTGCATTGCCTTAATGGCTAATGAGTTTGAACATTTTTCCATGTGCTTATTAGCCATTTGTATATCATCTTTGGAGAAATACATATTCAGATACTTTGCCCATTTTTACATTGGGTTATTTATGTTTTCATTGTTGAATCATAGAGTTCTTTGATTCTGGATACAAGTCCATTTCCGAAATGTATTGAAAATATTTTCCTCCCATTCCAGGGATTTTTCACTCTCTTGATGGCATCATTGGCAGCACAAAGTTTTTGATTTTCATGAAGTACAATTTATCTATTTTTTTCCTGTTGTCGCTTGTGCTTTTGGTGTCATATCTAAGAGACCACTGCCTAACCCAAGGTCACAAAGTTTACTCCTGTTTTCTCTTAAGAGTTTAATAGTTGTAGCTCTTATATTATGCCTATAATTCATTTGAAGTTATTTTTTTCTGTATGGCATAAAGATGAAGTCCAACTACATCCTTTTGCTTGTGGATACATAGTTGTCTCAGCACCATCTGTTGAAAAGACTATTCTTTCCCTCATTGAATTGTTTTAGCTCCCTTGCCTAAAATAATTGACCATAAATATAAAGGCTGATTTCTAGACTCTAAATTCTTTCCATTGACTTATATGTCTATATTATACCAATACCACACTGTCTTGATTACTATGACTTTGCAGTAAGTTTTAAAATTGAGAAGTGCGAGTCCTCCAACTTAGTCTTCCTATTCAAGATTTTTTTTGGCTATTGTGGGTCCCTTGCACTCCCATATGAATTTTAGAATCAGTTTGTAACTTATGCAAAAAAATCCAGCTGGGACTTTGATAAGGGTGGCATTGAAACTGTAGATGAATTTGGGGAACACTGTCATTTGGGCATTATTAAGTCTTCCTATTCTTGAACATGAGATGTCTTTCTATTTATTTAGATATTCTTCAACTTCTTTCAACAATATTTCATAGTTTTCAGTGTATATCTTCTACTTCTTTTGCTAAATTTATACATAAGTGTTTCATTCTTTTTGATGTTAATATAAATGGATTATTTTCTTAATTTCACTTTTATATTTTTCATTGCTAATATGTAGAAATAGAATTGTTTTCCTATATTGATTTTGCATTCTGAAACATTGTTAAACTCATTTGTTAGTTTTTTAGTGGATTCCTTAGGATTTTCTGTATACAAGGTCATATAATCATGTCATCTAAGAATAGAGATAGTTTTACTTCTTCTTTTCCAATATAAATGTCTTTTACTTGTTTTTCTTGCCTAATTGCTCTGATTAGAACCACTAACACAAAGTTGAATATAAGTGGTGAGAGCAGACATCCTTGTCTTGTTCCTTATCTAGGGGCAAAGCTGTCAAAATTCTGCCATTAAGTATAACGTAAATGGAATATTTACCTAGATGCCCTTTATCAGGTTGAGGAAGTTCCCTTCCATTCCTAGTTTTCTGAGTGTTTTTATCATTAAAGGGTGTTGAGTTTGTCAAATGTTTTTTCTACATTTATTGAGATGATCATAAGGTTTTTGTCGTTTATTCTATTATCATGGTGTATTACATTAATTGATTTTTATATATTAAACCAATCTTGGATTCCTGGGATAAATCCTCTTGGTTATGGTATATAATACTCTTTATATGTTGCTGAATTCAATTTGCCAGGATTTTGTTGAGGTTTATTTGTGTTATTCATAAGGATTATTAGTCTGTAGTTTTCTAATGATGTCTTCTGGTTTTGGTATGAGAGTAATACTGGACTCACAGAATGTGTTAGGAAGTGTTCCCTCCTCTACTATTTTCAGAAGAGTTTGTGAGGATTATACTAATTCTACCTTGAACTTTTCTTAGAATTCATCAATGAAGCCAGCTGGGCCTAGGCTTTCCTTTCTAAGAAGTTTTCAATTACTCAATCTCTTTACTTGTTATAGATCTCTTCAGATTTCTATTTCTTCTTGAGTCAATTTCAGCAATTTGTGTTTTTCTAGGATTTTCTTCCCATTTCATCTAGGTTATCTAATTTGTTGACATACATTTGTTCATGGTATATCCTTATAATCCTTTTTATGTATGCAAGGTTGATAATGATGTCCCCTCTTTCATTCCTGATTTTAGTAATTTGAGTATTCTCTCTGTTTCCTTTGATCAACCTAGCTAAAGATTTGTCAATTCTACTGATCTTTTAAAGAATGAAACTTTGGTTTCCTTGATTTTCTCTATTGCTTTTCTATTTTCTAATTCATTTTTTTCTGGTATAATTTTCCTTTCTTCTGCTGGCATTTTTTTTTCTTCTTCTATTTTCTGGTTTTATAAGGTGGAAAGTTACATGACTCTTTTGAAAACTTTTTAATATATAGGCATATACATCTACATACTTCTCCCCTGGCATTGCTTTAGCTGTATCCCATAAGTTTTGGTATGTTGTGTTTTAGTTTTCATTTACCTCAAAGTATCTTCTAATTTCTCTTATTTCTTCTTTGACTTATTAATTATTAAGTGGCGTGTTGCTTAATTTTCACATATTTATGAATTGTCTCCTGTTGTTAATTTCTGGTTTAATATCATTGAGGTTGGAGAACACACTTGTATGACTTTCATAATTTTAAATTTATTGAAGCTTTTAATATCCTTATATATGATCTATCCTGGAGAATATTCCATGCACACTTGAAAATAATATGTATTCTACTACAATAGGGTGGAGGGTTCTGTAACCCTGTTCCATATATATTTGGTCTTATTGGTTTATTGTGTTGTTCAAGTACTCGATTTCCTTTTTGATCTTTTGTCTAGTTGTTATATCCATTATTTAAAGTGGGGTATTGAAGTATCCAACTACTATTGTTGCAAAGACTATTTCTTCCTTCCAATCTGTAGTTTTTACCTGCTGTTAGGTACATATATGTTTATGATTTTCTATCTTAATTGATTGCTCCTTTTATCAATATGAAATGTCTCTCTTTATCTCTAATAACACATTTTGTTTTAAAGACAATTTTTTCTGTCATTGATATAGCCTCTCTAGCTCTTTTATCATTGTTGTTTACAAATACTTTTTCCCACCCTTTTGCATTCAACCTATTTATATCTTTGAATCTAAAGTATAGAAAGTATATGGTTGGATCTTTTTAATCTAATCTGACAACCTCTACATTTTGATTGAATTGTTTAATCCATTCACATTTCAAGTTATTTTTGAGAGCATTGGATTTACATCTGTCATTTGGTTTTTGATTTTCTGTATATTTCATGTTGATTTTGTTCCTCCGTTATTGCTTTCTTTTTTATTAAGTGGATATTTTCTTGGGTAACATATTGATTCTTTTAGTATTTTAAAAATTTTATTCTTGCATTATATTCATAGTTGTTGCTCTAAGGAAAATTCTGATAAGATGTATATTGTAAGTATGTTACTCCTTTAGTTCCAGTCTCTTCCTTCCAACATTTTATGCTATTATTGTTATACCTATTATATAGTTTAGAGGCTGGCAATACATTGCTATAATTATCACTTTATATAATCTCATGTCTTTTAAAGAAGCTGAGAGAAAAAATGCCAGCATTTATATATTTATAAAGTTATATTAACCTTCTTAGCTAATCTTTCTGGTTTCCTTCATTTCTTCTTGTAGATTCAAGTTACCATATGATGTCATTCCTTTCCTCCAATATAGCTTTGTTTCCATCTGTCCTCTTTGTGTTTTTATTTTTAACCTGTTTACATTTATACTGCTTGGAGTTCATGGAGATTCTTGATTGTGTAGATTAATGTTTTCACCAAATTTGTTGATGTTTTCAGTCATTATTTTTCTTTCTTTCTTTCTTTCTTTCTTTCTTTCTTTCTTTCTTTCTTT
>JAKSZT010053791.1:24410565-24458924 GCA_026826555.1 Tolypeutes matacus
CTTTCTTTCTTTCTTTCTTTCTTTCTTTCTTTCTTTCTTTCTTTCTTCTTTCTTTCTTTCTTTCTTTCTTTCCCTTCCTTCCTTCCTTCCTTCCTTCCTTCCTTCCTTCCTTCCTTCCTTCCTTCCTTCCTTCCTTCCTTCCTTTCTTTCTTTCTTTCTTTCTTGACCCTTTGTCTCACTCCTCTCTTTCTGGTATTCCTATCACATGTATTTTGGTGTACTTAATTGTGTTCCACTTTTTTCAAAGATTCTGTTCATTTTTCTTTATTTTCTTTCTCTTTATCAAGTCTGCTGATTCTTTCTGGTGCTAGTCACAGCCACTGTTCAGCCTGTCTAGTGGATTATTCATTTTGGTTATTGTACTTTTCAACTCCAGAATTACCATTTTGTTCTTTCTTTAAAATAATTTCTATATTTTTATTGATATTTTCTCTTTTATGAGACATTATCATCATGCCTTCCTTTAATTCTTTCAGAGTGATTTCCTTTAGTTCTAGCAACATATTTATAATAACTGTTTTGAAGTATTTGTTTGCTAGACTCTAGCTATTCTTATCAAGATTTAGCAGATTTCCTTAAATGAATGTTTCTCCATTTGACATATGCCCTTAGGAAAATTTCCAGGCCCTTTGAAGGAAATTTTTAAAAAATTATCACCAGTTACGTTATTTTGCTGGGGAGAAGGTCCTCTGAACTCCTTACTCTGCCATTCTGAAAGTCTCATCAAAATCACTGGTTTTATGTTTGTTTAACTTTTATTTTGAAATACGTCCAAACGTACAGAACAGTTACAAAAATAATTCAAATCCCATACAGACTACACCAACATAACCCTACTCTCTCACATACCCAGATCCACCAGTTTTAACATTTGCCACACTTGCTGTATTTTTCTATTCATCTCTATATCTATCTGTGTACTTATGAATCCATTTTCTGATGGACAGGGACTACTATTTTTACTTTTTTTACTTTTTATTTTGAAATACTTACAAATTCATGGGACAGTTACAAAAATAATACAAAGCCCATAAAAAGAACTCCAGTATACCCCTATCCCCCAGGTACATAGATCCACCAATTTTAACATTTTGCCACATTTGCCATATTATTCTTTCTCCATAAATCAGTCCATCTACCTGTCTTACCTGTCTGTGTGTCTATTTATCCATTTTCTGAACACTTGAGTGTAGGTTGTATACAGCATGCTACTTGAACACTGAATACTGCAGTGTCCATTTACTAAGAACAAAGATATTCACTTATATAACTAACTTAAATGCAGTAATCAAGTTCAAGAAATTTAAAAGTGATATAAAGATTACAGTCTATATTCCAATTTTTTCATATATCCCAATAATGCCCTTTTGAGCCTTTTCTCCTCCCTTGCTACTTCCATCCAGGATCATATATTATATTTAATTGTCATTATCTATATAGTTGATTTTTTTTAAATTATAGGAACATATAGGCAACTAAACTTACCCATCTTAATCACTCCCAAGCATACAATTCAGTGAATTTAATCATATTCACAATATTGTGATACCATTACTAAAACTTTCCCATCTTCCCAAACGGAAACCCTATACCCATTACACATTAGCTCTGCATTCCCCTCTCCCCGACCTTGGCCACTGGTACTATAACTTCTGTCTCTAGGAGCTTCCATAATTGCTAATATTTTTAGTTTATAAAAAAGAAAAAAGGAAAACAGAAAATACCTTTCCCAGTCTTTGCAGATTGACCTATGTGAGTGCTCTCCTTCAGGGCTTATCCATAAAATGAGTCTAGAGAATAGCTTTAGGCCAAAGCATAGGGACTGCTCTGATTCTGTCTGCATATGTGTCTTGTCTTGGGCATGTACATGTGGCCCTAGCTTCCCCCACTTACATAGTTCTGAATGTCCCCTCTTCCCTAGGAACAGTTTCCTCATGGTCCCAGGCACTGCACTCTATGTTCTACAGTCAGTAGTCTCTTGCCCCAGGCAGCATGACTTGTTTGCTCTTTCACAGCATTCTGTAGTGGAGACCTCTGTGAATTGTCTTCTACATACTGGTCACTTTTGGGACAGCAAGTCCTTCAGGCCCCAGCAGACAGATTGAACCAGACATATGTGCTCCTGGGTGCATGAAGTTTACTCTGCTCCCTTGGGCACTGGGACGAGGAATCAGCCCTGGGAGTGCAGGCAGGCTCTCTGCTGAGCTGGTGAGGGGTGGAGAAGAGGCTATCCAGGGAGTTATGAGATATAAGTAGCCTTTTTCTTGATTCAGCACTCACCCTATTATGGCAGTTCTTAACTGTTTTCTGGAGATTTGAGAATGATATTTTTGCCAGTTCTTGCTGGTTGTTTAAATGTTTTATGGGGCAATGGAGCCCTGAAGCATCTTACTCTGCCTTCTTCATTGTCATGGGCCTCTCTTCACTCTTGTCTTTTTCAATAACAGTTGTTTCGAAGGACTATACCAGGAGCTCTGGTTACAAAGGTGCGATGGAGCCTAAATCTTCTGGCTGACAAGCAACTTCAGGGTGGGATAAAGCTTCCAACTTGCTATACCATTTTCTGCAACTTTTGTTTGAAAAAGGCAGATCTAAATACACACAACTGATCTAGCTGATCCCAGTCCAGTTTTGAGGTTAGGAGAAGTCCAAAATTAGGTATCTGCAAGGCAATGCTTCTCCCCAAAGTCTGTAACATTCTGATGCTGGCTGCTGGCAATTCTTGGGCTTCCTTACCTTATTTGTATCCCTGCTTTGCATCACATGGCAATGTCCTCTTCTTTCTACAAAATCACTGATTTTTAAGCTACTAAGCTTTCAGTTAGGCTGTTTTTTTGGTTTCCTAGTTGTTAAAATAAATACCATTTATTTTATTTTACCATTTATTTTATTTTGATGGCTTAAACAATATGAATTTATTGGCTCATGGTTTTGAAGCTAGGAAAAGTCTGAAATCAAGGCATCAGCAAAGATGATGCTTTCTCCCCAAAGACTGTGGTGTTCTGTGACTGCTGTCAAGGCTGCTCGGCCCTTGGCTTTTCTGTCCCATGGCAGTGCACACAGCGCTGTCTTCCCCTTTCTCCTCTGGGCTCTGCTGACTTCTAATTTCTGGCTGTTCCCTGTGGCTTCTCTCTCTGACTGAATTTCATTCTGTTTATAAAGGACTCCTATAATCTGGATTAAAGCCCAACCCTACTACGTTAACTGAAGTAACATCATCAAGAAATCCTATTTACAGTGGGCCTACTTCCACAGGACCACAGGTTGGCACCTGAACATATCTTTTTATGGGGGACATGATCCAATCCCCAAATATTGTCATGTAGTAATAGACAACTGAAGCAGACTCCAAAGTCAGAGCACAAGTTCTACTACTAATTTAGTGACTTTGTACAAGTTTTCTGAACATACTGAGCCTCCTTTTCCATTTCTATAAAATGAAGTAATGCTCACTGCTTTGGATTTTGAGGAATAATTGAGATAATGTTTGTTAAGGACAGCACCTTCCACAAAGTCATTACTTAATGACTAAGAGTAGTGTTTGTAATACTAAGAGTAGAGGTAATAAGGGGTATATAAACTCACAAGGAAGAAAAATCTAGACAACTGACAATAACTTAGTTGCTAGACTGGAAATGAACAATGTTCTATGATTCACAAGGTGTATTAGTCAGGGTTCTCTTGGGAAACAGATCAGCAGGAGATATCTGTCAATAATATGAAATTTTAAAAGAGTCTCTCATGTGACCATGGGGATGCACAAGTCCAGGTTCTGTAGGCAGGCTGCAAACGAGTGGCTCCAATGAAAGCCCGATGAAAGGTCGTTGATGAGTTTCTGGGAGAAGTTGCCTGTCCAACGATAAGCTGGGAAATTCTCTCTGAATGTTGAAATCACTTCCACTTTTAAGTCATTCAACTGATTGGACAAAAGCACCACCCATTGATAATGTAATCTCCCTGATTGATGCAGATGTAATCAGCCATCCACGCAGTAAACTCACTGGTGATTGAAGTCCATAAATGCTCTTGTATTACAATTAGCCCAGTGCTTGCTGGAACAAACACCTGGGCACAACTACTTGGCCGAGTTGACACATTAGCCTAACCGTCACACAAGAGAACTTAGAGGTGATAATTGGAGAAATAGAACTGAGAAAAAATTGCTTCCTAAAAACAGAGGAATTGTGATTAGATGACATTAACCAAACAAAATTTTCAGAGAGAGAAGAGAGCAGATGCAGAACTTTTGGAAACAACTTCAATCAGGAAAGAGAGATGAATCTTAAACCAAGAACAAAGGGAGCTTAAAATTTTGAATGTCAAGAGAATGCTGGCATATCACAGCCCAAAGAAGAGAAAGCATGGAGAAGGTGCTGATGGCAGGGAGAGGGATGATGAGAAAAGATCACTGGGGCCTTTTGAACACATCCTCTTTAGAAAGGGGTGATAGGAAGAGCCAAATTGCTGAGAGTAAGTGGGTAATATGGAATCAGGGGTGATGGGAAGGACTGAGAAGGAATAGCAACTCAAAACAGGGATTGAGAGAGGCATTCTTTTGTCTTGTCAGGGGTTTTATTTGTTTATATATTTGTTTGGATTTTAGAATGAGGATGTGAGAAAAAACTAGGGTAGTAAGGGATATAAGATACAAAGCAGAGTTCTAAGTGATAGAGGAGGATCATGAAGGTGGCACAAAGGATGGGATAGGTGCTGAACATGGTAGGGTTAGTCTTTCATAGGGTTGTGAGATTAGATGTGTGCCATATTTAAAAACATTCTATTAATCCATAGTTGTTTGGAGTAGAGAGAGGTTGTGGGAACACACATCACAATCTCAGGCCTCCCTGAAAGTATGAGACAAAGCCATCCGCAAAGAGTCAGGAAAGCAGGCATATGATTTACTGAGGAGGCAGAAAGAATTTTGATGTGCAAATGAGTAAAGGAAATGTGGGAGATATGATAGGAAGTCAAATAGAGAGTGTTGGAGAGGGCCCAGTTGAAGCTGGATAGTTTGAATTTGTCTGTTCTTTTCCCTTTTAATTTTCCCTTGAAATAGTTAATATTTAGGAGAAGCAGCAAAGAAAGCAGATAACACAGGGCAGAGTCAGTAGGCAGGGATAGGAGGCAAGAGGAGTAGGGAATCAAGAAAGAAGTTGGCAACATCATTGAAATGGCAACCTATGGAGTTCTGTCTGGATTGGAGGCTGGTGAGGAAAAACCATCCAGCCTCAGAAGACTTGTTTATGACAGAGCCAGGAAACTATGGCCCATGGTCTAAATCTTATCTGCCACCAGCTTTTGTGAATAAAGTTTTATTGAAACATAGCTATGTCCATTTGTTTACATGTTGTCAGTGGCTGCCTTGCAAGACAAGACAGAATTGAGTAGTTGGGACAGCAACCTCTGCAAAGCTGAAAATATTTACTATCTGGCTCTTTCCAGAAAATTTTTACCAACCCCTGGCTTATGGTATGGAGAGATTTATATAACCTATAGGTAAGCGAAAAAAGCAGGGTATAAAGCAATATGTATAGTGTGATCCTGTTTTCTATAAAGGAAAACTATATATAATTAAGCCTTAAAAAAGAAATAAATTTTAAAAATGAAATAAAATTCAGCCTAAAAAAATGACTAGGGAGATATGTTCCAAAATGTCAATAATTGCTTCTCTGGGTGGTAGAATTACAGAAGACTGTTAGGCTCTTCTTTTTTTTCCCTTAAACTCTATATTTTCTGTAATGTGGAAGGATAATGGCATGAAAAAGGACAATCTTATTAAATGGTTACTTCAGTTGATTAGATCAAGAAGGTTGTAATTTCCTCTAGAAGTGTCTAGATAAGCATCTCCTAAAGATAAAATCTATGTCATGGACGGCCACTGCACCTTTATCCCAATCCTGCAAAACCGTGACCTTCATTAGCAGCAACAGTTGGTGAGAGACTGAAAAAAACTATCCTCACTTCTAAAATGACAAATCAAGGTACATACTGGCAATTTTACATGTTACTACTAAGGTAAGTTTAAAGTTTTCTAATAAGTGTGCAAAAATCGTCAAACTATCTTCATTAATGTTGTGGTTAGTAAGAAGAATGGATATTCACATAGGAAGTCATGGGCATCTATCTTTAGACAGACCAATCTTAGAAAGAAATATGTGTATAAAGTAAGGTGAGTCAAACACTTGAGGGAAAAAGGAGAACGGGAAACTAGATTAACTGCCTTCAAAAAATGGCATTATATCGGAGACTCTCAGAAAACATGACTGACTGTGACTGCTGCCTCTCAGAGTCTGAGTTGTTCTCTTTCCCAAGCTCCTTCCAACCCCCCTGTCAACACTCCCCAGGACTCCCTCAACAAGACTGGGGCCTACACCAATGTTTAGAACCTAATAGGTGTTTAATAATTATTTGTTGAATGAGCAAACACAGGGCAACAGAGGATTTTAAATGGAGAAATGAAAACAGCAGATAATTCTTTGAAAATTGGCCAATGAATTATCTTATTGTATTAACCATCAAGGAAACTTACAAAAGCAGCAAAGAAATCATGAGTCTTTAAGGAGGGAAAACCAATAAAAACAATAAATGACTCAAACAAATGGAACAAACTCGCAGACCCAGCCCAATCCCTACACAGACTTGCAGGCTGTTAAGAATGATTATATACATGGCCAGTGTTGTCGTGAAATAAATGAATCTTATGCCGAATTTTAAAAGATTGTTTCTGTTGAGTCAAGTTAGGAAAGTACTTTAGAGGTAAAATAAACAGCAGGAGTAAAGATGGGGGGAGGGGATTAACTCTCCACTAGAGCTGGCCTGATATTCTGCAGTCCCATTTTGGAATACTGATCTCTTAGTAAAGGATGCTCCAGGGGCTGCTGCAGTGGCTTCAGTGGATTTTAGGGTCACTTGGTTCAGCTGTGGAATGAATTCACTTGGCTGCAGTGTCTTCAGGGTAATGTTGGAATGAATCCAGTTTGTCACTAGAGGTCAACTAGACTCCCCAGTCAAAGTTTAAGTCAGATTTGTGGAGTCAAGCCAGAGTGGCATGGTAGCTAAGTGCATGGTGAGGGCAAGGCCAACTCAAAGTTGTTAACATCACAGGTGCTTAACCACCTGATTCAGGACAGCCTTTGATGGAAAGCACTTTCCAGAACTGCATATATCTGGTGGCATATGGGGGAGGGCAGTGTGTTTACTCTTCTTGTTGTAGTTTAATAGTCTAGACAATGAAGACCAAGTCTTTTTTAAAGTAAGTTAGTTATTTTTAATGTGAATGAAAAGTTTCCCCACCAAAATACCTCTTGGATGGGTAGAGGAAATAAATATCGACTGAGCTTTCTCTGTGTGCCAGGAATTGGTATCATTCATTATACCTACTTTACAGATAAGGAAACTGAGACCCAGAAAATTGACTTGCTCGGAGGCACACATGTTAAGATTCCAACGCTGAAAGACCTGGCTCCCAAACTCAGCTTCTTTCCACTGAATCTCCATTATTCCTGCTGTTTATAGGAAACACACACATATTTTTAAGATATAGCAAATGTGCACTTCTCAAAACTAAGAAAAATCATTTTCCTTTTAAAGGGATTAATACCTAATAGGGAGAAAGAGCTTTTAAAAGATTTATCTAGAGATATAAATATGTTCAAAAAGAAGTGCCCAAGAATTTGGAGCAAGGCTAGGGAGCAAATGCTCTCATCTGCCACCTAGTGGAAGGTCAGGACAAAACAAGAGAAGAGAACCAACCCCATACAAACAAATTTGTCAGGAAGCTACCCTACATAGTGAGTTTGAGGGGTAAAGAGTGTTCTACATGCCCCAAGTTCCTTTTCTCTTATCTGTTAAGGTACTTGAGGTTCATATCAGTAAACGCTCCTCTGGGTAAGGCACCCTTCCCAGGAAGTCTCTGTTAAAATGCTTGGATTGTTTATCACTTACCTTGAATAGGATGCCAAACAGGTGTATGGGATTGAAGAATGGAGAAGGTGAGAGGTGGAAGTTCTAATGAGAAAACACAGTGCTGGGAGTGGGCAGTCACTCTATGATCTGGGGACCTGGGCCCCTAGAGAAAGGAAGCTGCTGACAAGATGAGGCTAAAACTCACATATATTAATTAATTAATTAATTAAATTGAATACATAAAAATCGACTTTAATTTAATTGCTATTTAATTGCATTATATACTCTGTCTGGGACTTCCATTTTGGTGGAAACAAAGATTGTGCGAGTTTCCAAATGCAGAGGTGCGGCAGGGTGAGGACCCACCAGAAGCAGAGAAGGCTGCCCTGTAGGGTGGTGAACTTCCCATCACTGGAGGTATTTAGGGAGGTTGGATACCTTCTATGAACCATGGAAGAGATGTTGTCGGAGGCTACACTAACCGATCTTTAAAGCCCCTTCCAATTATAAAAATCTGAGAGGAGTCTATGAATAAGTTGGCTATGATTCCAAGATTTTTGGTATCAATTTATTGCCATTCTCATTCATTCTTTATATAGATGTTGATTTAATTTTCAGGCACGTTTCATGTGCTAGGCACTGTTAAAGCAGCTAAGTATATAACCCCAAAATTGCTAGTAATAGAGGCAAGAGGGAAAAAAACAGAAAATATTAGGATCTGTAAGGAAAAAACATAAGCTGAGAATGTAAAACTTTTGGTGCCACTGTTATTCTCTGAATTTCTGTATCCTGGTGTCCGACCATGGGTGTGATGGTTAGGCTGATCTGTCAGCTCGGCCAGGTAATGGTGCCCAGTTGTTTGCCAAGTAAGCACTGGGCTCATTGCAATTCAAGGGCATTCCATGGACTTTAATCATCAGTGAGTTGATTGCATCTATGGCTGATTACATCTACAACAACTGAGGAGATTGCGGTCAGCAATGAGTTGAAGTCCTTAAAAGGTGAAGTGATTTCAGCATTCAGAGAGAATTCCCATCTCTACTTCAGATAGCCTGCCTCTCCTGGGGAACTCATCAAGGACCTTCATTGGAATCCCTGGCTTGCAGCCTGCCTGCAGAATTTGGACTTGTACACCCCCATGGTCATGTGAGACAATTTTATAAAATCTCATACTATTTATAGATATCTCCTGTCGGTTCTGTTTCCCTAGGGAACCCTGACTACTACAACAGGGTTTTACATTCTAAGCTGTCTTACTCTTGCTCTGGTAGATTGGTATGGCAAAGCTTGAAATCACACTTTTCTTTTTTTGGAAACTGTAACACAGTGTATCATAATAAATTCTAGTCTAAATGTTGCGGGGAAGGGGGAGGAAAATATGTTTACCTGAGTTTGGTTGTGGCCAAACGCAGGGGAAATCTTCTGTTCTTCTGGGGAGGAGCCATTGCACCTGTGCCCACAGTCCTTGCCTGCCTGCCAGCACCAAGCCCCAAGCAAGGCTCCCTGGCCCCCGTCTTCCATTTCTTTTTATCTGTTTCTTCAGGCCTATCATCTGCCAAATTGAAAGTTTAAGGTGCACCTGCAGGGGAAATTTTGGGGGGAAGTTTTGGCAAAATATATGTTGGTTTGTTTATATATGTGAGTAATAGATATAAGTTTAGATATGTGGGACTCTGGTATGGAATTGAAACCAAAGCTTTTATTTTACATATAAAATGATCACTTTAATAATAAGCGAATATGTGTGTGTGTGCATATGTATACATATACTATATATTCAATGGCTGGAAGAGTGCTGAACAATCTGAACTTCTCTTTTAAAGAATATAGATTAGGACAACTATATTCTTTTAGCCTAGAGTTTATCAATAATATGGATAAATAAGCATATCTGATGTTAATCCTATGGAAATTTCTTTATGAATAAAACTCTGAAGGCTGTAGGTCCCAGCCCTTAAATAACATTAGTTTAGGGTGGATGTACCAGTCAGCACAGGGTAGGTAATAAGCTGTGATAACAACCTCAGGAACTTAACACACAAATGTTTTGTTTCCCTCATGCATGTTCCATGTTCAGTATAAGTTGTTGGGTGACCCTGTCCTGTTAGTGAGAAACAAGAAGACATGACATAAGGTGTGATTTAGAAAGGTTGGGCAGGACAAAAAAAAAAACAGAGAGAGATGCTAGAATAAGAGAACAGTTAATGCAAAAACACAGGTATCAATTATGTAATTGAAAAAAGAAACTTTAGTTCAAATGGGTTCAGATTATTATCAAAGAATACTTGAATGTACGGATGACCAAGACATGTAGTGATGGGTATGGTATGAGCACAGCCCAGTTGGGTATGACAGAGGCTATGTTCACTAGTGTGGCAGTTTGAAATTATTTTATGAATTCCAAAAAGAAAAATATTATGTTTGTAAACTAATCTGTTCCTCTGGGTGTGATACCCTTTGATTGCATTAAATTAAGTTGAGGGTCCTTTGATTAGAATCATTGATAGGATTGCTTTAGGACTTTGGACTACATCAGTGAGGCATGACTCAGATTGAGTCTCTGCCCCCTTGCTGGATCTGATATAAACAGACAGACAGACACAGGGCAAAAAGGGAACTGCCATGTTTAATTCTGCCATGTGAGAGAAAAGACTCCAGTTTTGCCCACAGCTGACTGCAAGGACAGAAGCCCTAAGAGACAAGCCCTATGCCAGGAGAGAGAAGACTTCAGGATCACTTAAGCATGAAGCCCCAAGAGGCTGGGCACATGGAACAGCTCAAGAGGAGATGGTGAGCAGGAAGGGAAGGCTGAAACCTCACAGAAATTGGCAGCCATCTTGCTCCACCACACAGCAGCATGCCGGGATCAACAGTAGCTGACTTTGGTGAGAAAGTGTCTCTGCTGATGTCTTGATTTAGACACTTCATGGCCTTGAAAGTATAAGCTTTTACCCCAAATAAATCCCCACTATAAAAGCCAACAGATTTTTGGTCCTTTGCATCAGCAGCCCTTTGACAAAGTAAAACAACCAGTCTCTGCCAGCGCGTACCTGCTGGACATCAGTCTTGCTTGAAGGGAGAAAAAGCCTGTGAATGGAGGTATTACAAGACAGGTAGAGACCAATTCTAGCCAAACAGAATCAGCATTCTCTTGGATTAAATAAAGGCTGGGGCTGGAAGATTAATTTGCTTTTTAATATAATTCAATAAGTGTAGATTACTATTTCATCCCTGGATTTCTTTTTTTCATAATATCCACAGCCTCCCTCCTTTACCTTTCTTTGTCCCAATGATTTGTTCTCCCTAATTGTACTTTGCACACCCGCCCCATTCTTTGTCTAGTGCTTTGATAAATGTGGACACTACTTCTTTATTTTCTTCACATTCTGTGCCTCTCATGAGTCATTTCTAGGGCACTGAGTCATTTTCATCATCGCTCAGCCTCCTCCTGTTTGAAGTCCTTGTCTGGATACATGCTTATTCATCACCCCTCTTCTCTGCAGCCCACACGTGACTGACACAGTGTTTACACTGGGCCTTAATCTGTTGTTGGTGGCCGACTTCAGTGTCCCCCTTGCTCCCCACGGGGCCATCCCTGTTCGTCCTGCCTGGACAGCTCCCTGTGGGAGTACAGAAAGAGCAGAAGTACTGGCCCTTAACCTTGGCGTATGGACTCTTGCCCAAATCATCTTTCCAGACCTTTCCTTTTTGCTTGTCCTTTATAGCAGCTTCTTTCCTGGTGTTATCTTTATACAGTCAAAGAGGCAGAAATGGGGCCCCCTCCTAGGTCAGCTCAGAGACCATCCTGGGATGACAGACTGTGATGAGGGCTCACGTCTACTTTCTCTTCACTTGCCCTTTAGAATGCATTTCTCTCTTGCTACAAATGCCAGTGTTATTTGTTTTATTCTGTTTTGTTTAGATTCACTTCAAAGTGTAAATTCTGTAGTTCCCCACTGGTGATGGAATGCTCTGTTTTATGACCCTAAACACTGGGATTTTGCACGAACACATTGGTATTTAGTAATTGGTAATAGATCTTGACATTTCAACAGGCTACAATGGGTTATCCTCCATTCTCCTTTCTCCTCCCCCAGCCAAGTTGCTCTGGAATTGATTTATGGAACTAGCTTGCTTTTTACTTATTTTATTCCTCATTATTCATATTTAATGTTACCCACACTTGACCTTGTGACTCTAATTCCTTAAACTGAATAATGTACACACATTGACTTTGTTCTTCTTGACAGGTCTTATCATTTTTTATCTTTGCTATCCCTCTTTCAGCTTTTTTAAAGATCTAGGACTCTCTGAATCTTCTGTTTACATTCTTCTTCATTATTTAGTATTAATGTTCTTCTTTCAGCCATTATTCTCTAAGCAGTTATTTTCTCTCACTTCCTGATTTTTGGTCTTTCTGTCTCTGAGCCAGATTTCTCACTACCACATTTTAGAGATTGACTGTAGCTTCACTCGTGAAACTACTGTAAATGTTATAAAGCAAGACTGTTTTTAGCAGAAATTCAGCAACTATTCAATCAGGTATTTTTCCCTGAGACTTACAGTGCTTTTAGGAACATCAGTTGTGATTTGTTGCTAACTATATGTCTAATCACAGCAGAAAGATCGCTTGACAGTTAAAGAATAGGGCATAACTTTTGCTCCTGAGTAATTCTTGGGCCACAGATATATACCATAAAACACTTCTACAGTCATTGTTGGTCCAGCACTCTTCCACAGGAAGAGCATGACCTCCTTTTGGGCATGTTTTCCACAAAGACATGAATTGGCAAGTGACCATTAATGTCCATCCAACACTCCAGGTTCCTATGACAATTCTCTTCTTAACTGCTTTAAAGAAGTGCTCTATTGCTGGTTGGCAGGAAATCAAGTATAACTTTGAGAATTCTGCATATGTACTTTTTACATAGCTTGTGTGATTAACTTGGGTCTTCAGATTTTTTTTTTTCTAAAGCCAAGTGTAGGTCAGTTAGTTTCACATGATGCCCCTGACTGGGGGAACAGTTACAAGTGTCTCCCAACTGCACATTAGATAAGGTCCTAAACCAATCCATTACCTGACTAGAAAAGTGATGTTTAGCTTTTGAGATATTGGCAGTAAATTAGGCCTATGCTTTTGAAGTGAGGGGGCAAATATATTATTCCTGTATCATTACTTTTGTGACCATTACTATTATTATTATTATTATTATCATGGTATGTCTCATATTAGAGTCAGTGTAGACAGTTCAAAACATATAGTTCTTATCCTAGTTTAAAGTTTTGTTTATTCTACTATGGACTAACATTGTTGTTTCTACTGCTGGTAAAATACCTCTGTGATTAAAAAAAAAAAAAAATTACAGAATCACCTGGGAATGGGGAGTTAGGGATTTATATAAAGACCTAGCATCACTGGTTTTGCATTAAAGAACTGTCATAGTGTTAGACTCGGCAACATTGCTCTCTTATCAAAGGACTTCAAAAGGCACTCATTACACAAGTCGGGGCAGAGTGGGCAAGCACCCCCTGTTTGTATGGCCCTCGTTTTTTCTTCCTTCCTCTATTTGTCCCCTAAGAATAAAATATAAAGAATAAATCAGATGCCACAAAAATTTCAGTATGTACCAAAATTATTTTTTTTATGTTTGACCTGATAAACTGCACTCTGCTGCAAGTCACAATGATGACTGGAACCATTTGTCATCTTGAGGCAGGTCAAGTCTTTCAAGTTGCAGACAGCCATTAGCTTTCCACAGCTATAGCTGTAAGGCCTGGGTTTGATGTTACTAACTGTATCAGTTAGCGTAAAGGTAGGGTGCTGTGAAAAATGGACCCCCAGCCCAATGGCTCAAACATTATAGATGCTCATTTCTTTTCCACATTACAGCCTGTGGGATAGGCAGTAGGCATTTCTTTTCCTCAAGGTCATCTGGACTTTTCCACGTTTTTACTTTGCAGACTCCTAGGATGGTATCCTTGTCTGCATGGTTGAAGTAGGGTTACTGCCCCACACTCAGTCTGTGGGAAGGGGGAAAGAGAGATGTGGAGGGTAAAAACCTTTCTTTTAAGGAAAATGAAGCGGACATTACATACACCACTTGTGTTCACAAATAGCAAGAACTTAGTCACCTGGTCAAACCTGGCTGCAAAGGAGGCCTGAAAATGAGTTCTCTGGCTGGTGGCCACGAGCACCACTAGAACTTGATGGTGGAGAAGGTACTAACTAAAAGGTGAAGAGAATGGATCCCGAGGGCAATTAGTGGTCTCTGCCACACAGTGTTATTGAGAGAATGCTCTTATTGTATATGCAAATAGAGAAATGCAAATGTACAGATGCGTGCATGTGTATGTTCTCATGTGCTCAAATTTACAATTTTGAGACTTTCCATACACTCACTATTAAGCATTTCCTCAATATACTTTTTTCAATACATTTAATAATGGAGAAATTGAGCATGGGAGAAAATTTAGGATCATTAAGTTTTCATAGAAAAGTATTTCAACATCCCAAATCCTGTTTTACTTAATATATCAGATTCCCGACTTTCTCCAACTCATTAGTATAGATGAATATCCTAGTACTGAAATTTAACTTACGTTTTTACCACATCATTCCCCCAGCCCCCACCTTGAATTAAGTTTATTAAGTTGTTGAAATAATCTTTGAATCAACTTTTTCTCTGTGTATTTTATTTCCTGTTGAAAATTGGGGTCATACTTTTCCCTGATTTTAGTAAACAAAGTAGACAAATGCAACCAAGTTTCAGGGCTTGCTATTATTGAATGAGTCCTGCTTTTCAGATGATGTTTCATTTAATCCTTTCACCACCTTGGGAAGTAGTATTATGCCATTCAATAGATGAGGAAATGGAGACTTAGCCCAGTCATTAACTTGTCCGAGGTCACCTAACGAGAATGCCTTACTATACAGTCCATACTCAATCACAGTGTTGTACCCCTACAGCAAAACTGCATTATTCAAGCAATTGAGATGCACTGATACCATCTGTGTAATGCATAATCTACAGTATTCAAAGTTGCCTGAATTAAATAACTTTGAGATCATGAGCGCTTTGAAAAATACGTCAAAATAGACATGTTCTTTTCTCAGCTTTTTTTTTCTCTTTAAAAATCATGCCACCCTTTGAAGCAATGGTAAAATTAGTGAGAACATTCCTTTTTTAATGGTTTCATAAAAATGGAAGTACTTTTGATTTTTTCTCTACTGCCAAGTGCAGAGGCACCATCAACCCTGTTTTCTTACTTGAAAATGACTATAAAAATACAGCCCTCCATCTCTCAGCAGTGATAGATAAGAAGTACTGAAACAGCATTAATAATTAATGGTCAGACAAGATGAAACTCCAGTTGCTCAGACTGCTGTCTCCACATAATCTGTATTTTATACAAAGGAGAAAGAACTCAATGGAATTTCAGCTGTGACCGGATAAAAACTGCCAGCAGAATGTGATAAGGAAAGTCTAATGTGTATATTAATCATGTTTATAGCTCCTCATTTGTTGATATATTAGCCTAAACTCCCTTTAAAAATATTTTTTGATCACCAGTAGATTCGTTTAATGCAACCAAACCTCAAATAGGGGCCAATTAGGGTTTCCAATTTTTATTAATCAAAAATAATTAATCTAGCCCATAAATCTAGGATCAAATGGGTTAAGAATTTTAGTGCAAGATGAGACGCATTAAGAAATGAAATCTAGAAAAGTCTGATGCATGATGTAAATATGCCATTGTATGTTTATAGCTTGAGTTAATATTTGACACTTTTATTATCCAAATTGTTTTTCTAGATATAGTGAACGTATAATATGACTCAAACCGAGACACAGTTTACCCTCGAATGGTGTAGACTTCAAACATGATGCATTTTTATTTTCTCTGGATCAGTTATAACAAAACAGATTACTTAGTTGGGATGGGGAATGTTTCTAGAAATGTTTTTATTTTTATAGTGAAGATGCCTAAGAATATAAAGCCCAGTTTAATCTAGAAGAAAAGGAGTTATTATATGTATCCTATATGGTTTTTTTCTGAAAAAAAAATCTTAAAAAGAAAACAAAATACAGAAACTAAAACTTAGGGGAAATTTGTTCAATTGTAAATGCCCAATAATCTTTGAAAGTTACACCTAGCTATTACAGTCATCTCCCAGATTTGTCATAAACATCAAGATTGAATGGGGCATGATGGCTAAGAGAGATTAAAGCCAGAAATGTGGCATTTAGCCACAATGTTAAGGATATTGAAGAGTCCGAAATTTTCCCCAGGTACACCCATATTCATGTTCATTGTTTGGAATAGTTTGTTACAGACGTATTTAAACATTGAGCCTTATAATATAGATTTTAGTCTAAATATGTTTGTGTCAGTCAGGCTAGAAAATGAAAATCCACAACCTAGAAACTAAAAGAAATTAGAAAAAGCCTTAAAGATGTCAGGCTGTGGAAAGAAAGTGTAAAATGAAACAAAACAAAAACATCATAAACATAAAAGAAGTAAGACCCAAGGTACTAGGATGAGAACCCTAAAAGTCCATAGGATTTATTTGCTAAAATAAAGAGGAATATATTGTGGCACATGTTAACACATGGGATTATAACATAACATGGGGACTATTTTGTGAGTTCATTTCTTATAAAGGCCAAATGAAGTTACACAGATAAAAATAAAATTTTCTCAGACACAAATTCACCCTCCCCAGCTATGGCTAGCTGTATAATAACTTGGACCACTGGACTCCATGAGTTGCAGGAGAGGTGAAGCAGGGTATATAAGTTCAACTCAATCCATCACCACTATCGGAAAAATTATTTACAGATCTTTCTACCAGTGCCCAATCAGTACTAGCACTATTCTCATAAAAAGGCACTATATTACCAGAAAAGTTAGCAAAAATTTTTTGGCTAATATACTTTTTTGGAACCTTAGCTACCAGGTCATCCTAAGCTTAGCTATTATACATCATGATTAAGGCAAATGATGTAGAGACACATGACCTATGTAGGCAAAAAACTTACCCCACCCCCTGAGATTGTTTATTCACGTGTGATATGGAGATAATAATGCCTAATGTGCTTGGCTTACAGGAGTCCAGTAAGAATTTTTTTAATGAGAAAAGCCAAGAAAAAAAGCATCCTGGAACTATAAAAACCACACAAATATGATGGGTAACAAATAAGCTATGAGGTTTCTCACTTTTCTAAGAGAAATTCTAAGAATCATGTATTAAAGCTGGGACCATAGGTCTCCAAACTTAGCTCTTCTCTAGGAATTCTACCATTAGCCTGCAACCAATATTGCCCCAAAGAAAGCCTGAAGAACACTAGTTCCATGGAAAATTAGCACTTGCCATTTCAAAAAGGGATCTGTGGTCAAAACCTGTTTGGAAAACACTGTATTAAATAGGTTTCTTTCCTGCAGGACTTATCAGAGCCTTTAAGAAATAATTTGGGAACCTCTAAGGCAGAGTGATATACTGGATGAAGTTTTCCCAAACATATTTTGCCATGGAAATTCTTTTTACAGAGCATTTCTCAGAGATTGTTATTCTGCAGAAATTGCTTTGGAAAACACTGATGAAATATTTTGTAATTTCTGAAAAATGCATGCACTGAAAGACATGTTGGCTTTTAATTATCTTCAGAAATACAGTGCTACTATCGAGACTAGTGTTTCTGAAAATGTGGCCACTTGAGGAGCATGTTTAAAAATGCAAATTCCAGAGCCTTGCGAGACCTCTGGAAGGGTTCCAGGAACCTGTACTTTCACTTGTTCCTTAGGTGTTTGTGAACCAAGTGATTCCAACCTAAGCAAGGTCTGAGAAGTGCTGCCGCCCCAGGAGTGGACAATGGTGGTCTTTTGGTTTAATGTCTTATTAACATCATCTGAAACAGACCTTAGCTTTGTGAACCCAGAGAAGGCAAGTGTGTCTTCGAAATTTGATGTAGAGCAATTCTTTCAGTACCCCATTCGTGCCAGCTTCTCCCCAATGCTCAGCAGGCTGGAAGGATTGTTGTGTTCTGCACAGAACGCTCTCCTCACGTAATATTCTGCCTTTATAAAAAATATAATTCCCACAGAAGCATACTTCAATGATTAAGAGCACAAGTATTCCCTACATGAATTCTTTGGAAATCCAAATTTACATGTCTGAGAAATGAGAAGTTTAAAGTCTACTCTGTTAGCAGAGCTATTAAAACAGAAATGGGGAGAAAAACTGGATTCTTCTCCTGTGCTTTGAATGTGTTTTGAAAGCATGTAGCACAGTGCCTTGCACATACTAAGTGCTCAGAAATACTAGTTGTTACTTTCTCAGTACTTTTGAAGGCTGGGATCATGTTTTATAGCTCTTTCTTATCCCTCATTGAACCTAGAGAAGAGCTTCACCTATAGAAGTTACCATTAAATGATTTTTGGATGTTGAAAGAATGAACATGTTAAATTGAATTGAGGACATTTTAAAAACCTCTGGATGTTTTCTTTGGACATGAAAAGCACTGTGAAACAATTATTAGAAGAATAAGACATGTGGTGATATGGCTTTCATAATCTACAACCGACAATATATACTTTCTTAATATCTAACGTATTAGAATTTGCTGGAAGCATATTCAGCTTTGAAATCTCCAAGTAAAATTTCAAAAATGTATTTTAATTTATCCCAAAATGAGAAAAAAAAAAGGGCTCAGGAATCACATGTGGGCTGCCCAGGCCTCTGAATTCTGCCCCTCCCTTGACATCACGCCTTGTCTTTGCACACTTTCAAATACATTTTTTTCAAAATAATCCTTTGCATGAGGATGTAGGCTATCTACATAGAGAACGTGGAGGTGAAACACTATCAAAATAATAATTATTTATTTGTGGAATTATCATAATGTTGTCTGCACTTTGGTCTTTAAGAAAATATTTTTGGGATACTACTCAAATAGCAAGATGGTGAAGTATTTCAGCAGCTGAAAGTAAAATTGCTACTATGAAAAATGTGGTGTGTGCTGACAAATATCACTTTCTTGATGGTATGTGGTGAGGATGTTACTAGACAGCATACCAGGAAAAGCTACACTTGCTGATTGCACTTTTAACCCAATGATAAGTGGAACACTGAAAACCTGGTGGAATAAAAACTGCAAATATTTAAGCTTTCATTTCATCCCTACATCTGATGATGGAAGGTTTTACCTTAAAGTCTGGATAAAAGTGAAGTAAGTTGCCTGTATCTACAGATCAGGTTTGGCTAAAGCATAACTACTATTTTCCTATGGCTGGTGTGGCAAGGATAGGTAGGGGTGGAGGGCTAAAACTATCTCTTGAGAGCTTGGGGAAAGTGCAGCAGTGGCCTATGCTCTAGAAATTGCCATGTGAGCCTGTTTTTAATCCTTTTGGATCAGAATGCACACATTTTTACTTAAAGCTAAATATCACCTGGGCTGGTTATTTTCTAAATGTGACCCATTTGGTTGAGACCCATGCCTGGGTCATAAAAATCAATTTAGTGGCTAGGAATCAGTATACGAAATAGGGTAAGATAGATCAGGATAGGGTAAGATAAGATAGGTGTGATGGTTTGAAGCTGTATGTAACCCAGAAAAGTGTTCTTAAAGTTAATCCATTCCTGTGGGTATGTACCCATTGTAAGTAGGATCTTTTGATGAGTAGGATCTTGAGTTAGGATGCAACCCACTTCATTCAGGGTGGGTCTTAATTCTCTTACTGGGGTCCTTTATAAGAGAATCAAATTCAGACAAAGAGAGAGAAAGCCATGGATGCAAGAGGCTGAAAGCAACTAAACCAGGCGAGAGGGGAGAAGCCAGCAGATGCTGCCATATACCTCGCCATGTAACAGAGGAGTCCAGAATCACTGGCAGCCAGTCTTTGGGGAGAAAGCATTGCCTGATGATGCCTTGATTTAGACATTTTTTTCAGCCTCAAAAATATAAACTTGTAAGCTAATAAATTCCCACTGTTAAAACCCATTTTAAGTTATCTGCTTTAAGCAGCCTAGCAAACTAGAACAAGAGGGTAGGATATGATATAGTAGGGTAGAGTGGAGAAGAAAGAATGGATCAAAATAGAAAGCACATAATAAAGGTTAGATTTGTTTGATGAAATTTTGTTTCAGTTATGTGCATGTGTGCATGTGTGTGTATAGCACATCTTGATGCAAATTTTATTTCTGACTGTTGATCTCATTTTTTAAATTTCTGAAAGCCACTGGCTAATAAGCAATGTCCTTGTGCCCATATATATTAAGGTTACCAAGTAGCAGGGAGAGATTTTTCATATGTCTCCCAGCTTGCTGGTCATTGCCTACACATTTTCTCTGTACTTTCCTGAGATGCCCACCCAGTAGTTAATGTAACTAATGGATAACATTTATTGAGCACTAATTGGTTGTCAGGTAGTCTGCTATGTGTTCTATATATCTTTTATTCATTAAAACAGCCTGAGTGATTAGGTATGATTATATAATTATTCCGGTTTTATTGATGAGGAAACTGAGGCCCAGAGAGGTCAAATTACTTTCTCAAATTTACACAGATAGAAAGGGGGAGAACTAGGATTTGAACCCAGACAGCTTAGCTCCAGAAGGTCCATACATGACCACTGTCAGGAGACCAAAGCCCAAGGACCAGCCCCTGTCCCATTTTGTTACCAACGCCATTCCTTCCCTGCCCCAACTAAAGGTTGTCAAGGTCAGGAACTCCTGCTGCTATACTCCCAATTATCTCAACAGTTATTAAGTTGAACCAAATGAAATTGCCAATATTTGCCCAAACTAGCAGTGTCATTTGGTTTGAACTACCAATCCTTCCTGTGTGCAAATGTGTAGTAAAGGATGATGTATTGTCTACAGCCTTAATTCATTTATAATATAGGGGATGGGGGGAATAGACATTAGACATTTTTCCATTTCACTTTTATTCACTTAGTTGGTTTTTCACAGGGATGTGTTTAGTGAAAAACTTTATATAATAGGATTGTAGAATAGTAGAGTTGGGAAGGGTTTTAATCCACTATTCAAACTGAACTTTGTTTTACATACAAGGAAACTGAGACTTAATGAGATTGAGTGACAAACGTCATAAGCCTGTTACTGACAGTGCTGAGACTAGACTTCAAGCTTGTACACATTTTATTTCTAGTGCTGAAGACACTATAGGTAGATTAAAATGTTCTGGGGTATGTGAATCTTATAAATAACCCCCTCATTAGTTACTGAGAAACTCAGAGCTGAATGTAAAGCCCACCTTTAAAACTTAAAATTCAATCTTCATTTTCCCTTTACCTGCCTTTCTTCCTTTCCTTTTTCTTTCCCTCTCCCTTTTTTTCTCTTTCTTTTTCTCTTTCTTTCTATCACTCCCTCTCTCTTCTTCCTCCCTCCTTCCTTTCCTCCCTCCCTCTTCTTCTTCTTCTTCCTCTTCTTCCTCCCTCCTCTTCATCCTTTCCTCTTCTCTCTTCTTCTTATTCATTATCATTTTCTTTTTCTCTCCTGTTTTCATCTTTAAAAAATATTGCTATATTGCATGATTTTAGACTTGCCTCCAATTTTTTTTGAATGAGAGAAAGTTAAATTTCCAGTAATATAAAAGGATTCAGCTATATCCACTTGAATGACGTGGTGAGCTGTGAGAGGTGAAGCAGGATACTGGATGAAGCCATCAAGGAGAGGCAGTGGGGGGAAGAAGGAGTCTAGGGACAGAAAGGAAGTTAAGAAGCAATGAAAGATCTGCCCCTAAAGAGCAGCATGCCCAGCAAGCAAAAGAGATGCTGCAACAGCAACACGGCTGCCACTCAGCAGAAAGATACATGCTGGTGTCACCATGGCACACCCCCAACTAACTTTTCCTCTCACTTCTCCACTGTATGAACCCCTTGTTACAGGAAGGCTGGGCCCTATAACCTTCCCACTTATTGTGCAGACCCAGTTCCAGTTTTGGCTCCCACTTTTGCCACCTGCTCACCTCTAAATGTATTAATCTTTCAAGGAATACATCCTTCATTGTGAAATCTTCCTGACAAATGAATTCCCAAATAATCTCTTCATTTTAATTTCTATACTAAACGTAATCACCAAAATTCCCCTATTTTACACCCATATTTTAGATTGTGAGCTTCTTAAAGAATGTGTGTAGTTTATATGGGTGTGTGTGTGTGTGTGTGGATGCGTGGATGTGCTCAAGACATGCATCAGTACTCCATGCATTGAAGATGACCATAATGTATCTTATATAAAAAGAGATGATGGAATTTGACTAATTCATTATTCCTATATAACATATTCACAAATAAAAAGGTGCATTAATGTATGAAAGTTTCCCTCCTTTGTGACTCTTCTAATTTCTCATGATCATTAGGAAAGTTCTTATGCTAAAAGAAACAAATGAATTTCAAGATCATTTTGAATATTTGATAGGGCTTTAGTAACCAGAAGACACTGTTTGCTTTTGTCATCTACAAGGAGTTTAATTTTTTGTAATTTGAACTCTTTCAGTCTAGTTATTTCCTCTGAATCCAGTTAAAACTCACAGGCATTTCAAACTATTAGATTGTTTTTCTTCTTCTAAAATATTTGATTCTTCATAATATTTTTTTTTAATTCTGTCACTGAAATGAACAAGGCTGTGATATTTCAAAGTACTGTGCTACCAAATAATGTAGCTTATTCTGTCATCAGAAGATTGTGAAATGAAAGCAAGATGGCTCCCAGAAGTTTCCTCTGATATCTATTACTTCAGTGACTCAGAGCTATGTAACTTTTCAAGTGATAACTCCTAATTAGTTGGAGCTTTAGTATCCTCTGCCTACATCTCATCCCCAGCCCAAGCGTTCACTTATCTAAACCAAAGTGCTACATGACGTCTTTGTTGTTTTAGGAACACACAGTTACCATTCCCAGGCTGCCTCCACACTATCTGAGATATGTGTTATATGACACATCTTCAAATTCAGAGAAGGGTGCAGAGAGGGGAAAAAAGCTCTTACTAGTTTGAAGTTTTTTATTAATAATTTTAAAGAACCAGTTTTTGAAATAGATTTTTACTCTACAAGCTGCTGGGTTTCAGTTTGTATATATAGACCTAGAACATACCATTATTGTTCACATACAGTAGGGGAAGCAATAGGAAAATTCAAAGGGTGATCTTTTCAGCTGATGCGGCAGCAGCAATACATGTGTGAGTGTAGTTACACGTGTAAAATGCTATTATTTCATCTCTTGCCTTGCATTTGTGAAAGAAAGAAGACATTTGGAAAGGGAAATAAGAGAATTCCATAGTGAAAGGGGCCTGTGATTGAGAAGGCACCAGGCCATCCTATGTGATAAAAATTACTGAGGGGAATAACAACCCCTCCCAGTAAATTAGAAGGAACTATAAGTCAGAAATGAATAAGGAAGTGGTTATTCTAATATATGAGTCAGGATGGCCAGGATGGTTGCAGATCAGGGTAGTCAAAGGGGTGAGCAAGGTCAGAAAGAAGTAGCCAGTAACATCATCATTAATCTGATGAGTCCCAGGTGGAGACTTTGAGAAGTCCAAGAAGTCTGAATCCTATTTTTAAAAACAAGGACCAAAAATAAAGAATGGAAACATCTGGGAATATAACCCAGCCCATGGGGTAGCATGGGGATACTGAACTTGGAGTAAATTTAAGAAGGTGTAAAAAAAAATTATAACAGGAAAAGAATAGTAAAAACAAAGACAGGGATATTGTCTATATTCAAAACTGGATTTAAAACCCATATATATAAAATTTTCTACTAATGTGCCAAAGTAATACAAAGGAGAAAGGGAATTATTCTCAACAACCGCATAACCATTTTGGAAAAGGAAAAAGAAACTTGACCCTTATCTCACATCATACAAAAAAATTAATTCAAGGAAAAGCAATTTGGGAATGGTGGAGTAAGGATCTCCCAAAAGCTGCATTCCATAAATGCAATGATAACACCGCCAAAAATTATCAAAATCAACATTTTCAAAACTGGAAATTAATCAAAAGCAATGCAACAAACCAAGAAGCATTTATTCAAGCAAAATGGATGAATCCTGGTAAGAACAACAGTAACAGTTGTGGTGTTTTAACTTGCCTTAATCCCATTCTCCTTTCCCCAGATCTGAAATAGTGTTGAATACCATCAGCTCCACAACCATGTAGCTATGAAAACCAACAACTTTTGGTTTTGGAGATTCCCAAATAGCTCCACTCATTGAAAATTGACACTATTTGAAACTCTTTGACAGCTCTCTGGAAAGGCCTACTTGCAGGGCTTCCTTCTATTTGACCTGACTCAGTGAGAAACCCTAAGTCCAGGACATTTGTCTAATATATCAGCATCACCTATTTAACACTGCAGCTTCCTGAGACAGCATTACCAATTGTGGCAAACAAGAGGCTGACCAAAAAATTTAAAAAGAAATCTGGGAAATGAGATGTCATAGGAGGCTCTGAAGAGATACACCATATTCCTGGGAACTAGAAGTCCAAGGGACATGTGCAGAGCTATACACATGCAAAACAACAACACCTGTGAAGCTCTAATCTTCACCAAATAGAAATTCAAATGAAAAATTCAAAAGAGGAGTCCAAGGGAAGATTTGAGCTGATGAAAGAAAGAAACCTGAACTTTAAGATAGGTAAATTGAAATTATACAATCTTAGAACAGAAATAAAACAAACAAACAAAAAAGGAACAGAGGTTCAGAGACTTGTGGGACCTCTGGCTGTAGACCTGTGAAACTTACAAAATAAGTTATCTGCTTCCAATATACAAAGGAGGGACAGTCATAGAATAAATGTTCCCATTACCATAGGGAGAAATTGAAAGGAAAACAGGGATCAAGTGTCCCAAATGTTCTGAAAAACTGCAAGGAATACTCTGTTAGATTTCCAAGTCTGAGAGTCATCTATGGAATGATGATTTCTTCTCAGGTCTTGGAGTGGGAGTCCCACACCATTCAAGTGTTTGCCCAGTAACCATCTTTTTGGCTCCACACTCATCAAGTATTTGGGTAGTGGCTGAACTCCAGGCCTCGCCCTCCAAGAACATTGGGGTGATGGCCACAGTCTCTCCAATCTCTGGGGCACAGGCTCAACCCTCTCAGAGCAGTGGGGTGGTGGCCTAACTCTCTCCAATCTCTGGGAAATGTGCCTCAAACTCTCTGTAGCTTGGGGCAGCCTAACTCTTCTTGAGCAAATGAGGTGGAAGGCCAGCCTTCTTTAAGCCCGAGGGTATACTCACCCCTTCAACATTCAAGGATGGGCCCCCCCTCTCGGCCCAGGAAGATGTCTTAAGTCCAGACCTCAGCTTCCACGGTTTTGCTCTTGAAGTAGTTTTTCCTTCCATCTCTCTCTTTCCTGTCTCTTTTAGTCCAGGCTGACAGTGGTTTCGTTCATACAGACCTCTCAAAAAACTTGTTGGTTTAGCATGCAGGAAATAAGGTTCCAAGCCATCAGACATTAGAACTTTCCACAAGTCCTTCCTGTTACTGCATTTCCAATCCTGACTTGCAAGGAAATGGCTGGCTGGTTCTCTGCTCAGTGAAATCCTCATTTGGGGCACTGTTCTCTGGGGATTCACTTTCTGGAAACTCAGATTTTCCCAAACCATGAACTTCTAGTTTCTTTGTGCCCAAGAGTGCCCAGGAATTCAGTTCTCAGCTTATCCCTTTCCTTTCTTATTTTACTATAAGCTGCAAGGAGAATCCAGGCCACATTTTCTGCATTTAGTTTGGAAATCTCTTCAGCTAAATGTCCAAGCTCGTCACTTTCAAATTCTTCCTTCCATCTAACATCAGGACTCAATTTTGCCAAGTTCTATGCAATTTTAAAACAAAGACTGCCTTTACTTCAATTTCCAATAATATGTTCATCATTTACTTTTAAGGCTCATCAGAAGTAGCTTTAGGGTGCATATGTGTACCAACAGTCTCTTCAAAGCTTTCTAGGCCTTTTCTATCAAGCATCTCACAATTCCTCCAAAATCTTCCCCTTACCCATTTGTAAACCTGTTCCAACATTTTTTATACTTGCAAGCAGCAGCACCTTACTCTCTAAGTACCAATTTCTGTTTTAGTTTGCTAAAGATGTTGGGAGCAATATACCAGAAATGGGTTAGCTTTTATAATGGGAATTTATTTGGGGTAAAATATTATATTTCCAAGGCTGTGAAAATATCCAAATCAAGGTGTCATCAGAGGTGCTGTCTTACCAAAGGTCAACTGCTGGATCCTGGGCTCCTGCCACATGGCAAGGCAAACTGGTGGGTCTGACAGTCTCTCTCTAGACTAGTCTAGTCTCTCTTCCAGGCTCACCTTCTCTTTCAGCTTTGAGCTGCTCCATGGCCTAGCCTCTTGGTGACCTCATTGCTTCAGCTTCTCTGTTGATTCTAGCCTCAGGCCTCTCAAGGTTTCTCTGCCTTTTTGTAGCTGTAGTCTATCCTGGAGTCTCTCTCACATGGCAGGGAAAATAACAGCTGTTTTTCTCTGTGTGTCTGCATGTTTATCCTGTTTTTAAGAGCTCCAGAAAGAGGGCCAAGACCCACCCTGAGTCATGCCTCATTGAAGTACTCCAGTCAATGGCCCCAAGGAAATTCAATCCAACCAAAGTGTCTTACACCCGCAGGAATGGATTAGTTCCAAGAACGTGATCTTTTCTGGCATTCACAAAAGCTTCAGACTGTCACAGTGGGTCTTAATCCTCTTACTGGAGTTCTTTATAAATGGAATGAACATATATATATATATAGAGAGAGAGAGAGAGAGCCATAGAAACAAGAAGGTGGAAGAAATGAAACCCGGAAGAGAAGGGAGTCACCAGAAAATGCAGCCATGTGCCTTGCCATGTGACAGAGGAGTCCAGGATAACTGGCAGCTGGTCTTCAGGGAGAAAGTATTGCCTTATTGCTGCTTTTGTTTGGACATATTTTTCAGCCCTGAAACTGTAAGCTTTTAAGTTAATAAATCCCCATTGTGAAAAATTGAACCCATTTCATGGTATCTGCATTACAGCATCCTAGCAAACTAGAACACAGACTAAACTTAAGCTAAAACTATAAAACTTCTAAAAGAAAACAAAGAAGACTATTTTTGCTACCTGAAAATAAGCAAAGATTTCTTGGGCATAATTTTATAAAGAACTGGTCATATAGATGTCATCAAATTTTAAACACTACTTCTCAAAAGGCACAACAAAGGAAATGAAAGGACAAACCAAACAGGGAGAAAATATTTGCTAAAGATATATTTGACAAAGGACTTGTATGCAGAATATACAAAAAGTTTCTACAATTCAATCACACTGCCTCTGAACCACCTTATCATTACAGCTCTCCCTAAGAAGCTTTTTAGACTTTCCCCCCCCTAATTGCCACCAATTACATTTTTATACCATATATATATTGTGTATACTTTTATGTACTTTGGCCTTTTGGACATCCACAAACCATTGTTAAAGTTAAGATTTTTTCACATATCCCCTACCCCAAGAACTTTTTGTTGTCTTAGGGTGATATACCCTCCATTAAGAATCCATGCTCAAGTATAACAACAACAAAAACAATTGAAAATGAACAAATAATTTGAACAGTCACTTTGCAAAGAAAATATATGAATGTATTTTCATACATTCAATAAGCACATAGAAAAATGCTCAAGTTATTATCAGGGAAATGCAAATAAAAACCAAGAACCACCATTGTACAGCAACTAACATGACTAAAAATAAAATAAATAAAAACTGACAACATCAAATGTTGGTGAGGATGTGGAGCAACCAGAACTTTCATTTATTATTAATAGGAATATAAAATGATACAACTTCTTTTGCAAAGGGTTTAGCAGTTTCTCATAAAGCTAAATGTATACTTACCTATTGTAATAGTCAGCCAAACGGATGCTGTTGCAAAGTACCAGAAATCTGTTGGCTTTTATAAAGGATATTTATTTGGGGTAAAAGCTAGACCCTAAAGAGTCCAACTCAAAGTTGCCTTCTCACCAAAGTCAGTTGCTACATGTTGAAGCAAGATGGTGGGCAATTTCTGCCTGGCCTCTCAGGGCTTCCTATATCAGTCTCTGGTATAGGGCTCATTTCTTTCTGGGCCTTCTCAGCTGCTCAGCTGCTCTGTTCTCTTCAGCTGCAAACTATCAGGTGAATGGCCCATTTCTCCCTGGGCTTTAGCTGTTTGAGCCTTCTCCTTTCTGCCACATGACAAAGTCCTCTCCTCTGGCATCTATAGAGCACTCTCTCTTTCTGTATATTTTCTTGAGTGAGCGTCCATTAATATCAGCCCACCAAAGGGCTGAGTCATGCCCTTCTGACGTGGTCTAATCAAAGCCCTAATCTTAACAAGCAATTTAATCAAGACATGTCAGCTGACTCTAATGCATTTAAAGGGTTTTCACACCCAGAGGAATAGAATAGTTTACAAACATAATCTCTCTTTTGGGATTCATAAATAATCTCAAATTGCCACACCTATGATTGAACAGTTCCACTTCTACACAAAGACTTACAAAATAATGTCCATTGTAGCTTTATAATAGTAAAAAACTGGAAACAACACAAATGTCCATCAACAGGGAAATGGATAAACAAATTGTACCACATTCATTCAATAGACTACTCAAAAAACTAATATAATGAACTACTAATACATGCAAAAACATGGATAAATCTCAAAAAGATTATTCTGAGAAGTCTTATGCAAAGATTACTTACTATATGATTCCATTTATACGAAATTCTAAATAGAAAAAAGTAATTTGTAGTAAACATCAGAACAGTAATAGCCTCTGGAGGTGAAAGTGGGGGCAAGGATTGACTAGAGAGGAGTATGGAGGAACTTTCTGGGTTGATATAACTATTCCAGCTATAGTTAAGGTCTGTGTTGTCATACAGGTGTGTGCAACTGTCAGAAGTTATCACATGGTACACTTACTATTTAAGTGTTTCACTCTATATAAATTTTACCCATAAAAACCCCTGTCAACTAATATTGAATTTTTGTACATGATGTATTTGTTGAAATATTTAAGGGTGAAGGGGCTGATATTGCAACTCACTTAGAAATGCATTAAAGAATAAGATTGCCTGATGGTTAAAAGTATTCTCAGAAAGATGGATAGATATGATAAAGCAAATACAGGGAAATGCTAACAAGTAAAGAATCCAGGTGATAAAAATATATGTGTTCACTGTACTATTATTTCAATTTCTCTATGTGTTTGAAAATTTTCATAATAAAATGCTGAGGGAAAAAAACAAATTTAATTAAATGCATGGAAATCCAGGGCATACCTGAAGCAGCATAATACTAGAAAGAAAACTGGCATGGTGAAGGGAAGCATGAAATAAGGCAATGCTGTTCTATGAGAGCTGTGTAACCTTGAGCACATTGTGTCAACTCCCTGCACCTTGTTTTATTCATCTGTGAAATAAGAACAACAAATCCTGCCTTGCAAGTTTGTGATGAGGCTGGGAAATAATCTCTATAAAGACACAACAATACCTGCTTTTCGGTGGGTAGTGAAAATATAGCATCTATTTTATCATTACTTGCTATATATCATGGTTACATTAACATCTTAGCCTCTTTGTTGTTACCAAGTGGGGTAACGACACTCATCCACAAAGGCTGTTAGGATAATTAAATAAATTAATACATGTAAAATTCCCAGCACAAAGCTGAGGAAAATAGATGTAGAGAATAACGGATTGAACCATCTTAAAAGGTGCTGTTTTTGTGTCTAAAATAGATGAATATCAGCAATTTCATGTGGTTCAACCTTATAGCTGTAAGATTTATGAAGATGAGACATAGATGTAGACATGTGCTTAAGAAAATCTATATAAAGTTGACACACAGTGTTCAACCAAACATTCTCACACAATTTTGGTACCTGAGCAAAATCTTCTCTTATTTCATTTTGTCAAACTGTCAGCTATTATTAGGGTGCCTTACTCTTCCCAGTTTTCCTGGTTCTAGCACTGAAAATCCCATATGCCGGGAAACCCCTCAGTTCCAGTCAAACAGGGACAGTTGGTCACTTCAGGTTATATAAAAACCATTTCCATAATCAGCATCAAGCAGGCACTTCCCTTATGTTGGGTGCTTCCCAGGAGTCTTACAAAAATATCATGGAAAAGTATAGGAAAAATCTACTTTCCAGCTGGTCAGTTTTTCATACCTAGCCATGCCTTCAGGACATGAAGACCTGCTAAGATTTGGTGTTCATCAAATATTAATAATCTTTTACTACTGTTCTACAGTTATTGCTGTGAGCCACAGAATCTATTCAGTTTAATTTATTGTAACCAAGGGTGTGTAAAATGGAAGAACTGGGGCAGTATAACATGGTATTTGAGCAGGAGTTTCATAGTCAGGCAATCCTGACATCACTACTTAAGCTGTGAGTCTTGGGCATGTTACTCACCCCTTCTGAATGCTTGGTTTCCTCATTTAAAAATAAGAACAATAATATGCGTATATGAGTCTTAAGCAAAGCAATATATGCACAGTACACAGTAACTGACCAATAAATATTCCAGCCTCCTTCTCTTCTTCCTTCTTCTCCTTTTCATGTATTCTTCATAGTAATAGTAATTATTCTTTTATTACTTTAATGAGAACTTTATACATGGCAAGTAGTGGGCTGGTTATATGAAAAAGTTTTATAAATTGTTTTAAAAGGCACTGTACAGGACTAATGAAGCATAAGGAATCTACAGGCCACTTTCCTAGTCATATTCAGAAATGTTTGCAATAACCCTCAGTAGGAGACAAGAAATGAGATGGGGCGTGGCAGGATATTTGTGGTTTCACCTTTTCCAGGCAACCCCCCCACCCTCACCCAGAGGCATGTGGAGCCTCCACATTGTAACCTAATCTAGAGGTGTGTTAAGCATTAACGCAGCAAGGCTTAATCTGCAGGGGGGACTCCCCAGCACACTGCTGGCTAAACCCTGGGGACAATACTTATGAGCTCCAGCTGGAAAACACATATGGGAGACTAACAGGTTTATCTTTGCAAACTCTGTTTACAAACAAGGTGCATTTGTTCACCACACAGTTTGTCTTTGCCACTGACTCTTGAAGAGTCCAGTTTCAACTTTGAGGCTACAGATTTGGGTTACCTCCAAAATAATGGATAGGTCCTTGGAAGGGGTTTTACCTTTTAAGATAATCTCCTTGCCACAAAGTGGAGAAATGGGATGCATTCATTCACTAAAAAATGTTCCAAGATTTATTGAATGATCTCTATACGCTAGACCATATACCAAAGACATGTAAAACATTAATTAGACATTGTCCCTGACCTTAAAAATCATCTGATAATACATAGAAACCAATAATGTTGGCATAAGACAGATAATGCCATGAAAGGAGGGTTATCAGCAATAACATGAGAAGAATGTATGGGGAATCAGAAGGGACCTGATGAACTCATGCACTGGGCTTGAAAAGATGAAAACACTTTAAACTAAGAGGAATCAGGAGTCCTTGAAAGCTGGTGGAACAAATGGTAAAAATAGCACTGATAGGGAAGAACAGGTCTTTCAGTTTGACTATACTACAGGATACAAATAGAGGGTGAGCGAGATAAGTCATGAAAAGTGAGTTGGGATCAAGTCAGACAGGTCCTAATATACCAAGCTGGGGAAGTTAAAACAGCAACCCCTGGGAATACAAAAGTGAGTAAAACAGATACAAATTTCCTGCTTTCGTGGAGCTTACATTCTAGTGGGCAGAGGGGGAATAATGCCTTAGGGAAGTCAACTGAGGTGAAGGGCATGGACAACAACAGTGGCCACCATTGTGGTACCTACTGTGAGGCAGGCACAGTCCTAGGCATCTTCTTTTTGGTACAGTAAATCCTCACAAGGATGTTTTAACCCCAGGATTCAAACAAGAAAACAGAGGCTCAGGGAAGCTGGTGACTTACCCAAGGATGTGCTGGGGGCTTGAACCAGAATCTGAACCATGTCTCTCTGGTACCAAAGCCCACACCGTTTCTCTCCAGGATGGATGAGAGAGCAGCTGGGCTTCTGCAAGAATCCAGGAGAAAATTGGTGACAATTCCAACTAAGGTGAACAAAGGTGAAAAGGAAAGGTGGCTGTGGCTGATTTGGTATAAATCGACTGATGAGATTTAGTGACTAATTGAATTTGTGGAGACTGTAAGAAGGTCGAGTCAGAGTTGAGCCTAGGGGAGTGATCCTGTGAAAATGGGGGAAGAGGGATGCATGGAAATAATCTGTGGAAGAAGAAATGAAAAATTTCTAAAGAAGATTTGGGGTTCAAAGGAGGTTCAACAAACTCATTCAGCCCACATTTATTTGTATTTGATTATTCAACAAATATGTGAAGAGCATCCCCCATGCCAGGCACTGGTCAGGCACCAGGAACATAATCCAGAGCGAAACCTGCTCTCCTTGAGTTTACTGTCTGGTGAGGGCAAACAACACTAAAACTGCAATCAGTCACAAAAAACTGCATAATGACAACTGAGAAGCTTGAAAACAGTGTACATTCTCGTACATTTGATTCGCCTGATACCTATGTCTCACCTCTCCAGAGTTTGTGATTTAAATGGCCTGGGAAAAGGCCTGATCTTTGGAACTTTTACAAGCTCCCCAGATGATTCTGAGGTGCATACAAGTTTGGGAACCTCTGCTCTAAAGCTGGAATTGGCAAAATATGGCCCTCAGGCTAAGTCCCATCTACTGGCTGTTTTTATAAATAAAGTGTTATTGGGACATGTCCACGTGCATTCATTTAGGTATTGTCTATGGCTGTTTTTTACACTACAACAGCAGAGGTGAGTGGTTGAGACAGAGACTATCAGGCCTGCAAAGCCAAAATATTTCTCATCAAACCCTTTAAGTGTTCTGACACCTGCTCTAAAGTAAAGGAATATGGTCTTAGCATAAAACAAAGGAACCCTATCACATCGGTGGAAGGAGCTGGGAGTATAGCTAGTAAGGCTTCTTTGGTATCTAAGTTTGGGTAGGAAAGTTAGGGTAGGATAGTGTTCACTATCTCATTTGATTTAAAATCTACTGTTGTTATTTTAGAGATGGGAAGATGAAAATAGGCTTTCAATTTTCTATTCCCAAGATAAGGGTAGAATAAGCCAGGTTTAGAATCCCAGATCTTTTTACCCTAATCCAGTGTTCTTTCAACTGCACCAAGCGGTGATACCGTTTTCAGTGAAATTAACCTATGAAAATTTTCTGTACCGAGAGTGCCTTTAATTTTGTCAATAAAATTTGTTTCTTTTTTTTTTTTTTTTTAACCACAGTACATTGTCAATCGCTGTCATGTGTGTCATGTGATTTCGTACACACAGAGCTAAAGAAGAGGAGGCTCCATTGCTATTGCAGTGATTTTGATCTTACAAATTGCTACTGGCCTTTAAGTGCAGCCAGGCATTTTACTGAGGCATTCATTCTTTAATTTGGTGCCACTTGAATGTTCACTCCTTTTGCTGATGATGGGTATGAAATACAGGTCCACAAATAATTGTCACAGAAAGGGAGTAACTTCATCTTAAAGATAAAAGCTACACTGGACCCATCTCCCTAGGTCAGTGGGATGTCCCCTAAATCTTACAGCCCTGACTCCTGGCTGTCTGATAAGGCACTTGTAATTTTCTAGGGAAGCTGAAATACTTTTTAAAAAACATAAAATTTTCCTGTTTGAGTGACAGTAAATAGAACAGGAGAAAGAGAAAATTTAAAAGATAGTTGTTATGTAGAAATTAGAATTTGAGTTCCTTGAAAAATTGCAGGATCTAGTACACAGAGATGAAAAAAAAAAAAGCCCTCAAATAGGTGGATTGTTTTCATAGCTCAGCCTTGAAATACTGCTCAGCAGTACAGCCCAAGACCATTTTGAATCATCCATTGAATCAAACTCAGAAGCACAAATCTTAGAAGATGACTTAGTAGGAATGGTCTAGATAAATTATTTTAGGAAAGTATGAGATAAAAGGTATTTCTGTAGTGAAAGAAGTTTTGGATTGGGTACTTTTCAGATGTCCTCATCTTGCCACAGCTCTTCCTCCTTCTAGCCCTCTCCAAAGCCTCAGTTTCATCATCTCTCAAGTGGGAATAAGTAGGACATCGTCCTTCTGAAGCATATTGGAAAGGATCTAAAAAGTTTACAGATACTTCCATTTTATTCATGTATTCATTTGTCAAAAAATACAGAAAATAATATTTAAAAACTCATCCACTGATGCCCTGGAATTATAAATATTATCATTTCATTGCCTTTTCATCAAATCATTTGCTTTTTTAAACAGGAAAAGCATTATAGATACAGTTTAGGTCCGTTTTAGGTCCTATTTGTACCCTTCTCTAGCATCATCCCTAAGCCCTCTCCAGAGGCAATCCATGCCATGAATTTGACGTGTATTTTCCTAGTCTTCAATTCATAGTTACCACATATGTTTCTTAAAAGGTACATAAATGGTGTCATACTCTACCTATTATTCTGTAACTGGCTTTTTTTGCAAAACATTATGATTGTGAGAGCTATCTCATACTCGGACAATTATCTAGTGTGTAATATTTCATCCTATAAAGACACCATATTTAATTTATCCATTCTGTGATTAACATTTTAGGATTTTTTGGGGGGAGAGGCTATAAGAAACAATGAACATCAAGTGCAAGTATAAGAATCTAAGACATATTCCTAAATGTCTCCATTTTCAGAACATATTCCTTGTTTACATTTATATTATAGACCCATAATTCATGAGTGATAGTAAAATTCTCATATGCTTCTAAATTACATTTTTCCATAAATTTCTCAAGACGGTTTTACTGACTGGGGAGTGGATGCAGCTCAGTGGTTGAGTGTCTGCTTCCCATTTATGATGTCCCAGGTTCAATCCCCAGTACCTCCTAAAAATAAAAAAAAATTTAAATATTAAAAAAAAGGTTTTACTGAGTTTGGTAAGACAATTTCTTAGTGGATTGTAATCTTACATGAAAAAAATGTGTTCTCTGGTCCCTGAAACACTGGCCTACCATCCTCTCCCCATTTCTGTTAGCATCCTCTACAAATGCCCAGAACCTTTTTCACTTTAGCACCTAGTTCATGTCTAACATCTCCCTCCACTCTGTACCCACACATCATTCTTTCTTGCTCAAACATCTCTTGAAGACCTTAACAACCCCCTTATTTCCTCAACTCCAGTAGCCTTTATTTTCATTCTACTTTAACCACTCAACAGTATAGTTATATCTGGTTCTACAAATGACTAATCTTGAAAACATCTCAAGCTTTGAATCTCACTTCTACAACCCAAATCTATTGACCACCTACATCTTTCTTTCCTTCAGACTCATCAGTGTGTTGGTCACAAAACTTACAATCCCTTTATCCCCATTTCCCTCTGACTTCATGTGCCTCCTACCATATTGTTACTCCTTCTACAATTCTCTAGGATCCCATAAACTCATACATCCCTTGACATTCATAATATCTTCCTAGTCAGCCTGGCTAAAGTCTACTTCTCTGCTATTATCAGCTTTTGATTATAGGGGGAAAATCACCTTTTCTAAAGTTTGAGTTCATTCTGATACCCATGCACCTACCTTTGATCGAAGTACAAGGGGTGGGGGGCAGTGCAATAAGGGAGAGCTCACTACCGCTGACCAAACCTTTTAATCATCTTTGCTGGGATCCATTTGGACTTACCCATTATAGCTGTTCCAAATGTTTTCCTTCTCTTCAGGTCTCCAAACATTTTCATTTTACCCTTAGCAGGTACCCTCACATCCTACCATGACAAACTAGATCGTCTAATCCAGCATTTATAAGCCTTGGCTCTGTGTATATTGTGATCATTTTGGAAGCTTTGAAAATACTAATCCCTTAGTCCCACCTCCAGAGAGTCTGATTTAATTTGTCTGGGCCGTGGTCTGGCCAGCAGGATTTTGATAATCTCCCCATGTGATTCTAACTTCATCCAAACTTGAGAATCACTGATCTGATGTGAATGATCTCCACTTCCTCAAAATTTATTGATGTCTTAACAAAGCCTCTATTATTCTTCTTCTTTTCAAGGTTATTTTCTCCACTGTGTCCTTGAGCCTATCCCTTCACGAGGCCTCCATGTCCTTGTTTAATCATTCTCTCTCTTTCTCTTGCACACACACAGACACACACAGAGTCAGCTCTATCTTTTTTGTGATCCTCTTCACTTTGCCTACAAGATCAATAATAAGTGGCTCTTGCTTTCAAGAAGCCTGACATCAAGCTTAATAGTCACATCAGTCACCCTTATTCAAAGGCAATGCTTTGGAGCCATAGTCTATGTTAGTCCATCTCCCACACTACTAACATCTATTCACTTTAGTTGTTGGAACAATTAACAATTAACTATTAACTATTGACAACTATTAATTATTGACAATTAGCTTACAACAATTAACTATTAACTGTATGCTCAGAATTGATCTTGCATATTCTTCCTCCATCCTTTAAGTGCCATTCCTCAACATCTCTTTATGCTCCATTGGCAGAATCTCTAGGCTTGTAAGAAAAAGATGCTAGCACTTCTACTTTTCACTTCTTTAGCCTTCTCTTCTCAACTTCTGACATGTATATTTTTACTGTTACATTCTCAAGGTGAATAATCTCTACATTCAGCTCTACATTCATAGTTAAATCCTCTTAATTTGCATATAAGTTGGTTCTAATAGTTGAAAGTAAATAGAATGTATATTTTATGATTATGTAAATATTATTAATTGCCATATCAAGTAATGTGCTTTGTGTATATGTTCTTTCTAGTTTTCCCTAATATCTAAAGGCCTTTGCTCCCCATCTCTTACACATTATGTACATTTGCCATATCCTTAAATGTTTCTGATGCTTCAAAAATAATCTCTGTATTTGGAATTTTCATTTCTTTTCCTCCAGAGACTTCTGCTGTCCTAGCTTCTTACTATTTGGACTCAGATGCCTTCTAGATCTGCTGTGTAATGGTCATCTTTAGACTTACTTTCATTACTTTCTCTGTAGGATATAATATTTATTGGAGCTCATGCTTTCATCTTTCCTGCTTTACTAATTGGCTAATAAAAGATCCTTAGGAGGTAAACATTCTGAGTTCTATAAGTCTTTATTCTGGGCTCACACTTAACTGATAGTTTGGCTGGACTAGATGTCTACATTGAAAATTGTTTTTCCTCAAACTTTAAAGCTTTTGCTTCTAGCATTCATTGCTGGTTATGGGAAATCCGATACCAGGCAGATTCTCATCCTTTGTAAAGTGACCTGCTGTAGTCCCTCACTTAGGCTTTGGGGAATTTCTTTTATTATTTCTCTAATAATCTTTTCTCAATTCTTTATTGAAATTCTGTGGCAGTATGAAGATTTTGTGAATCCCAGAAAAAATCATGTTCTTAGAACTAATCTATTCCTGTGGGTGTGGGACCCATTGATTGCATTAGATTCAGTTAAGGGGGCTTTTGATTTGATAACTTTAGGGCCTTTGATTGGACTACGTCAGTGAAGTGTGATCCAGATTAGGTCTTCTTCTGGATTCTTATATAAACTGAGAACTGAAAGCAGAAACACACACAGGAGAAAGAAAACCACAATTTTGACCTTGCCATGTAAGAGAGAGGACAGCAAGATGACAGAAAATCTCTGAAAGGCTAGTGAAAGGCTAAGAGAAACCCCGAGAGGCTGAGAGGCCAGAGGCTGGAATCAGTGGAGCAATCCCAAAGTGAGGAGAAGCCGCCATTCTGCCTTGCCACATGGCAGGAGTCCAAGATCTGACCAGCAGCCAACGTTTGAGAGAAAGCACCTCTGATGATTCCTTGATTTGGACATTTTTGCAGAATCAGAACTGTAAGCTTTCGCCCTAATAAATACCCATTATAAAAGCCAACATATTTCTGATATTAATATTTTTTGTATCAGCAGCTTTGGTAAATTAAAAAACTCCTATTCAGATACTGGATCACATGAGTTATTCTTTTGTTTTTTCCCTTCTTATCTCAGTGAGGCTTTTTCTAGCCACACAAAATTGTATCCCACACAACCTATCCATTTTCCTTGATTTATTTTTTTTCCTAACCAATCATCTCTTTCTGATATACTGTACAAAAATTTTTTTAAATCTATTTCTCTCTTTCTCCCACTTATAGAGCACACTATGCAGTCCTTTCTATTAAATGTGTATGTAGCTCCTTATGGAACTTCAACCTTGACCTTTGAGCAAAAGGACACCATACCTGCCATATCTACCCCTAGCCACAACACCTCCCATGATACAATGGTGAGGCAAAGCCTGTGGACCTTCAATAAAGCTCTCATTTGGAAAAATGAGGGAAAAATAGGAAGAAATGTAGCAGTTACTGATCCATAACAGTGATGGATTCCTGATAGGGAGACATTTATGAAGAGGTTGCAGCTGTTGGTAAAGACAAGGTATAGGATATGAGTCAGAGAGTAGGATAGGGTAGAGACAAGATTGCTGAAAGGAGGAGTTCAAAGACCATAGAAGTCCCAGTACTATAAGTATCGTCCACCTGGATAATGAAATTAGAATCCTTTTTAAAGATTTCTGGTTGGCATTTTTTCCAGCATCCCTGTTTTCCTACCATCAATAGTCCAAATGTGAATCAATCAGTGTAATACACCACATTAATAAATTGAAGAATAAAAGTCACAAGGTTATTTCAATTGTTGCAGAAAAAGCATTTGACAAAATGCAATACCCTTTCTTGATAAAAAAACATTCTGAAAGATAGAAGGAAACTTTCTCAATATGATAAAGTGCATATATGAAAAACCCACAGCTAACATTGTACTTAATGGTGAAAGACCGAAAGCTTTCTCTCTGAGATTGGGAAGACAAGGATGCCCACTCTCCCCACTTCTAAAACTGTGCTAGAAGTTCTAGCTAGAGAAATTAGGCAAGAAAAAGAAATAAAAGTCACCCAAATAGGAAAGGAAGAAGTAAAACTTTTGTTATTCATTTATGATATGATCCTATACTTAGAAAATCCCCACAAAAAACACAAAAAATGATTAGAACTTATAGATGACTTCAGCAAAGTGGCGGATACAAGATTAATACAAAAAATTAATAGTATTTCTATACACTACTAATGAGCAATCTGAGGAGGAAGTTAGAAAAAAATTCCATTTACAATAGTGACTAAAAGAAACAAATATTGAGGAATAAATTTAACCAAGGACGTAAAGAACCTGTATTCAGAAAACTATAAAATATTACTAACAGAAATCAATGATAATCTAAATAAAAGGAAGGATAATCCATGTTCATAGGCTGGAAAAGTAAATATCATTAAGATGTCAATTCTACCCAAAATTATTTACATATTTAATGCAGTCCCAATAAAAATTCCATTATCCTTCTTTGTAGCTTTAGAAAAGCCAATTATCAAATTTGTCTGGAAGGGTAAGGGCCCCTGAATAGCCAAAAATATCCTTAAAAAGAACAAAGTTGGAGAATTCTCACTTCTAGTCTTTAAAGGATATTACCCAGCTACTGTGGTAAAAACAGCATAGTACAAGCATAAAGTAATGTGACAGAGTTGGACTCAGTTCTTCTGACCCTTCTATTTGAACCTATAATTAGTACTAGAGTTGATAGGTGTACGTCCAAGAGACTTAAATCTTTGGGCTGTCCATGTACCAGCTAGGCCATGAATCTCAACGGAGTTGCAATACCTCCAGTTCATTGGATTCACCCAGGTCAACTAACAAGGAGATGATGATGGACAATGACCATCCCAAGGAACTGAGAGAGTCTACAACTGCAAGAAAGAGAGTCCCATCCAAAGTCCCCTCTCAGTTAGAGGTGGAATGGGCATCACCATCCCAGAATCCTCAGGATTGGGGAATGAACTATGGGCTAAAGTAGACTTACTGGTATTCTACTATAGACTTATTGTGATTCTAGCAATGGAAGAATTTATGTCATTGATGTGGAGGCAGTGGCCACTGGAGGTTCTGAGGGCTGGGAGAAGGAAAAACACGTATAATATGGGGGCATTTTCAGGACGTGGGATTTGTCCTGAATGACATTGCAATGACACATACAGGCCATTATATATCTTGCCATAACCTACAAAATTGTGTGGGAGAGAGTGTAAACTACAATGTAAACTATAATCCATGCTTAGTGGCAATGCTCAAAATGTGTTCATCAATTGTACTGAATGTACACACTAAAGAAGGATGTTGTTAATGTGGGGAAATGTGGGAGGTGTAGGGAGCAGAGCATATGGGAATCCCCTAAAATGTAACATTTATGTAATCTAAGTATCTTTAAAATTTTTTTAATATATTAAAAAATAAATAAATAAAATAAACCTCTTTTCCATTAAAAAAAAAAAGATAGATTGGCAAATGGAATTGAATTGAGAGTTCAGAAAAAGAGCCTACCTCCGTGGTCAAGAGATTTTTGACAAGGCTGTCAAACCTACTCAGCTTGGTCAGAATAGCCTATTCAACAAGTGGTGCTGGGAAAACTGGATATCCACATCTAAAAGAAAGAAAGAGGACCCTTATCTCACACCTTATACAAAAACTAATACAAAATGTAAGGCGAGGTATGGGAGCCCTGTATGATGTCATATATGTTTGTTTTGTAAGTTCACAACCACTACTATACACTTATTGTTTAGGTATCTTTATGTATGAGTGATATATTTCAATAAATTTTTTAAAAAGTAACTTCATAGCAGGGAAACCTGTTGGAGGCCACCTAAATCTGCATATTCAAGTGGTGGTAAAGAAAAATAATCTTGATTCCATTGGGAGTTTTAAATTTTCATAAAATAATTGAGAAAGTAGTTTTTCCTGTACTGCTAAAGTAAAATACCTGTTAATTAACATCATCATCATAAAGGTGTAAAAATAAAAAGCAAAGTACTAAAATAGTTAAGTTCATTTGTTATGTTATACATTGCATTGGAAGTGTTTAAAAAGTATATAAGAATCAAAAGAGATAAACTTCAGTATTGTCAAAAAAAAAAAAAAAAAAACTAATACAAAATGGATCAAGGACCTAAATATAAAACCTAGAACCATAAAACTCCTAGAAGAAAATGTACAGAAACATCTTCAAGACCTTGTGGTTTGTGGTGGTTTCTTGAACCTTACACTCAAAGCACAAGCAACAGAAGAAAAAATAGATAAATGGGACTGCCTCAAAATTAACTACTTTTCTTCTTCAAAAGACTTTGTCAAGAAAGTAAAAAGGCAGCCTACTCAATGAGAAAAAAATAGCCCAAGTGTGCTTAGTGCAGCACAGCATTTAGAGTGCACGTGAGCCTATGTTCCCCCAGATGATGTGAGAGAAGCATCAAGAAAAATAAGCTCATGGACACATTTATCTTTTATATTGTAGTTTCTGTTGCATTGCAAAAATTATCTAGAGTTCCCCCTGTTCACACTTACATCCCTTTGAGGCCATACAGAGCCATACTGTACTCATGCCTTTTTCCTTTTTACATTCCCTAACTTACCACGGCAGTGGCTGTCTAATAAATGTGTGCTGGGGACTGAACACTATCCATGAAATTTCAGAAGAAAGGGGGATCTCTAGCAATCCTCTGAATCACCATTTTAAGAAACTTAAACCAAGATAATCTACATGAGATTATAAGGATTTTAGAAAGAAAATGCCAGAGGGACTATTCCTCCAGTAATGGATACGTAGGATGATCTTCACATTTAAATTAATATGTTTCAACATACTTTCCTCGGCATTTAGAACAGCTCTCAGTCTGCTTAATATGTGAATTGATTTGTCACAATAACCAGTAACTATGTTTTGAAATGTCCTGTGATTCTAACATCTCTTAGACTTGCTTCACAATGAGAAGCATTTGACACTGCATGAACACCAAATGGACCCAGTGTTAATATTTTGATTTGCTCTTTCTTTGAGGGGCGTGTCCTCTATGTCAGAGCTTTGCTGGTGTGCTGCCCTACTCATCCTGTGTCAGTACTGTGGACATTGGCATTGTTCTCAGCTGAGTGGATGTGGAGCTCCCCATCACACACTCGGCTCCTCTTCTCCCTACTCTTGTTCCGTTCACCTGGATGGCCCTGGTCTTTCCCACCTCTACCTCATTATTCCACGATGGAATCCTGGCTTCTCCATTAGTCTACAACTGTCGCCATAAAGAAGAAAGGAGGAGCTGGCAATGTCTAGGTTACAAAGTCACTCGAAATGATCTAGATCCTGCTTGTATTTTTATGGTATAATTTGATGGCCAATTATCCACTTCATGTGCTAAAGTATCAGTTTAGCCTAAAAGTCAAATGCTCTTCCCATCATTCTTCAAGACGGCTGCAGAAAGAAGTTTTTCATCTTTCCTAATCTATGACCAAGTACGAACTTGTCTAGGGTTGCATAGAAGTCCACTGAGCTCTGCCTGCCTGAGGTGGTTGGACCTTGGCTGTCATCTAATTTACTCCCTTCATTTAGTAGATGAGGAACCAAAGCCCAGGAAAGATAATGGACTTGTCCTCCATCATATAACTGATGAGTCCTGGATTGGGACCTTGCAATGTTACTTCTTCAAGCAGACTAAAAATATTAATCGCTCAGCTCTCTGGGTGAGCCCCCTTGAAACATGATGAGTGTCCCTGCTTGCTTAAATGGCCTTACCATACTTTTATAACTAACAACTACAGCCCGAGTCTTAAAACTCATCTACAGCTATCTAACTTGCAACATGCTTTCCAGGCCCCTCTCTGAGGGACTGGGGGGAGACTGAGGGAAGCCCTGCACAAATAAACAGAACAACACTGGCAGCCTTTGGAGCCCTGCCTCAAGCAAAGCACTGCCAGGAGTGAAAGTCATTAAAGACCCTTTGCAAAGGTTGTTAAGAAATGTGTAAACAGCCGTATAAACAACACCAGGTCAGGTCATGGAAGGAGACTGGCAACTGGGGAGGCCCGAGGAGAGCCTGCCAAAGTGTGAAATTCCCAGCAGGGAGAAGACATTTGGAAAAACAACTCCATCAAGTTTTATCAACACAAATCATTTCCTAAGTGGTATATTTTATTTAGAGTATGTGTGGCCTAAATTTAACAAGGGATGCTTTTATCAATCGTGATTTTTATCGCTTCCAGATATCTCGGTTTCTGAATTACTGGCAACACTTACGGTGTGCTCATTTTTCTGGACTTTCCTGTCTAAACACACCACGGGTGATGCTCTTGGTGTGCAGAGCGGTGATGACCTACACACACGCTTCCTGTTGGCCGTGCTGTGTGGCTCAGGCCCTACACATGCCCAACTATAAACAAACTCAGGCCTGGAGTTCTAATTTTGAGCCTTAGGGGAAACAGACATATTAATAATCACCGTGGTAGAGAAACACCCACAAATAGGTTACATTACGGACTACCAGTTTATCTGCCATACTAAAAGCTTTGGCATTTCTTTTTGTGGGGGCTAATGCTGGAGGAAAGTGATTTCACTTCCTTGACCTTCTCAGGAATAGCATTAATGGCCACAGACATTCAGGAAAGTTGTGCTGAATGCAGAAAAATGAGTGCTCCACCCCTGGGACTTTGTCCACATGTGGACAGCAATAACAGGATCAGGAGAGGGGACGTCTTATTATTGAGATAACTACCAGGAGCCTAAATTCTTATGCTTCCCCACCTAGATTCTTTCCTCCCTGGCTATTCAAAAGTTCTTTCTGTTTGGCCTAGCTTCTGTTTCTTTTTCTGCCCACGTTCTCTGCACCCTTTGATCACCAGCAAAGCCCTTCTCTGGTTCTGCAGGTTTTGTGTACATGAAGGATGACTGACTGAGCACATGCTTCTGGACTCTTGGAGACACGAACATACATGGAAGTTTCTCCCATGGCAGTTTCCCTATTGGCTATCATATGAAATAAAAAGTGAAGCCTTTTTAATGTAAACTGAATTAAATCTCTATATCTCCTGAAAAGAGTTGGAGAAATTGGCATCAAATTTAGAGGATGTAGTTGGGATACTCCAGTTTAAAATATAGACTATGTACCCTATGAGGAAATGCTCTGAGGAAGTAACTCAAAGAGACAAGCAGTCACCCTCCAGGACAGCTGAAAACAAAGTTCATAGAGAGGCCAAGCTACTATGGATGCCCTTGAAAGAGAAATATATCAATAGTTTTCCCCATGAGTCCCTGAATGAAAGTTACAATGGCAGGTTTTCAAAACAAAAAAATCTCTAACCCACCTGCTTCTCACAAGTGCAACTCTATGTGGCATTCAGCAGGGAGGGTAGCATCACAAATTTGTTCAGCGATGTTTTTTTCTTCACTTGAATAATGCGGGGAGAAGCGAGCATTTTACAGGTATAATCCATGTGGCATGCCATGTTTTCCTCCCTTCAATTTGGTACAGGGACTGCACGCTTCTCCAGAGACATAAGTGTCAAAGGCTCTATGAATTCTTTCCTAATCTTACAGGGATTTCCCCCTTTGTATTTTCATTTTTAATGTCTAAGAGTCTATTCCTATTAAATGACAGTAACAAGAACCAACATCGGCTGAGTACCTATTTGTTAGGCAGACTGTCAAACACTGTCCTATGATTTATTGTTTGTAAAAATGTTTCCTTTAGTCTTCAGGACATTCTTTCGTAATTATTCTAATCATGCAGAAAAAATATTTGAGAGTATTATAATAAACACCCTTAAGTATCTCCCATACTTAACAAATATTAACATTTTGTCATATTTATTTCAAATATTTTAAAAGAGAAAATATTACAAACACAGATAAACCTTGTTTTGAACCCATGCCCCATCACTTCATCTTCCTTTCTCCTCAGATGTTACCACTGTTTGGAAATTTATGTGGAGCCTTTCCATCCGTGTTTTGAACTTTTGTATACCTTTAGAACCTAAGTATAAACCCATAGATAATATACAGGATTGGTGTGTTTGTGTGTATGTTTAATTTACATAAATAGCATTACCCTCTAGGTATCATTTTGGAACTCATTGTTATCCTTTTCAGATTTATACTTGCTGACACAGTAGGTCCTGGTCATTCACTCTAATTGTTCTAACATGTTTCTATAGGAGTAAAGCACAGTTTGTCTATCTATTTTCTGCTACTGGACATTTGGATATTTCTAATTTTGTGCTACTACAGACAATGTTACAAGTAGCATCCTTGTGTACACATGTTAGAGTGTCTCTGCGAATATGCCTAGAAGTGGAATTTCAGGAGTGTAGGAAATGCTCCTTTTCTACTTCACTAGATACTGTCCAGTTATGTTTCAAGGTAGTTGTACAATGTTTACTCCCTATCAGCAGTACGTGAGAGTTCTTTTCCCCACATCACTGCCATCACTGCCAACAACTGGTGTTGAAAGGTCCTCAGGCTTTAAACAATTTTGCCAATTGGATGCGTGTTGCTGACTTTTTAATTTGCATTTCACTGATTACCACTTGGGTTGAACATATTGAAATGAGTTTATTGGCCAATTGTGTTCATCTTTGGTAGATTGACTGTTCAGATCATTTGCTCATTTCTATGGGATATAAAATATGATATCACTTTGTCAAAGAAGTTAAAAAATTTTCAAGTCTATAGCTTATCTTTTGAGTTTTATTATGGAGTAATTTACTATGCAGACAATGACTATCAATCTGGAAGGAAAAAATCCGGTTAGAACCCAGACTCAAACATGTTCAAAAAATTATTCCAGATGGTTTAAAAATGTAACAGAATAAAAATAACAAATATTAGGAAAAATTTAGGGGAATATTTATATAACCTTGGTAAGGAGAAGTTCCTCTTAGGGAAGACAGGAAATCTAGATGCAATAAAGTAAAATGTTGACAAATTGAACTACATAAAAAATGGAAAATTGTTTTGTTTCAATACATTTTCTTGGGAAAAATATGCGGGTTTGAATTTTATTTTATTTTATTTTATTTTATTTTATTTTTTAGAAAGTTGACTCTTAAGTGAAAACCAAAAGCCTTGGGGAAATTACTCACAGAGATCTTTGGGAAAAATCTCTCTACTAATGCTCTCCTAGTGGACAAATATCTTGTATATTACTTTCATGCACTCTTAGTAGGATACTCCCCGAAATATGAACAGGGGTCTTCAGGTCAGCTATGAAGGTCACTCACTAAAGACTAGAAAGGAAAGTACCAGTTCAGTCCTGAGCTCTCAGGCAGGGTGCGGGGAGGAGGGCAAACAGATGATGAGCAAACACCACTGAGCCTCTGGACACTTGAATCAGTGATTCTTCCCAAAGACAGGCTGTCAGTTGGTTACAGAAATGGAACTGAAGTTCCTCCTAAAAGGCTAAAGCTGATGCCTATACTGAGAGCCAAAAAGGAACAGAGGCAGATTGGGAACCAGACAGAAACAGAGACAAGGTAGGACATGGGGGTGGGGGTGGACGTGAGTCAAGACACAGCAGGACAGTGCATGGAGATAGCTAAGAAAGTTCCTGAGCAGAGAGGCTGGAGGTGCCTTTGGCTGTTTCTGGAATCAACCAACAGTGTCCACAGGTGTCCAATGCCCTGGTGCCAGCTGATTGGTCACAATTGGCTACAGTGAAAGCAGCCCCCCTAAGAGAGTTATGCCAGCCCCTTGCAGGCATCTGGAACTGCAGACAAGCTCCTAGAAGGAGCCTTGTGTTACGCTTCTTTTGTAACCCCACTGGGTCTAGCACAGAGCTGGATTTGTCAAGAAAATAGTCATTATTCACTCAGAGTGCTAGAAACCTTTTAAAGTCGGTGATTAAAGCAGGAAGAAGGTTGATTTTTAAATCCCATTATGAATTTGTATTAAATCAACTTAATATGAATGGAGAAATAAAATAAGTACAGATTATGCCGTTGCTGCCAGGACTGATTTTCACGATTGTGCAGCAGGGCCAGTTTTAGCTTCAAGATGGATAAGGCATTCATTTCAGATAAAGGATTTTCTTGAAGCGTTAGTGAGAGCTGTTGCTCTCATGTCTTTGGTCTTGACCAGCCTACTTTGAGAAGCAAGTCTGAGTGACTAGGGAAGTAAACCTCCATAACCTCCTATCTAGACTCCTGCAAGAACTTCTTAACCCTTCCGCCTTAGTTCCCGCACAGGGAGTTTTCTACTGAAGACGTTACTTCTTTGAAAATTTAAGTCCGACTCTGTCACTCCTCTGCTTCAAGCAACACCAAAGTCCTTTACCTGACCTACAGAAACCCCAACACACACACACACACACACACACACACGCACACACACACTTCACTATCTTCTCCTTATTGCCTCTCTGACTTCCTTTCCTGCCTCTCCTCCCCCACTCACGTATAGTCACTGTGCTACAGCCATAGTGGTTCCTTGAGGACCCCAGGCCAGTTCCTGTGTTAGGACCTTTGCATTAGCTGTTACCTCTACCTTGAACTCACTTCGCCCAGATATCTACTTGGCAAACTCCCTGACTTCCTTCAAGTCTTTGCTCAGACCTACCTTCCCAAGGTGCCTACATTGACCCTTCAAAAACAATGCAAAGTACCCCTCCCCCACACACTCACAATTGCTAATAATTACCCCTTTGGATGTGTTTTCTTTTTCTCCTTTGTCTTATTACCTTTTAAAACCCTACAACATGTACTTATTTATTGTATCATCTATTATTTATACTTTATATCCCGGGTTAGGTTGTAAACTTCATAAGATAGATGTTTTTGTTTTCTTCACTGATGTTTCCCAGAGAAGCTGTGCTTGCCACATATAGATGCTCAGTAATTATTTTTTTGAATGAATGAATGTGATGGAAGGGCCTTTGCTCTCTTTATGCTATTGTATCCTTGGCAGCCTTGTGTGCAGAGCTTTGCACAAAGTAAATGTCAGCAAATGTTGGGGGATTCTGGGAGGTCGTTGGCACTAGGCTGCAGTGTTGTAAGCTCATTTGTCTTCCAGGAGCCCTTATATTCTTTGACCCAACAGCATTTTTTAAAATGGTCTTTATCCTGGGACTCTTATATTAGGAATTTAAGACTGTTTTTCAGACTTCTAGATTACTTCCTGAAGCCCTTGGGAAAAAGTAAAAGAAAGGCCACATTGCCACTTCTGAAATTCTGATTAAGAGACTACCTGGTGAAAAAGAGTAGTGTGCTGGGGAGAAGGGAACAGTCAAGATCTAATGGATTGTTTGGTGGTCATGGGGAAGGTTTTTCATTACCTTTCAGTAATGGACACAGGACATGGTAAATATCATCAAAATGATTAAACTGTATCATCTAAATTGTAAACTATACTGTAAATCACTGACAATGTTTAGTTGCTATATTTTGCTATCTGCATAACAGTTATAACAATGCTAACAACCAAAAAAAAAGGAGGGGGAGTTAATATGGGGTGGGGAAGGGGGGGTGGTTTGGTATCTGGGAGTCTCCGGCACTCCGT